>BSBM01001974.1:42500-128797 GCA_027924585.1 Larix kaempferi | reverse complement strand
GCACGTATTGACTGATACGAGGGAAACGAAAGAAAAAATTGCATTTCAACATATTTTCATTGACCAATTAGAGTTACCCCCCAGAACCTATAACTGCCTCAGAAGAGCCAATATACATACATTATTGGACCTCTTAAATTACAGTCGAGAAGATCTGATGAGAATTGAACACTTCGGGAAGGAATCTGTCGAACAGGTATTGGAAGTTCTACAAAAACGTTTTGCAATTGATCCACCCAGGAATTAGTTTCGGGTTCATTAAATGGTTGGTTCCATTCCATCTCTTCATTCATTTCCTTTCCCCAAGTGTTTCTGGAGAGTCATGAGAATCATTTCATTTCAAATCTTTTACATATCTCTATTTCATGGAATATTTGAAATAAATCTCTGGCAAGATGGGTATATCTAGGGAGATATAATTTGTCTTAAAGCAACTACTCCCTAGATATATGAATAAAAATTTGAAATATTTTTGTATTCGACAGTTAGATCAAATTGGAAAAGACCTAAAGTTAAAGATTCATCAATAGGCAACGCTGCCCCAATACCTAACCAAAGGGCTACTGCAGTACCGATCAAGGATACTGTTGTAGCTACTGGACGACGAAATGGATTCTGAAATTGATTAACATTCTCTAGAAAAGGTACCGTCAATGATCCCGCGGGTACTGAGCCCATTAAAAGGACACCTAATAATTTGTTAGGTACTGTACGAAGTATTTGGAATACAGGGAAAAGATACCATTCGGGTAATATCTCCAAAGGAGTTGCAAATGGATTTGCTGGTTCACCAATCATTGATGGTTCTAGAACCGCTAAACCTATTGTACATGCAATAGTACCTAAAATTACTACTGGAAAAATATATAAAAGATCATTGGGCCAAGCGGGCTCTCCATAATAATTATGTCCCATACCTTTAGCTAATTTAGCCCTTAATACAGGATCATTCAAGTCAGGTTTCTTTGTTATTGGGATAAGTAGATCCCTATGGATCTATCCCCCGAAAGAACCGGACATGCCGATTTTGATCATCCGGCTCGAACAATAACTGGAGGGAGTATATATCACTTTTTTTCCCGTGATGGAAGACGGATTGGAAGAATAGGAACTAATAATGTCTATGATCATCCATCATTGGTAATTTTATTATTCCAGTTAAATGCTCATTACCCAAGTAAGCTCACAAATTCGATCATGATCGATATGCCTTTTGGACCATCTTAGTCCTTGTAATTTGTGTTTATCACCACGAATAGACCTCTAATAGACCTCAAAGGTTTTTTAGCATACAAGGTATTGACTTGTTATTGATCCGACCTCTCTCCTTCCTTAGATCCCTTCTTTAACTCCGATAGTTTTCCCATCGAAATGGATGCAAGGGAAATGGATGCATTTTCATACTATGAAAAGGATAAGTAAAGTCATATGGTCCAATTATTTATTATATGAAAATATTACCCCATTGACCGGATCTCACGGAGCCCTTCCTGATCCGGATTCGATCATAGAAAGAATTCTCTTGGAACGGAACAAATGGACCGATGCCTTTCTTTCCACCCAGGTGCTAAACTTCCTATTTCTGATAAGGAAATTGGGACAGAGACACATTTTACCAGAAATATTTATGTGGTAGATCGGAGAAAGTATCTGCATGGCCTAATCAATAGTTCAAGTCACACACTCCCATAATCCATCTTCTCCGTCTGAGAATCTACTCCAATTATTTGTTTGTATTGGATAAATAATACTCCAAAATCGAAAGGAGAAATCCGAGGACCCTATTCTCTATTTTCTATGGATATTCCCATTTTTGAATAAGAAATATTCCTGGCGATGATATATTACCGTTGTTACTCGGAACAAGAAATTATGAATAGTTATTTCCAATCTATCTTTCCTCTCTATAAAGGACCTGAAATACCCTGCTTACGGATCATTAGAAAGTGCATTGGCATAAATACAGCAGTAAGAAGGGGTAATATGAAAGTGTGTAAACTATAAAAACGAGTCAAGGTAGATTGACCCACGCTAACACTTCCGCGTAATAACTCTACCAAAGGAGATCCTATTACAGGAATAGCCTCGGGCACACCGGTCACAATTTTCACTGCCCAATAACCAATTTGATCCCAGGGCAAAGAATAACCAGTTACACCGAAAGATACGGTTAGCACAGCTAAAATTACACCCGTGACCCAAGTTAATTCACGGGGTTTTTTGAATCCACCTGTGAGATAAACACGGAATACGTGCAGAATCATCATTAGAACCATCATACTTGCTGACCATCGATGGATTGATCGGATTAGCCAACCAAAGTTAACTTCGGTCATTAGGTATTGAACAGAGGCAAAAGCTTCTGTAACGGTCGGACGATAGTAAAAAGTCATAGCAGAACCAGTAGCTACTTGTACTAAAAAACAGGTAAGTGTGATCCCCCCTAGACAATAAAATATATTGACATGAGGAGGAACATATTTACTGGTAATATCATCCGCAATCGCCTGAATCTCGAGACGCTCTTCGAACCAATCGTATACTTTATTGAGATAGGTAAACTTCAATTCCCCCTCTGAAAACCGTACATGAGAATTTCCCTTCATACGGCTTAAACAAGAACACGCAAATGCTTTTGGACACAAATATCTAAATTGGAGAAAATATCGAGATACTTGATGGTTCGTTGCCTGACCGGCTGGGGAAATGAGGATGATTCAAAACAATCCAGCATTTCTATTAGAAAACTCTATCTATAGTGCCAAAATTGAAAATAGTGCCAAAATTTCAAGTCGGCTCATCCCTATGATAAATCACTATAGGCCCTTTGAACGATCTTTTACCCTATTCGTATGATATCAGTTCCCTAGAAAAGAACTAATATAGACGATTGATAGGAATTATCTTGTCGAGATCTCAATAGATGAATCAATCCAAACCTCAGATTTCAATTATACCCCGATGATTTTATCAAATCCCCAAAAGGTTCTTTGGGTAATAACCTTTTAATCTTCGCTCACTCGATGAAATATGCTAACTAAGAGAAATCAAATACTATATCATTCTTTTATCATAATAAGCATAATTATGAAAGGGGATAGATCCTTCGATTTATTATAGGAAATACCTCTTTCAATTTATTTATTGGAAGCCTGGTGACGAGGAAATGATAGGTACAAACCATAGTTCAAATCTTCCTGGAACATATCTATGATAGACCTCGTGCTCTAGAGATTCAATAATCTATCAATTAAATATCCAACGAGGTAGGACCATCTTGATGAAGATAACAGATCGGTCTTCTGTACTATAAATATGGATCGATTTCAACAAGTCGCACACCCATATTCCAAAAATCCTTAGAGAAAAGTAATTACACGATCAAACTATTGGAACAAGATAAGCTAAAAACTAAAAGCCCCTATTTGGTCTGAGTTTGGATCCCTCAGTTCTTCTTTTTTTTCTTCAAGAGCTCGCCGGGCGGATTTTGTAGTTCCTCTAGCCCCAACTAACCGGAATCCCATCCAATAAAACGGAAGAATTATAAATCTCCAAGATAATAGATAGGAATACTGCAAATAGAGCCATTGCAAAACCCATAAGAGGAGTAGTTCCCCATCCAGGAGCTACTTTACCATATTCCGAATTAAGCGGTCTTAAGGACGTTCCTACACCGGTTTCTCTTGGCTTTATTTTGGAAGTATTATCAACGGTCTGTGTAGCCATAGAAACTATTGTATTGGTTGAGATCTGTTAACTTTGTTATTATATCGTAAACATACCATGATATTGGATCACCTAATAATGGAAACTGCAACCTTAGTCGCCATCTCCATATCTTGTTTACTTGTGAGCTTTACTGGTTATGCCCTATACACCGCCTTTGGGCAACCCTCTGAACAACTTAGGGATCCTTTTGAGGATCACGAGGACTAATAGAGAGAATGACCTTCCCCATAGGGGAAGGTCATTCTCTCTTTGATGGGAGAAAAAGAATGAGGATTTGGAGAAGCAAAATTATTTTCCCCCTTTACCCCGGAATTTTGGGTGGTTCTCGGAAGAAAATAGCGAAAAAGATTATCCCTAGGGTCGATACCAACAGGTATGTATAAACCAATGCTTCCATAGATTCGATCGTAATTTACAATTATGGAGATAGCTTTCGTACTAATATTGATTAGAGAAGAGATAAGAGCAATATCATACCACTTGTCTCTTAGTAGTTGGATCTCCCAGTTTTTGGAATGCTCCAAATTCTACTCGAGAATCCAAATCCGGGTCGATACCAGCAAAAACATCTCTGAATAGGGTTCTAGAGCCATGCCAAATGTGTCCAGAAAAGAAAAGGAGAGCAAATGTAGCATGTCCGAAAGTAAACCAACCCCTTGGACTACTACGAAAAACACCATCGGATTTTAAAGTAGCACGATCTAATTCAAAAATTTCACCTAATTGAGCACGTCTAGCATATTTTTTGACTATAGCAGGATCGCCAAAACTAACCCTGTCAAGTCCACCACCATAGAACTCAACAGTTACACCTACTTGTTCAACACTATACTTTGATTCTGCCCTCCTAAAAGGCACATCGGCTTTCACAATTCCTTCTTTGTCTACCAGAACTACTGGAAATGTTTCGAAAAAGGTAGGCATACGACGTACAAAAAGCTCATTTCCCTCCTTATCTTTGAAGATAGGATGTCCTAACCAACCAACAGCTATTCCATCTCCATTGTCCATCGCACCTGCTCTGAATAACCCCCCCTTAGCTGGATTATTACCAATGTAATCATAAAAAGCGAGTTTCTCGGGAATTTTTGACCAGGCTTCCGATAGGCTCAAATTTTCGGCCAGACCGGCACGAACTCGTCGATCTATTTCTTGTTGAAAGTATCCCTGATCCCACTGGTAACGAGTGGGACCAAATAATTCGACCGGAGTAGTTGCAGAGCCATACCACATGGTTCCGGCAACAACGAAAGCTGCAAAAAACACAGCAGCAATACTGCTGGATAGGACCGTTTCAATATTCCCCATGCGTAATCCTACGTATAAACGTTGGGGAGGACGAACACTGAGATGGAATAGACCTGCTAATATACCCAATATACCCGCTGCAATATGATGAGAAGCTATTCCTCCCGGAACAAAAGGATCAAAACCTTCAGCTCCCCATGCTGGATCCACTGGTTGTATTTTTCCAGTTAGTCCATAAGGATCAGACACCCATATCCCAGGACCATACAAACCTGTTACATGAAATGCTCCAAATCCGAAACAAGCTACTCCTGAGAGGAATAAATGAATTCCAAATATTTTTGGCAAATCTAAACAAAGTTTTCCCGTACGTTCATCAAAGAATAGTTCCAGATCCCAATATACCCAATGCCAGATAGCTGCCAGAAAGCACAGGCCAGAAAAGAAGATATGTGCCAAGGCCACACCTTCATAACTCCAAATACCAGGATTAATTACAGTTTCTCCATTGATGCTCCATCCACTCCATGAATTCTTTATTCCCAAACGAGTCATAAAAGGTATAACGAACATACCTTGTCTCCACATTGGATCAAGAACAGGATCGGATGGATCAAAAACTGCTAATTCGTACAGAGTCATTGAACCGGCCCAACCAGCAACTAGAGCTGTATGCATTATATGTACAGAAATTAACCGGCCAGGATCATTCAATACGACGGTATGAACGCGATACCAAGGCAAACCCATGCAAACACCCCTTTATCGGAAAAAGTAGACACTATGTAACTTTCTCACATTGGATTGGAAGAGATAATGCTATCGAGTTAAACCCGAATCATCTCGAAGGTGAACATCTATTCACTTGGACATTGCTATAGAACAGGTTCGAAACAATTCTGTTCATACATAATAGCAGGGAGAGGCAAAGATATTTTATCGTTTGTATGTACCAATACACAATGCGGGGATTGGTCCCATTTATACTGATAAAACACATAAATACTTGTTCATTATTTGAGGAACCTGCGAAAAAAAGAGGAAACTAGATCTCCCTATTCATTCTTCCGTTCGTCTATGAACGATATCTCCTTTCCTTCCAAGTTATGGACCAGAATATACTTTTCGATAAACACGTACCAGAAGTTCATTTCTTCATATTTCTGTTGTACTTATAATCAGGATCCTGGAGATTACGTAATGCTCACTCTTAAGCTGTTCGTTTACACAATAGTGGTATTTTTCATTTCTCTTTTTATCTTTGGATTTCTATCGAACGATCCAGGACGTAATCCCGGACGTAAAGAATAGTGAAAAAAGTCTCTAGGTTAATTGGTCTTTTCCGTAGAAAGATTCGGAGTTTTCGTTTTCAGGATCAATAGTGACCGAACGGAGAGAGAGGGATTCGAACCCTCGGTACGGATTATCCGTACTACGGATTAGCAATCCGCCGCTTTAGTCCGCTCAGCCATCTCTCCAAGATGGAAGAGTTCATGTGTAACAAAATGAATGGTGGAGTGAAGGTGTATACCATAACATGTATGGATTGTATCGATAATGTAATGAATAGAGCAATTATTTAGAGAAAAAGAAATCTAGCGAATCATATTGTTCATTCCGTTCAAAATAATTCTTTTTTCCTGAACTAGAAAGCCTAGAGTTATATAACCTATTTTTATGTGATAAAAAATCCTTTTAATACTGGTTGGCCTGTTTTCGACAGAGCACCGCTGTACTTTCAATGTTTTCTATTTTCATTTGGCTTTATATCTATTTTATGTGGTATGATATTGTTTATAGTGACTGAGGGCTATAGGAACCTGACTGAGAAAATAAACAACAAAAAAACATAGAAAATGGAAGAAAAGTGATTAATCTTGACAACATTTTATTCATACATCCATCAAGTCGATGGGATCATAGGGGTGAAAGAAAACGAAATGGATCTAGAGGTTATTGCACAGCTCACTGTTCTGGCTCTGATGGTTGTATCGGGCCCATTAGTAATTGTTTTATCAGCAGTTCGCAAAGGTAATCTATAATTACAATGAGCCATCTCCGGGAATGACATACTATTTTACCCAAGTATTTCATCTCCGGGGATGGAGATTCATGTAATGATGAAAACGAGGTAATTATTGATAGAAACTTGAAATAGAGATTGATAACTCCCCATCTTCCTATTGGTTGGACAAAAGATCGATCCGTATGTTACAATTGGATCGTGGCGGGTATAGTTTAGTGGTAAAAGTGTGATTCGTTACATTATCAACTAAAATAGTTGAAGGATCTTTTACATGGATCTTTGATCCATCTAAAGCTCTATTTCCAGATAGGTTAAAAAACCTTCCCTATGAATACCATGGTTCAGGAATAGCATACCTTCTCGTAATCTGGATATGAAATGAGAAAAGACAAACACATTTTTGATTCCAAGATAGCGACACAGAATGTTTTAAAGGTTAGAGAAATCTTTCCAATTAGAGAAATCACAGATCTATGGAGATCCAAAGATATTTTTTCATCGTGACTAAACCTTCAACATATGGATGGAAAGACCCCAGGTTGAAGCCGAATAGCTATAGAACGATGACTTTGGTTTACTTGGGTTATCGGCATTTCGTTCGAGCTCGGTGGAATTTGTTCTCCTGGGGATCGGAATCAGTAGAAATAGGGAACGAAGTAACTAGAAAGATTTGTTATTATTTTCAACTTTTCAAATTTATCTTTCTATAGGGATCATCTAGAAAGTGAGCAAGTATTCTACGATTCGGGCCCTTCACTAAAAAAAAAATAGAGAAGGGGAGAAAAGAGAAGAAACTGACGTAGATGCTATGGGTACGATAATAAATTAGGGTTTTATTAAAAAGATAAAAAAAAAAAAGAGGAGAAAGAATTGAAATCTCCTTTAACAAAGATTTGATATAAATACTCCGCTTCTTCCCTCATACCGCTCTCTATCCCCCATAAAGGAGCCGAATGACATGAAATTCTCATGTTCGGTCTGAATTAGAGGCATTGAATAATCAATGTCGACTATAACCCCTAGCCTTCCAAGCTAACGATGCGGGTTCGATTCCCGCTACCCGCTAACAGATATCTACCTATTATATTCTATCTATATAGATATAATAGGTAGATAGAAAAGTGATTAAGTATATAACATAATTTCACGATGCATTCAAAATTCATTTTCCGTTTCAATGTGAAATAGATTCCATTCTTTTCCTATCCTAACCTCATTGTGAATAAAAAAGGTGGATCGGGCGGGATAATGTATGCCAAAGAGAGAGAGTTAAAAAAAAAAGAAAAAAAAATGTAAGAGAGAAAGAGCGTCCATCGTCTAATGGATAGGACAGAGGTCTTCTAAACCTTCGGTATAGGTTCAAATCCTATTGGACGTAATACTCTTCAATTGTTCTAATTTGTTGTGCAATGTATTGGAACAAATTCTTCAGCTCTTTTTCCTGTTCCGAATGGTTCCACTAAATTAGAAAATATTCACTTTTGTTCTTGAAGTACAAAAAGTTCAGTATGTTCCTTAAGAGCCTCTTCCAGAAGGGCTTTTGCTTCTTCCGTAAATGTACCAGTAGAACGTATAATTTCTCCGAACTGAGGTTTATTCTTTATCAAGTACTCGCGTAACCGAACGAGAAATTTTCTCACCTGTGCTATCTCTAATATATCTAGGTATCCATTCGTTCCGGTATAAATAGTAGCTATTTGTTCTTCTACTTTCAAAGGAGCCGACTGAGATTGTTTGAGCAACTCACGTAATCGTTGACCCCTTGCCAATTGATCTTGAGTAGCTTTATCAAGATCGGAAGCAAATTGTGCAAAGGCTTTCCAACTCTGCAAATTGAGCTAACTCTAATTTCAATTTTCCAGCTACCTTTTTCATAGCTTTTATCTGAGCCGCGGATCCTACTCTAGATACGGAAATACCCACATTAATAGCAGGTCGGATCCCGGCATTGAATAGATCGGCCGATAAAAATATTTGTCCATCGGTAATGGAAATTACATTAGTGGGAATATAAGCTGAAACATCTCCAGCTTGAGTTTCACTATTGGAAGAGCAGTCACACTCCCCTCACCTAATAGCGAACTTAATTTAGCTGCTCTTTCTAAGAGACGGGAATGCAAATAGAAAACATCTCCCGGATAAGCTTCTCGGCCGGGTGGTCTTCTTAATAGAAGAGACATTTGTCGATAAGCTTGTGCCTGTTTGGAGAGATCATCATAAATGATTGAAGTATGTTGTTTCTTATACATGAAGTATTCAGCCAAAGCTGCCCCTGTATAAGGAGCGAGATATTGTAATGTAGCGGGAGAATCCGCAGTTTCCGCTACCACAATGGTATATTCCATTGCGCCACGTTCTCGGAATGTATTAACTACCTGAGCCACGGAAGAGCTTTTTGACCAATTGCTACATAGACACAGATTACATTTTGACCCTTTTGATTAAGAATAGTATCTGTAGGCTACTGCTGTCTTACCGGTCTGTCTGTCCCCAATAATTAATTTCTCGCTGACCACGTCCTATAGGAATCATAGAATCAATAGCAATAAGCCCCGTTTGAAGGGTTCATATACGGAACGTCTTGATATATTACCTGGAGCGGGAGATTCAATCAGTCGAAATTCGGAAGGCTGAAATTTGACCCTTGCCATCAATGGTTGGGCTAGAGCATTTACAACACGACCCAAATACGCATCACTTACTGGTACCTGAGCAATTTTTTCCCGTTGCTCTCACGGAACTGCCTTCTTGTATCGTCAAGCCATCGCCCATTAATACAGCTCCAACATTATCCGATCCCAAATTTAGGGCAATGCCTATTGTACCATCTCCAAATTCAATAATTCCCCTGCCATTACTTCATCAAGACCATAAATACGAGCAATGCCATCTCCTACTTGAAGTACGGTGCCAAGATTACCAACTCTTACTTCGTTATTATATTGTTCGATCCTGTTTACGTATAATACTACTAATTTCGTCGAGTCGAATATTTCCCATTAGCACTCATTAATTATCTGTTGATAAATAAGACCTATAACCACTAATCATTTGTGTTCATCATGGCTCTAAGCAGGCCAATATTGTGATCGATCGTACGGAAATGTAACTCAGTATTCAAACGACTATTCAAAGTTCCTATAGCTCTTCGTAAAGCTTGGCGAGAAACTTGGTTGTCGGATCTGGTCAATTACTCTTTGCTGTTCGGAGTAAACCGTCTCATTCTTGGGATCCTCTAATTGTTCCAAATTCTCAGAAGCAGCATTGATTAGATCCTCTTTCTCTCGTTCTATCTGGGAGTCTCCATTTACCCGGATTTCATCGCTATCATTTCCACTTCCCTTAAGCGAGCCCGAGCTTTCTCGAGCTGATCAATAGCTCCTTTACATAGTTCTTCCGAATTCTGAATAGTATTCAATATTTTCTGTTTACGGTTATCTAATAGATTACTTAATGAAAGTAGATTATCTATTCACTTCACGAATTCATATCTCTTCCCAAACCGAACACGAATCTTTCGATTCATTCGGCTCTCCTGCTCAGTTCCTTTGTTTATTCCCCAGGAACATATACGTTCCCTTCCTTCATCAACACCAAGCCTGCCCTTTCCGTTCCGTTTACGGAAGATTAGAATGAATCTATAAAAGACCGAGATCTACGAAGGGCTCTTCCAGCAAAAGGGATTTTGCAATTATCAATTAAGTTTTTTTTTTCTTTCTCGTTTCCCCTTTTTCTCTCCTCTTCTTCCCCCATGAAATTTGAATCAATACGTTCCGTTCAATCAATTAATTTGTGCCTTCTCCTTTTTGTTCTATCGAATAAATTCCCTTCTGTGTAGGTCGTCAATTCAGCATTGAACTAAAATTGGATGGGAGATTGGGACTATTTTTTCAGTAAATAGATAAAATTATTCCATTGATATGAATGTTATATATCGGATCAATCTCCAACTATGCCTTTTAATCCATCTCATCTTGACACAGCGGTGGAAAGAGTACCCAGTTAGTTGTGCTGTAGACTTCAAGCAGTTCAGCTTTAACCATTCTAATGGTCCTCCCTCATTGGTTGGTATGAACTAAGAGTTCATTTCCCAATCAATTACGAAATGCTATAGTTCTTCGCTATTCCCCGTTCGGAAGTAATTCGTTGAGATCATGCACTTTTCTATCTCCAAAGTGCAGCTGGTTGGGCCCAGCCATATTATTCGAATATACAACTCGCACACACTCCCCTTTCCAAAATAGATCAGTACACTAAGCACCACACTTAGATTTATTATATTTGTTTCTAAAATATTGGTATTTAACCCGAAACCCCCAGCGGAAGGCCAATAACTCAAAGGAAATGAAAGGATCAATTACATTTTTCATACGCTCTCCCCTTATAGATAAGGATATGTTCTACAGAATTTGTTCTTTTCTTATTTGATCCTATCTAGTTCTGGATAATAATATTTGGGATACTTAGTCCCAGGTCTTATATAAGGATAAAAAAAATTTGCTTTTCCTATCCACTCCCTTCCCTGCCGCACGCGTCATGAATCTTTCTGACCGAAGTATAGGTATAGGAAGAAAGACAATAATTCATTTGCTAATTATTCGGATCAGCCTATCCCCTAAAAGAGCAGCTGAACAAGGAATTATTGGAGAAATACTAATGTAATGACGAGGTGTAGGGATCTTTGTTTTCAGAATCAAACAAAGGGATTTTGCAAATAGAAGTGCTAGGGCCACAACTAATCCATAAATAGTAAAGCTTCCATAAAAGCTAAACTTAGCAGTAAGGTACCTCGTATTTTACCTTCCGCTTCTGGTTGTCTCGCAATACCTTCTACAGCTTGGCCCGCAGCAGTGCCCTGACCAACACCGGGTCCAATGGAAGCAAGCCCTACAGATAATCCCAGCAGCAATAACGGAAGCAGCAGAAATTAAGGGATCCATGGTAATCTCCTCTTACTAAGGTTGGGAAATAGTTGATAATACGACAGTTTCATCTGTTTGAGTGTTCACCAATGGTTCAATTATGGAACGATTTCTTCCGAACAACTAAGAACCCAAAAGATTTATTGATGATCTCAAAGTGATAATATAAACGAATAGGGAAACCTATTATTCCCTATGAAAATATTTCATCATGAAAATATTTCTTATTCATAATATTGAAAATACAGATTCCTTTTTATTAGACATATTAATTCTTATCACGGAAAGAGAATAGACTGCGTAAGAGCCTATAAGTAATTATATATAACATCTATAGATTATATATTAATCCATATAATCTATAAGGCTTATAATAAATATAAATGGATTAATATATAAAACGAACTATATACAAAGTAAAAATGTGAAAAAATCCTCCCCTTACTAGGAACAAAAATTGAATCGTTCTATGCCGGGGTACATTCTTTATCCGATTAGTGAACCTGTTCGATCCTTTTTTTTTCATATCTCTATACAAATGAACCAATCTGATCCGCTCTATCTGGAGATCTAATGGACGGAATTAATAGTTAACTGATGCTAAATCTTCTTACCAAGCTCTTGTTACTAAGAATTCCGATTTGCTTCTACCATAATATCAAGTCATGAGTTTGGTACGATACTTAGAAAATATTCTGTCTGATCAGACAGTTATTTAGTGATTTAATGATGACCCTCCATGGATTCACCTATATAAGCTGCGGCTAGAGTTGCAAAGATCAGAGCTTGAATACCGCTAGTAAATAATCCCAGGAACATTACAGGTATAGGAACTACTAAAGGTACCAGAGAAACAGGAACAGCAACTACCAATTCGTCGGCTAATATATTTCCAGAAAGTCGAAAACTAAGTGATAAAGGTTTTGTAAAATCCTCTAAGATGTTAATTGGTAAAAGTATTGGGTTGGCTGAATATATTTACCAAAATAACCTAACCCTTCTTTGCAAGACCTGCATAGAAATATGCTACTGACGTAAGCGAAGCTAGAGCAACCGTAGTATTAATATCATTTGTAGGTGCGGCTAACTCCCCATGAGGTAATTTATAATTCCCCAAGGAAGAAGAGCACACTGACCAGTTAGAAACAAAGATAAATAGAAACATAGTTCAATAAAAGAAACCCAGGGACCATATTCTTCCTCTCCAATCTGAGTTCTGGCCAAGTCCCGAAGAAATTCGAGAATATATTCGACAAAATTTTGTCCCACCGGTAGGAATGGTTTGTGGATCTCGAACAGCTATGGTAGCTGAACCTGATAAGACAGCAATTACAACCCAAGAAGTTATAAGTACCTGTGCATGAACTTGAAACCCCCCTATTTGCCAATAAAAATGTTGACCCCACCTCCACACCGGATATCTCGTAGATATGATTCAGTGTGCTAATAGGAGATTGTACGATATCCATATCCATATACCCCCTTGTAAAGATTAACTTAAAGAAGAAAAGAATGATTTTTGTCGAATGAGGGATTCCTCCATATTTCACTCTCATCAGAATTTTTGATGTCACGAGATAATAAAATGGTTATTCCATTAAGAATATTTTTCAATTTGGATCAGCAAACCAAACCAATAAATGAAATTTGCCTCTTACGATATCTTGGATGGAATAGCAGCCAACTCAGTAAATCTTCAGGTCCTCCTCCCCTTTTTTTCTATTTTATTATTATTACTAATTCACTATCTATTAGCCTTTCATATAGCTATTAATGACCTTAATGACCTTCCTTCGCAAATTGCTGACGTTGATCCTGTTCAGGATCAATTGGATTGAAGCTATACCATCATCATTGGCTGGAATTGGGATATCTACGAGATCTGGATCACATCTGTATCAACTAAGCAAATTGTCGGAATACCCAAAGTTCTACATTCCCCAAGAGCAATGGATTCTTCTTGTTGATTGGTAATTATCGCAATATCGGGTAAGCTCGTCATGTATCTAATCCCACCTAGATATTTCTGCAATTGGTCCAATTGTCTCTTGAGCATTGCTGCTTCCTTTCTTTGGAGGTCGATTGAATCGTCCCGTATCTTGTTCTTTTTTTAAATCCTTGAACTTCTGAGGTCTCGTCTCGTAGTAGACCAATTAGTTAACATACCAACCAAGCCATTTTCTATTTACATAATGACATCGAGCTTCTGTAGCAGCTGATGCTACTAAATCAGCTGCTTGATATTCGTACCGACTATCAGGAATTGTTTTCCCCCTACCTGCTATATCAAACGCCAGATCACAAGCTTCTGATAAAGAACGAGCAGTTTTAGCCAGATTTATAATATGAGTATCTCTACGCTCTGTAAAAAATGTAAGGTGCCATCTTAGGATTCCATTTCCTAGTTTTATGTCCTAAATGAACTCTTGCTTCCATCATCTCTTCCAATAAATGTTCCAATATCTTTTGCTCATTCTCGTTCGCTTTCCTCCCCCAAAATAACGAAATAACATGGACCGTAATATCTAATTATTCCAACGGAATCGATTACATCTCAAAGATTGCCTGTCTGTATAGTACGTTGTATAAACGTTCTCATTCATAGAATATTTTATATTATTCCTATTATATTATAGAATGAATATCATGAACATATAAGAAATCTCTTTATCAAGTAATAAGAAATCTCTTTATCAAGCAAGACTATTTATCAAGACTATTTTAATGGCTGTTTCAATATATTGTGAGAATGTTCTTGAATGGAAAAAAAAGAAACTTGTCATGATGAAATAAAATATCTTTCACTTTGTTGCTAAATAGATTCCTATTCCCATTATTGGATCCATTCCGTTCCGTTCCCTGAACGGCGGATATGCTGTCCAGTACCGGCAGGTAAATCCCCCCGAGAATAACATTTTCCCTTCAAGCCTTTCAACCGATCGATACGACCTTGTAGAGCAGCTTTAGCTAAGACCCCGAGCAGTTTCCTGGAAACTCGCTTCGGATATAAAACTTTGAGTATTCAGAGATGCCCTTGTTATTCCAATAACATAGTTTGATAGTAGATTGCCTCTTCCAGAGCACGATCCATTCTCTGTGCTCGTGATAATCCAATGAGTTCCCCGGGTGAAAAAACATTAGCCGTTCCATCTTCTGAAATTAATACTTTCGATGTCATTTGGCGTACAATAATCTCTATATGCTTATCACAAATTCGTACCCCTTGGGATCGATAAACTTTTTGAATCTGATTGACCAATGAATCTGACTTTGTTCCATAGTTATCCTAGCACTGATGAATAACCCCCAAAGACTTCCAAGAAATCTTGTCATATCTCCGTCCAATTTTCAAAACTTTCTTTCAGATTCATCGATATTGAATTATTTAAAACGGGCTTCTGACAATTGTTCAACTTTAGGAAGACCTTGAATTATATCACTGGATTTGAACCTTTCATATATCAATGTTATCAAAGTATCTCCTTTGTCAAGAATTTCTCCATAATGACCATGAACAGTCGCTTTTCGAGTAGCCAAATAGGGTTTAGCTGATCTAATGACTAAAGATTCCTCATCAACTGCTATTATTTGACCAGATTCGGGGAGTGGTTCATCCTCGGATATACATACACTTTCAGGAATAAATTGTCCAGGACTAACTACTGGAAATGTTTTTTTGCAGAATTCGTGATGAGGAAGAGTACCAATTTGGACCCAAGAAATTGGAAATGATGTTCCTGCACGGATCGAAATTAAAATTTTCGTATTTTCGTCCTATGAAATAGTATTTAGGTACTTGGAAAGTATTGAAAGAATTGTGGAAAATGGAATGTTTCTTTGTCAATACTTTTTAGAAGTTAGAAAATGGGAGGATGGAAAACGGTTGGTGATACTATGTAAATGACCCAAGAGACCCGAAAATTCAATGATTTTTTCTCATAGGATCCTCTCTATTTGATTTATTTACCATATCATTACATTTTTGAATCATTGAATAGAACGACTCGAAACAGTCGGATGGTGACAGAACCATAAAGGATCCACTGTCTTCTTCTCCATTAGAAAATGAACAAATAGTTCCTTGATGCTTACAAATTAATGGACTCTCCCCATTTGGAAGAGACAAGATTAGTGTAGTCCAATTTGTTATGGAACATAAAATTTGAACTTGCTTTATTGTCCCCTTCTCCCATGGAAAAAGGGGGGTATTTAATCAAGCTAATTTGAATCATATGCTAACGATCTTATTTGTTTTTACTGAAGTAAGAGAGGCATAAGCCCCAGATTCTATAGAATCTATTTGTTCCCATCAAATCCTAGACAAGTTCGAACCAATGGAATACTTGTGTCACTCATTACTTGGATTCGTTCACTATCTTCGTACGAAATAGAATTGCTAACTTGAATCTGCAAGTTGTCTCCTTCCCTCGATAAATCAAGGGGAAAAGGGAAGGGAAAAGGGTGTTGCCATATCCGGCCCATCAGGTATTCCATATTCTACATTATAATATCCAAAAATGGAATTTCTCTGTAGAATACCACTTTTTGGTATTCTAAGAATCGCATCAGGACAAGGTTATTATTCTTTTTCCCCATTCTTTATCACACTGCAATGGGACGATGAATCGATTCATTTGCTTTTTCCCTTAATATTGTAATTCCTAGGGAAAAGGTGACATAAATAGAGTCTCGATGCTCGTTGGATATGGTCCGATCAGTTTCTGAATAACTGAAGATTTGTTCTTCCTTCCCATAGCAGTTTGAATAACCTGATCTATGTTCCACTTGATCCACGTAAGAATCGGAAAGTGATTGATGTTTGGCAACAAAAGGTTGAACATCTACTTGATCCTGATGCTTAATGAAATGGAAAGGGTACTACACTGGATCCGTATATACCTCCCGATAATATCCATAGATAACCCGTCCTGAGTATAGGATGAACATTACCGTGTACATATTCAGGTGCATGACACACATTGGTACTCCAGTGCATTTCTCCTTCTAGGTCAGAATATATATTTTTGCGAACTTTTTCCTTGAAGGAAGATGTTCTAGCACGAACTTCGGCAATAATTTGTTCCGATTCCACATATTGATCATTCTGAACCAAAAGCAAACTTTGTGGTGGAATGGTTAAGATTCTGTACTTGATCCTGGCCATCATTAGTGATGGATAAGTTATTATGACATAGATAAGCAGGATGTCCCATTGCATGTACGTGTAGGATAAACCAAATTCTCATTGATTCAATCTTCCATTGAAAGGGGCTCGTACATGTTCTGCAATATCACCAGTAAATACCCCCCCCGGTATGAAAAGTCCTTAGTGTAGTTGAGTTCCTGGTTTCCCCAATGGATTGGCCTGCAATAATACCTACTGCTTCTCACCCAATTCGATCAAAGTGACTGTGAGTAGTACTCCGACCATAACATAATTGACAAATCCGAGATATACTCTTGCAAGTAAAGGGGGTTCGTATATATATTGGTTGTGTTCGAGGGTTTATTAATTGATTGGCAAGTCCAACCCCAATATCCTGATTGCGGCGTGGCAATGCATCTCCTATTTTATATATACATCGTCTGCTAGCACACGGCCAATCAGTATTTGTGTTCGTACAAAAATTTCATTTCTGTCCCTCTCTCGACCTCGAATGGAACTTACGAAAATACTCGGATAGTGCCACAATCTGTTCTACGTACTACGATGTGTTGAACCACTTCAACGAGTCTACGTGTGAGGTATCCAGCATCTGCTGTTCGTACAGCAGTATCCACAACTCCTTTACGAGCCCCATAACAGGAAAATAATATATTCCGTTAAAGAGAGCCCTTCGCGTAAATTCCTTCGAATGGGTAGATCAATGATTTGTCCTTGAGGATCTGACATTAATCCTCTCATACCTACTAATTGGTGAACCTGAGATGTATTTCCCCTAGCTCCTGAGAAGGACATAACATGTACTGGATTTAAGGGATCAGTCATGCTAAAATTCGGATTCATTTCTTTTCTCAATATTCACTTGTAGCATACCATATCTCGATCGATTGACGTAATTTTTCTACTGCATGTACATTCCCATAATTGATTCTGTTTCTCCGAAACAGAACCTTGTTGCTCCGCATCTTGGACGAGCCATCCTTGGAAGGTGCTGTTAAAAGATCATCAATTCCTAATGAAATAGCTGTATCAGTAGCTTGTTGAAAACCTGAAGTCTTGAGTTGATCCAAGATATGTGATGTATATGTCATTCCGAAGTGATCTATTAATCTGCTAATAAGCTTTTAATGGCAGTTTTATCCATCACTTTATTATAAAAGGGCAAATTATCAAAGGGCAATCTAGTTCGTTCTTCATAAGGAAAAATCTCCATATTTTCATGAGCAGGATTAAGCAATGGGTTCAAGCCGGTTATTCGAAGGCTTCCTCGATCTCTATATCTGCACTAATGAAAAGATCATAAGATCAATTACATTAGATCCTGAGAGCTGTAGTGATTTCTTTGGGTGTTCAGAACGGGCAAAAACCTTGTATGGCTTCTTCCATTTCTCGATTGAAACGAGTACGACCAACAGTTGTTCGAATGTATATATTAAGAATTTCCCCCATTCTACCTTTTCTTATCGAAAATGTTCATGGATTTCGTGTAAGGTACCCAAAGATTCGTATTGAACCTCGATAGGGGCTTCTTGGTTTACTGAGGTAATGATACGTAAATCTACTTCCCCCCACCGGAGCCATAAGGGGCTGTATAAGTCAATTCGTTTCTGTCGATAAGCCTCTGAGCACATCATCATAACTATAAAAGGAAGGTTTCTTACAGGAAAACCTTTTCTTTTCCGAGTGATACGGATGGTACCTATTCCCATAAATACCTTGATTATTTCCGACCGTTTGATATATAAAGTCCAAGAAGCATATCCTGAGTCGGTATAGAAATAGTATCTCCGATAGCTGGAGACAAAAGATTTGTCTCAGAAAACATGAGTAAACGAGCTCTGCTCTAGCTTCCAGAGATAAAGGTACATGGACAGCCATCTGATCTCCGTCAAAGTCCGCATTAAATCCTCCACAAACCGATGATGTGAACGAATGGCACGTCCTTCTACTAAAATAGGTTGAAACGCTTGTATTCCTAATCTGTGTAAGGTAGGTGCTCGATTCAACAATACGGGATGTCCTTGCATAACCTCTTGAAGTACTTCCCATACAATGGGTCCCTTATCTCGAATCATACTTTTAGCAGCTCTTAGGTTGGGAGCAATATGTCGTCCAATGAGACTACGAATTACAAATGCTTGAAAAAGCTCTATTGCTATTTCTGAGGGTAATCCACATTGATACAATGATAGAAAGGGACCTACCACAATAACGGAACGGACCTGAATAATCAACTCGTTTCCCTAGTAAATTTTCACGAGATCTTCCCTCTTTGCCTTCGATCACATCTGAGAACGATTTATAAGGCCTATCATGACTGTCTCTCATTGGTTGTCCACAGATGCCATTATCGAGAAGTGCATCTACGGCTTCCTGGATCAATTTTTTTTGACAAATAACAAATGACTCAGATCCACTTCTTGCTAATAAATTTGTAAGAGCATTATTCCGATTGATAACTCTTCGATAAAGTTCATTTAGATCTGATGAGGTAATAAGTCCACCTTCACCTAATTGAACGATTGGCCTCGGTTCGGGAGGAAGAACTGGTAATAGGCATAAGACCATCCATTTTGGTTCTATATTTGTTCGGAGAAAATGTTTAGCCAATTTCATGCGTCCAACCAGAAAATCCTTTCTTCTTCGAATTGTTTCATCCTCCCATCCATCCACAGTAAATTCTTGATCCTCCTCCAATCTATTCCATTTCAATTCCACCAAGTTCTTCCATTCCATATGTGAACGATCTATAATCATTTGCAGATCCAGACCAGTTAGTTGTTCCCTGATAGCATCTCCCCCAGTAGCTATTTCTCTCTCTTTAAATGTTCCAGAACCTCGAGCAAAGAGGTAATGAGGACGAGCAGAGAGGTAATGAGGAATAATATCTCTCCAGGATTGAATCTCATAATTGAATGTACCCCGTGATCTCAATAAAGTTGGTTTGTTAGCTATGGGCCTAGCAAGAAAAAGATTCGGATAGGTTATTCTAAGATTTCCCCCCCTCAGGATCGGACGTGAAAGTTTCCTCTCATCCGGCTCAAGTAACTATAGAAAAAAATGCACTCTTTTTCGCTCTGAAGAAAGACCGCTACTCTCTGCTCAAGTTCCAGGTGAAATTGAGTATTCCTTTACGATTCTACAACGTAGATATGGAATTATTGAGCAGTCTCCTCCCTTCCGAACAATCCATTTATTCTTGAAAAGATCTTCAATTAGGGATTTACTTGTCTTTATCTCGTTCCATTTGATCCTTTAGGTTCCTGCTTGCTTCACTTCGATGGTTACAATACTATCGATCGAAGCATATGTGCGATGAATAGACTCCTATAGCCATATCTTCGGTCCGGAATACCTCTATTCAGGGATAACCCAAGTGAAAGAGAATTACTTTTGAATTCCATTATATGAAAGAAGTGTTTTCACGAAGTTCAATTAGCAATTTTATACAGAATATCTAAACCCTGGACTAATTCCTCTTTCTCAACATCTCTTCAAGATGCTTATAATTCTGAGCTTCATGCTACTCCTCCGGAGGGACATGTCAGAGCTAAAGGCATCCCAATGAGATTGAATAGGATGACAGTTCCTTATTACGGATCTGTATGATCGGAACTTGTGATCAAGTCACACATCGCAGTATACTGGGCCTTCTAATTCTTTCCGAGTTTTAGCTAATAGATTCGCAATATAACTGGGAAGGCGTTTCAAATACCATACGTGAACCACCGGACATGCCAGTTTAATGTATCCCATTCGATATCTTCGAATTCGAGAATCAACGAATTCAACTCCACATTGTGTGCAAAATGTTGAGTCTATCTTCTCATTTCCGATCCCTGGAGAATTTCCACAAGCACAAACTCTACTTTTGATAGGTCCAAAGATTCTTTCACAAAACGATCCATCTCTTTCTGGTTTATTAGTTTCATAATGTAGAGTATAGGGTTTAGTCACCTGTCCAACTATCTCGCCATTAGGTAAAATTTTTTTGGACCAAGCACAAATCTGTTCGGGAGAAGCTAATCCAATTCGAAGTTGTTGATGTTTATTCCGGTCAATCATAAAAGATCTCGATTCATTCTGATCAAACTTCCTCCCTATCTATCTGAAAGTCTTTCTCAGATATAATAGCATGATTCAATTCTAGAGCTAAAGATCGTAATTCTCGAATGAGCAATCGGAAAGATTCTGGAGCAGTGTCAGGTTTAGGTATTGGCCCTCCAGTTATAATGGCACCAAGTACTTCATTACGAGTTCTAATATGGTCAGATTTGAGAGTAAGCATCTCTTGTAAAATATAAGCAACACCAAAACCTTCTAAAGCCCAAACTTCCATTTCTCCTACTCGTTGCCCCCCTCGTTTGGATTTTCCTCTAAGAGGTTGTTGTGTAACCCGTGCATAAGGTCCACTCGAACGTGCATGTATTTTATCATCAACTTGATGACTCAATTTCGACATATAAGCTTTTCCTATTGTAACAGGTTGTTCAAAAACATCTCCTGTTCTTCCATCGATTAATCTATGTTTTCCAGGATGATCCGGTTCGAATACCCATGGATTAGCTGTTTGCTCACTAGCTTTATAAAGCTCAGGAAACACTAGTTTTCTCGAAGCTTCTCGCTCGTATCTTTCGTCAAAAGGTGTTATTCTATAATGTTTGTTCATCAGGTTTCCTGCTAAACCGGGCAAACATTCAAAGATCTGTCCTACATTCATTCGTGAAGGTACCCCTAATGGATTCAATACCATATCAACTGGTATTCCATTTTGCAAATAGGGCATATCTTGTCTGGGCAAAACTATTGAAATAATACCTTTATTACCATGCCTTCCAGCTACTTTATCACCCACTTGTATTTTACGTTTTTGTGATATATATACGTGGACTGTTTCCGCATTATCACCGGAATCATCTACTCTATTGATCCATCTCACATCAATAACTCGACCCCTTCCACCTATAGGTGCTCTGAGACAATTTTCTCTCGCAGTGGATACCTCAATACCAAATATGGTTTGTAATAATCTTCCTTCCGGGGCACATAATGATTCTTCTGTGGTTTGAGGCGTTAATTTACCTACCAAAACATCACCTGTTTCTATCCAAGATCCTAGCATTACAAGACCATTTTCGTCCAAATGACGAAGTGAATGAGCATCTAAATGAGGTATTTCTCTAGTGATTCTTTCAGGACCCTGGCTTGTCATACAGATTTCAATCCTGTATCTTACGATATGGAAAGAGGTATAAATATCTTCATATACCAGACGTTCACTAATGAGTATTGCGTCTTCAAAATTGTATCCTTCCCATGGCATATAAGCTACTAAAACGTTTTTTCCCAAAGAGAGTTCTCCCCCTACCGTAGCCGCACCGTCCGCCAGAATTTGTCCCTTTTTTACACATTCCCCTTGACGAACTTGAGGTTTTTGATGCGTACAAGTATTGGTATTAGAACGTTGATATATAACCAATTCTGTTCGTACAGTGTCTCCATTAACCGATGAAGTAATATTTGTAGCATCGATATACTCAATCCTTCCCTCTTGTGTAGCTATAGCTACACTTCCTGAATCTAGAGCTGCTTGACCTTCCAACCCAGTTCCGGCAATGCACTTCTCGGGTCGAAAAAGTGGAACTGCTTGACGCTGCATATTAGAACCCATTAGAGCGCGATTCGCATCATTATGTTCGAGAAAAGGAATAAGGGAAACTCCAACGGAAAAATATTGGAAAGGAAAAATACTTCTGAAATGAATTTGTTCCCATGCAATAACTATAAATTCTTGTCGGTATCGAGCTGGAGTAATTTGTTCTTCTTGAATCCCTTGATTTAACGCCAAATAATTTCCCGTAGCTATCCGATAGTATTCATCCTCATCTTCTCCCGGTAATAGATAAACCATATGTTCTTCTCTCGATCTCTCAGAGATCTTATAGAATGGACTTTGTAAAGAACCGCAATGATCAATCTTTGCATGAATAGATAATGATGCAACAAGTCCAGCATTCATTCCTTCGGACGTATCGATTGGACAAATACGCCCATAATAACTGGGATGAATATCCCGTGTCCGAAAACTAGCAGTTCGCCCTGTTAAGCCCCCAGGGCCTAAATGGCTCAATTTTCGCCCATGAGCTATTTCCGTCAATGGATTAGTTTGATCCAAAAATTGGGATAAGGGATGTGAACCAAAAAAATCTTGAAAAGTGCTTTTTAATAGAGTTGAAGTTACCAAGTTCTGAGGAGTTGATCTACGCTTGGTTGCTCTGTGTATAGTTCTTCGAACTGCATCTTCCAAACGACCTAGAGCTAATCTAAATTGATTCTGTAATAAATCTGCTACAGAACGAATACGTCGATTTCTGAGGTGATCTATATCATCGAGTGTACCCATTCCAAATTTCACTCCGATAAGGTAATCCACAGCAGCCAATACATCTTGTGGTAATGAAAAAATCTCGTTCTCGGGTATATCAAGGTTCAGTTTTTGGTTCGGATTTCGTCGACCAATCTTTCCCAATTCACATCTTTGTCGGAAAAATTTTTCCTGCAATTCTTTACATAGAGACTCGGAAAATACCAAATCGCCACTTACACAGTAGAGTTTTTTATAAAACTCCAGAATGGCATTTTCCCTCGACCAAAGATATTCCTCCCTATCCCACTTCCCCTTCTTCTTCTTCAGTAAAAAGAAAAATCTTTCGGGATAGCGAGTATTGTCCAGAATCTCTTCGAGATTTAAACCCATAGCTGATAATAGAACTGGAATAGATATTTTTCGTTTTCTGCTTACACGAGCCCATATCCTTTCTCCCACATCAATCTCTAATTTCGATCTTCTTCCCCAATCTGAAATCAGAGTGCCAGTATATATATAGTTTATTCTATTATGGTCTAATTCCAAACGGTAATAAATACCGGGACTTATTAATATTTGATTCACCACGATTCTGTAAATTCCATTTACTACAAATGTTCCATGGGAATTCATTAAAGGAATATTTCCGAGAAATACAGTTTGTTTCTGTATCTTCCTACTATTCCTCCGAATCGATCTTGCTGGTACATATAATTCAGAGTAATATGTAAGGGACTGATATACAGCATCTCTCTCTTTTATGAAAGGTTCTGCTAATTCATATTCATTACCAAAAAGCCTGAATTCAATTTCTTTATCTGTATCCTCAATTTTCGGAAAATTATGAAGTTCTTCCATCAAGCCCTGATCGATGAAACGACAAAATCCTTCAAATTGTATCTTACCAAATTCGGGGATTGTAAACGCTCCCTCATTTTCATCTAATCGCATTGGAAGTTTCCCATCCGTGAAAAAGTCTATTCAATTATTCCCGATTGATCTATATGGATCAATCCGACAAAAAAGATTTGGATGTATATTCAGTGTTCACTATATCCCGTGAGATTCTACCCGTATCCAGATATACTTCCAATTAGAAAAAAAAAAAAAAAAGATAAGAAAAGAGGTACTTTGATACTTTCATCCAACCACGTGAAATGGAGCTATGAACGAATGAATCAAACCATTCTTAAATGTTAATCTCACTTAGAAAATTTCCTAATGAAAATAGTAAGATTGAAAGACGGAGAACAAATTAGATCCATTTACTTTATGGTTGACTTTAGCATACATCTCATACTATACTTAAAGGACGGACGAATGATTCAATCTGTCCATGGCATTCCCATATCTCGGCGACATAGCCAAGCGGTAAGGCAGAGGACTGCAAATCCTCCATCCCCAGTTCGAATCCGGGTGTCGCCTTGTTGAGGTAAGTAAATGGAAGGAAAAGTCTGTATTTCCATTACAGAACCTCTAGAGACATATTGGTACATATTACCAATATAGATAGTGAGTTACGTGCATTTTATCCCGACTCCGTCGTGAATGTACAACCCTCGAGTTAGTAATAGCAACTCGTTGGTCAATGAACAAATGGATTTCTTTATCTCTCATATCAGCTCAAACGTCCGTAACGTTCAGAATAGGTAGACCATTTCAACTTAAACTTTGCACTATCGTTAATAGTTCCCTTATCATCTCGATGATGAAATCATTCTTTTTTAGAGAACATGACCTATATGGATATAGTCGATATAACTTGGGCTGCTTTAATGGTAGTTTTTACCTTTTCCCTTTCACTCGTAGTATGGGGGAGAAGTGGACTATAATGGTAATGCTTAAGAATCAATTATTGCGTTCCTTCCAGATCATGCATGAGAATCTCTTCTGTTCCATAAGGATCCAGTAATATTTAGTCTTCATTCCAAATTGAAAGACTCTTTCCATGGAATTATTTCCTCTTTATCCCCGTAAGGGATGTGCATAATCCCTTATCATTATCATTTTCCTATGACAAATCTGATTCTCTCTAACAGGTTTTAATAAATTAGTTCTTTTCTAGAATGAGTTGATAATATTGTTTCTTCCACTGAAGAACGATCTCTCTCTTAGTAGAAATAGAAATAGTCCCTCATGTTTTACCGGATGGTTCCGAATTGATCGGATCCGATATGAATTCCGTTCTCATAAAAATATGGGACATAAGTCTAAGTAATAGATCCCTTTGCTTTTTCTTATACCATTTCAAGTTCCATATCTAATATGTACTAGAAAACGATGTTCGTACCGGAAAAAAATGTTAAACTTTGATCTTAAACAATCCGCAAGTACGTTCAGAATAAAGTCTGTCTACATTGGATCTATTTTCCAGGGGCATGAAGAAGGTGATCAGCTCCGCTCTTTTATGGTACGAGGTCCTTCATCCTACATTTACCATATATGGACAAGTACTATTAAGATATATTTATCTATATATGGGTGTAGAAGAAGTAGTACAAAAGAAAAGGTTAGATACTTTTCCTTCGTACTACTTCTTTTTCTTCTCAAAAGAAATGAAAAAGCAGCCCCTACCCTGTATTGTTGTAATATAATAGATCCCATAACCTATTTTTATACTAATGATCTGGATCATTTGAATCTATCTAGTTATCAGTAATCACTCCATTTTCATAAAAATCAAGTGCTTTCACTGCTTCCACTGGCCGTTTTAACATAAAGGATAAGTAAAAAAGCAGTAGGAACTGCAAGGAACAGTGCAACAGCAATAAATCCAAGGTTATTTACTTCCATGATCTCCTGATCTTTACTTCGTTCAAAAATAGCTCGCTCGAGATTTGATCCCATAGAGATGAATCTTTCAAGATCCATGAAATAAATGTAATTGAGAAAATCGGTTCGAGTAACGGAATCTAACTAACGGATTGAATGAATTCTTCGATGGAAATAGTATAACATAATATGATCACTTTTGATAAGACTCGTAGGAAACGTGTATCAGAAAACATTCCGATCAACACATGTCTGTATCATTTTGAAAGAATAGGATTCGTACGAATAAGAACCTTCTGCTACTCCAGAAGACGTTCGTCAGACATGAGAGGTATTTCGCTTGGATTTCCAAGGTTTAGATGGAATCTTTAACCTATCTGGTCCGGTGATGATATAGAAGTATCCCATATCAAATTTATCCAGAAGCCCACTCATGACCCTGGAATGAGAGAGAAGGACTAGTCTGTCCAGATCCTGACATGATCATTCTTGGAAATACAATAGAGTGTCTAGAAATCCACTGGCTATCGATCATGAAAAATAAGTATTAGAATGAAATCAATATTCATGGAGAAGAACAGAAGGAAGATCTACTTTCAATCATTGGGAATTATCTATAGGGATCTCCGTGGGATTCCGACTTAGGAGGACTACCTCTGTGTAACCCTAAAATCTATTTATCTTCCCACGTTTTTTTATAAGAAAAATTTGATTCTTCGGGGAGGGAAGAATATTTATTGCAGATTCACAATGATGATTAGATTTTATCCCCGAAAGAAGGGTCTTTTTTCAAACTGAATTATCGATCTGGTTAATGTATCTAATGGATAGAGATACTAAATCTCTAGTATATTTATTCAACCCTATTCTCTTTTTCACTCTTCTACGGGGATTCAGAGCTGAATGGAATAACTTATTGGATCGGGACTGACGGGGCTCGAACCCGCAACTTCCGTCTTGACAGGGCGGTACTCTAACCAATTGAACTACAATCCCAATACAGTACAGTTCACCTACTATTGGATCATATTTATTCTATGGTAGGTGCTAGATAGATCGTATAGATTACGTGAGCGCTAGGTCGATGAAATATCTTATCCTTCTCTTTCATCTTTTAAAGTATCAATTCATATGGAATTGGACACATATCTATATGATATGAATAGATATAGATATCGGGGTTCAATAACCAATTATCTTTTCATCCATGATTGGCATGAATATAACCATACCGATAGATTGGTATTGATGATATTGGTTGGGCCGAGCTGGATTTGAACCAGCGTAGGCATATTGCCAACGGATTTACAGTCCGTCCCCATTAACCACTCGGGCATCGACCCAGGAACAAGAAAGTAATTGAAAGTCTTTAGGTCAAGATACCAAACGAATGGATATCCTATTTCATGGTACCCCTAGGGGAAGTCGAATCCCCGTTGCCTCCTTGAAAGAGAGATGTCCTGGTCCACTAGACGATAGGGGCTACCAATCATTATGATATGAAAGTTCCCTGGAAGTTGTCAATAGTATGGCCAGAATTATGAAAAATATTCTTATTGGTTTCCTTCCTTTTTGAAATAAAAAATTTTGTATTTCATTATTATTTAATGTATAAAGAAATAATAATAAAATGAAAGGACAAAAAAATTTTCTAAGCATTGGTATGCGTTGGGTGAAAGGCTGCAAGACTATAGCTGTCAGATATTGTGCTGTCTCTATATATCGTATGTATTCATACGGGTTGCAGTGACTGTGGGTTATAGGAACCTGACTGAGAAAATAAACAAAAAAAAACATAGAAAAAAGTACTTCCTATTGGTTGGACAAAAGATCGATTCGTATGTTACAATTGGATCGTGGCGGGTATAGCTTAGTGGTAAAAGTGTGATTTGTTACATTATCAACTCGAATAATTGAAGGATCTTTGATCAATCTAAAGCTCTATTTCCAGATAGGTTAAAAACCTCCCCTATGAATACTATCCATCCGAGATGGAAGAGTTCATGTATGACACTGATATACTTTACGTTCCCATATTAGAGTATAGTGCTTCACTTCTTTCCATTAAAACAAATGCCCGTTGGTGTCCCAAAAGTTCCTTTCCGAGCCCCTGGAGATGAAGATGCAAATTGGGTCGACTTATACAACCGACTTTATCGAGAGAGATTACTTTTTTTGGCTCAGGATATAAATCACGAGATTGCAAATCAACTCATGGGTCTCATGGTATATTTGAGTGCAGAAGATGCAAATAAAGATATGTTCTCATTTCTCAACTGTCCCGGTGGATCAGTAATACCGGGAGTAGGTATTTTCGATGTTATGCAAATAATAGTACCAGATGTACATACAATATGCATGGGGGTAGCTGCTTCAATGGGATCTTTCATCCTAATCGGGGGAGAAATTACTAAACGTATAGCATTACCTCACGCTAGGGTTATGATCCACCAACCTGCTAGTACCTATTATGACGGACCGGCCGCAGATTTTCATAACGAATCGAAACACGTAACGATGCTTCGCGATTACATAACAAAATGTTATATAGAAAGAACGGGCACCCCCGGAGAGGTCATTCAACGGGACCTGAACAGAGATGTTTTTATGTCAGCAACAGAAGCCCAAGCTTATGGCATTGTTGATGCCGTAGCGGAAGGTTGATCTCGTAGCGGAAGATCTTCTTTTTAATTGATTTTTCAAATGACCTGTAAACTGTAATTTGATCTCTTTGTTCCCTTTCAAAAAAAAAAAAAAGGAAAGGGAAAGTGATTGATTTAATAATCACCTGATATGGTTAGGATCGATCCGAACCAGTCGATTCCGCATACAATCCAGCCAGAATGCCCACTATTCAACAACTTATTAGAAATGCAAGACAGCCAATAGAGAATAGAAAAAAATCTCCTGCTCTTCGAGGATGTCCTCAGCGTAGAGGAGTATGTGCTAGGGTGTATGTGCGACTCGTTTGGATCAGAAGCTGAAACAGACTGGGAAATTATTATAACGGAATAAAAGAAGAAGTTTCCCGCTGTAACCAAGTACAGATCCATCATCTAACCTTACCGGGGATGAAATTTATGGTTTCCATTGGTGCAAATCCAATCACCTTGATGTGGGATGAAAAGCAATTCCTCATTGGTAGCGAATGGTCATCAATCCATTGAGCGGGGAAATCATGCAAATTGAAGAAGCATAAAGTTTATGCTCATATTGCTGCGAGAACGGAACAACAGGGTCAGCTACCTGGCCAACCCCAGAATTACACGTCGTTACTGTATGAATAGATCTTGTAATGAGAGTATTTATTACTTGATGATTCAAGGGTAGAGCTGGAGATGGTAAACTGTACAAGTTACCGATAACATACTCATCATTTCGGAAATGAATAAGAGGCTCCGGCGTATAGAGAGGACCTTACCGTTGGAGAAAGAACCATAGAAACGATGAAACCCATGATTGATTTTTTCTCATTCTCAGTACAAGGTCCCAGCCCTTGCCTACCTGGAAGATGCCTATCCAAAGGGAATTATGGTTGGGAAGGTTGCAGTAGCAAAAGCCATTGGAACTTTTCTTTTCTAAATAAGAAGAATCAGTGTTATTCTCAATGGACCAAACAAATGACTAACCGAGAAAAAGATTAGCGATTCATGAGAGTAAACTGCAATGACCAGAGTGAAACGTGGATATATAGCTCGAAAACGTCGGAAAAAGATTCTTGCATTTGTATCAGGCTCTCGAGGGGCCCATTCGAAACTTTTTCGAACTGCTAACCAACGGAAAGCTAGAGCCTTAGTTTCCGCCCACCGAGATAGAGGTAAACGCAAGAGAGATCTTCGTCGTTTGTGGATTACTCGGATCAATGCAGCAGCCCGTGCCAATGGAGTCTCTTATAACAGATTAATCCAATATTTGTACAAGAGGCAGTTGCTTCCAAATCGTAAAACACTTGCACAAATAGCTGTATTAGATAGTAATTGCTTTTCCACCATCTTGAAGAACTTATCGTGTGATGAAATAGGTTAGGTATAGATGAAAGAAATAGGTAAAGATGGAATGGATAGAACAGCTTCTCCCGGAGAATTCCCTCCGGGAAGGTCGAAACATTTTCAAATTTTTCAATATTTTATTGGAAATGAACGAAACGAAAAGAATTCAATCCAATTCTTTTCCAAGAATGAAATCCTATCGACTTTTTCGACAATAGACTCAAGATCTGTATCTTTATCAAACAGATATCCAACTCCGATTTTATTAAGGAGTAGGTTTATTTCTATGAAATTAGTTTTCATTATAAAGAAAAGGTAACAAAGATAGAATACGAGCTCGTTTAATAGCGTTAGTCATTAGACGTTGTTGTTTTGAGGTTAATCTATTCACTCGACCGGATAATATTTTTCCTTGCTCGCTAATAAATCGACTAATTAGGCTCATATTTTTATAATCGATCCGATCTCCCGACCCAATTGGTGACAAATGTCTACGAATTGGTGTCAAATGTCTACGAAAAGATCGCTTGGGTTTATCCATAGTTTGTTTCATGAACCTTTTTAATACTATTTATTCCAAATCTTTCAAAATCTCGTTCCATTAAAGATCTTGTTTAAATACCATTTCTTTTTATATCTGTGATCTATTCCTATCCCTGGGTAGGAGTAGTACGTTTAATCTCTTTTTTTTATCTCTCCGTGAATGGTATGCTTGTAACAATAGGGACAAAATTTATTTGATTCCAATCGAATAGGTGTATTGCGTCGATTTTTACGAGTCGTATATCTAGAAATCCCCGGGAATCTTTTATAAACACTATCTTGGGTACAACTAGTGCACTCCAAAGTAATTGTTACTCTTACATCTCCGCTCTTGGCCATAAACTTACTCTGGATATTGGGTCTACTTTGCTTTTCGATCTGAAAAATAAAGAGGAAAAAGGGATAGAAGTTGATAGCCGGAGATCCCACGATGAAACATTTGAAAGTAAAAAAATCCTTGATCAGGAGTTTTCAGTTGTACTTACAAAATTGAATGTGGAAAGAATCTTTGGATTTCTATTTCTACTTTGATTCTACCCCCCCCCCATTCCATCCCCAATTTTAGATCTATTTTGGGTTGAATCAACTAATTTATCCAAGAGGTAGGAGAAAGAAATCCAGCACAATCTTTTTGACCTTGGCTTTAAGGGGAGGACAAAAATTAAAAAGAGGGAAAAGTCAAAGTCAGAGCATCTGGAAAAAAACGATTGATTTCTATCAATAGACCGGCTACAAAAATCAACCATGAAATAGCTAACACAGGCGCTGTGGAAAGATAGGTCTTTAGATCTTGCATTGTAAATTCTCCTTATCGATCATAATGCGTAAGTGATTAAACCGTATTAATAGTTAAAATCCTAGGGAAACTTGGAACTATGAATATATGTATAATGTTATCCGGGCTGTGGTCCTATTTATAGAACAGGAAAAAGATGTTTCAGCACCAAATTTTGCTAATTAATAGTTATCTTCTAGATAATAGACCCTACATGCATTATAAAGTCTTTTCACTCACTAGACCGAAGAGAAATGAAGGTGGAAAAATGTGGGAAACAGATTTTGAATTCCATAAAATAACATTGTCTAATGATTAGAAGGGATGTAGCGCAGCTTGGTAGCGTGTTTGTTTTGGGTACAAAATGTCGCAGGTTCAAATCCTGTCATCCCTACCTTTCCCTTCTTTTCTATGGAAAGAGAGAGGAACAACGAAAGATCATTTGATATCGATTCGAATGGAACATCAAATAATTGAATCGTATCAGATGCGAAAGTGTTTTACTCTAAGAATATAAACAAAAGGTATTTTCCCTTCCCTTTATCTCCGGATGTTCAAGAAAGCGCTCTTAGTTCAGTTCGGTAGAACGTAGGTCTCCAAAACCTGATGCCGTAGGTTCAAATCCTACAGAGCGTGATTCTGTTTCCTATCAAATCCAACCCTCTAAATTATGGAGAATTCATTCCAACTGGAACGAGCAATGGAATCTGACCTCCCAGGAAAGTAGGAGGCCAATTAAATGGGGAGGATATTCCCGGATCAAATATCAATTGATCACCACGTCGGTATTGTGGAATATGCAGTTACGAATAATCCGGCCAAAGTTATAGGAATTAGACCTAACACAATTCCGGATGGCAAAGCCTCAATCATTTCGATCAACGGAATAAGTAGGGATAATAGCTATCCTGGATAGTACCCTGAATTTGCTATGAATCTCAATGATCAGAAATTTATATAGAGAGAATCCACGAAATTATTGAAATTCAAATAGTGAACTTAGAGGGTTTCCCCTTCCTTCATTTCAATAAGTTGTATCTTGCTCGAGCTAATGAATAGGACTAGGGTGAAAATGATAGAAGCCAATAAGAACCGAAATAACTAATTATAGTTATAGTAGGCGTGGAAGGACTGATTGAAATATGGTTTATACATATCTTCATGAGACAATTACCTAAATTTTTCTTTTCGTAACCTTGAGATCAGAATACAAAAGATCAATTGTCCCAATTCGTACCAATTCAGGATCCTATATCTACTATAGGATATGTATGAACGAACATAGATGAGAAGAAATCTATGGTAGAAATCTCTTCATTATCCTAGAAATTCCCACATTCATCGAGCAACTCATGAATAGCACCCGCGACCCCTTCACAAATTGTCGAACGTAATCTTTCTTCTTACAAGGTGAATGAATTCTCAATCAGTACGATTGGATCACCTGGCATTTTCTTCTTTACCAATAGCTATCGGTCCAGAGACTGGACCGTAAAAAACCTCTTCTACAGACATATTCAAAGTTTTGTGAATTTCACATTTAGGTGTAAGGAATATGAATATCCAGTTTGTCCTTTCATTTCTAGATCTTATTTATCCAATCATTCGACCCTCTAGATGGATTCTATTTTTTCAATATTCATTCTTAGAGCTAGTAGAGCCCGATATTACAAGAATTCCACCCGAGTAACTCGTAATTTCACATAAAATTGACTAGGTTCTATTGCACTATACACTTGGTTTTATCTAATGAGTAACACCTACTCGTTAATACAAGGTACTATATAATAAGTCCGTGGGATAACTCACCTGCGCCGGATTACTATTGGAAGAGCAGCATACATCTTGCATAGCACCAATGATCCCCGTGCAATCTGAATTACTGGGATCATCTACACGGACATAATTTCATGTCGGAATGAAAAAGGAAGGGGGTAAAAGTATCATATTCTGGATGAGTTGTATTGACAGTGATAATACCCTTTGCAAGCGGCACTCATCCTCTTTTTCGGTTCTACAGCCACCTGTATGCTAGAAGCTAATTCAATCAAAATTTCCATAGTCTATGCAATTGTTACAACATCGATTGAGAGGGTTTCCTTACGTCTGGACCTCAGAACATGCAATATTCTCTTATTTCTGTTGGGATTCAGTCGACCAAACAGAGATGGAATAACTGTTGGCAGGAACAGAATAATTCTATCCCGTTCCTTCTCGATACTCATAAAAATTTTATTGCTGTGTCAGAAGAAGGCTAGTTATACTGGTCCAGTAGACTTCAAAGATACCCTTGGTATAACATTGACAATCGAACAAGGATTGGAGAAGATATCAGTACGTTTTCCATTTCCTGATCTCTATCTTTCATGGGATCAATTCCCCCTTGACTGACTTTACAATAATATATGGAGCTGAGCATGGCTGGGAATACGGGAGAACGCTCCTTTGCTGACATTATTACTAGTATTAGATACTGGGTTATCCATAGCATTACCATACCTTCTCTATTCATTGCAGGTTGGTTATTTGTCAGCACGGGTTTGGCTTATGATGTGTTTGGGAGCCCCCGGCCGAATGAGTATTTCACAGAAAGCCGACAAGAGGTTCCATTAGTAACTGGCCGTTTCGATCCGTTAGAGCAACTCGATGAATTTACTAGATCTTTTTAGGAGGCACTAATGACTACAGATAGAACTTTTCCGATTTTTACAGTTAGATGGTTGGCCATTCACGGGCTAGCTGTCCCGACAGTTTTTTTCTTGGATCAATATCGGCAATGCAGTCATCCAAACGATAAACTCTATCTAAAAAAAGGTATGGAGATATGACACAATCAAACCCGAACAAACAAAATGTTGAATTGAATCGTACCAGCCTCTTCTGGGGGTTGCTACTCATTTTTGTACTTGCTGTTCTATTCTCTAATTATTTTTTCAATTAGGAACAATGAGAATATTCTCACTCCATTCGAATAGATCCAATACTCATAATTATCTATGCTATGACTGTTTATGTCTCGAGCATGACCACTTAATAAAATGTGAAAGGGAGTAAGAGAAATGGCCGAAACCACTGGAAGGATCCCTCTTTGGTTGATAGCTACTGTAACTGGTATTATTGTGATTGGTTTACTGGGTATCTTTTTCTATGGTTCATATTCTGGATCAGGGTCATCCCTATAGTAGGGGAAATGCACTTACTATGGGGAATACTATACATGCGAAAGTGAAAAATTGATAAGGCCTTACCCTTCAGAGAAGGGTAAGGTCTTATCAAAATCTATTTTTGAGATTCTCTTCTATATTAATATTAATTAGAAGAGAAGATTCGTACAAATACAATGACTCTGTCATTTACTTCATTCAATGCCTTTCAGTCAGGTGATAAGCCAACCTATTCTTCCACTATATGATCAAAATTGGATCGATCCCATTTCAATCTCTGTCGAAGGAACAACGGAGAAACAGAGAATATTAATTACTAAAAATTTGCTCATTTCTCTGATGGGAGATTATGCAAAGTTTCTGTAAAAACCTGAACTATGAGAATCTGAATGTGCAAATAGAATCTTTTCTTATTTTGGCTTAAAAAAGAAAAGAGGAAAAAAACCTTTTTTCATTTTCTCTCATAATGAACGAACCCAAAAGTTTTATAGGGTTGTTTTACTCAATGAGTGATATTGCCCCTTCCTTACTTGTCTGCTCTTCCTTCTTTATGAATTTTAAGCTCAGTATAACGTACAAAATAATCGACAATTTACGAAGGAATTTACGAACAGGGCAGGATCGACACCCAATTAGTTCCTCTTATCTCAACGAGAATAATTTATTCAAATCTTTTCGAGGAAGAATAATGGTATAGGATCAAGAATGGAATCAGAGAAAATAGGAATCTTCTCCAAGATTGCTTGGTTATTTTCCTCATCTCTCCCTCCTGCGATCTATCTCTATTTTCCGGATCATTTCTTTTGAACATGGGGGGCAAGGAAAGGAAGGAATGGTATGTATCTAGTACGCGATATAGCATATGAGGATCGTTCGACAAGTTGATCTGTTCCAGTGCTTATTGAGTCACTCCTTATTAAAAATGTAGATATATCTTACATTTTTCCAAGAAAATATAAGGGAGAAGGAGGATAAAAGGCTCTCCATCTCCGAAGGGGTATTAATTTTTGATTCAATCAGTCAACTTAATGTTCGGAAATCTATGGACCTAAAGATTCATCTCGGCCAATTGAACTTTCTCAAATTGTTTCTTCTTAAGGACCAAAAATATCTGTGCCAGAATGACAGATGCTAAGAATAATAAAAGACCTTGAACACGTAATGGATCTTGAAGTACTATCTCTGCATCTCCTTGACCGAATCCACCCACATTAGGGTTATTCGTTAATGGCTGATCGACCTTGATCAATTCGCCTTCTGAAACAAGAAGTTCCGGTCCCGGAGGTACAATGTCAACCACTTGCCCACCGTCTGATGTATTATCGATAGTTATCTCATATCCACCCTTTTCTTTACGTAAAATTTTGCTCACTCTTCCTGTTGCCGAAGCGCTGTAGACCGTATTGTTGCTCTTACTCCCGTCGGGATAAATTTGTCCTCTTCCTCTATTACCACCCAAATATATGGGATATTTAAGGAAGTGAGCTTCTTTATCAGTAGCAGGATCTGGTGAATGGATGGGGAACACAAGTTCACTATATTTTTGACCAGGAACAGGACCTATTACAATAATGTTTTTTTGATTGGGACGATAGTTCTGAAAATAAAGATTACCCATCTTTTGTCTAATCTCAGGAGAAATACGATCCGGAGGGGCTAATTCAAAGCCCTCGGGTAAAATTAGAACAGCTCCTACATTTAAAGCCCCTTTCTTACCATTAGCAAGAACTTGTTTCATTTGCGTATCATAGGGGATCTTAACAACTGCTTCAAATACGGTATTGGGAAGCACGGACTGTGGAACCTCAATATCTACAGGTTTTTTGGCCAAGTGACAATTGGCACATACAATACGTCCAGTTGCTTCTCGGGGATTTTCATAACCCTGCTGTGCAAAAATGGGATATGCATTCGAAATGGATGTCCGAGTGATGATATGTATCATGACCAGGACGGAAATTAACCGAGTCATCTTTTTCGTCCAGTCATAAGTATTTCTATTTTGCATGGTTATTGGTTCCAAATCATTTTTCGGGTGAGAGTAGGTAGCTATCATAGTTACCTGTCAAAAATTCTGCTACTATATTGATTGAACCAAACCTAAAAGTAAGAAATCGGAAGTCTCGCACCAGGAGAAGAATGAGGGGGAGGAATAGCTAATTCCTGAACACAGAAAACACTTTATTATTCTGTTTCAATTGTTTCGGTCGGAGAAAAAACCCTATTCTTTATTCATTCATCGAATGATAAATTACTACAAGTGAAGGAGATATACGATTGAAACGACGGAAGATCCAATATTTAAGAATCGTATCTAAGATGACTGGAAAAGTTGAAACAAGAACAGATATTATTTGTTCGTTATGAGCAAATCCATAATTTTCGGAGATCGAATCGATCATCAGTTCCCAACCATGGGGCGAATGAAACCCAATAAATAGATCAGTTACTAAAAGGATGACAAAAGCTTTCATTGTATCGCTCAGACTATAGAATAATTCTTGGATCCAAGAATTTAGAATGGCAAGTTTATTCCTACCCAGAATGAGATAAGCACTTATAAGAACAAAACCTATTAGATTTGTTAATAAATGTGAGATTATCTGGATACAATCTTCATTGTACATTTCAACCAATTGGATCGTTTCTTCGTGAAGCTCTATAGGAAGATCTTGTGAATATGTTCCCAAAGAATCTTCCAACATTTTTTCTAATAGGAATAGATCTTCTATTCTCTCAAATCTTTCCAGAGCACTTTCTTCCTGGAGATAATCATAAATTTTATAAGATTGACCAGTATTCCACCAATCTGTGATCCAAGGCTCCAAACCTTTCCGTAATAAAATAGGAATTATCCAGGGCAGTACTACTAAACATGCGAGATATCGTAGGGAAGCTAATGCTTTATATTTGGCCACTTCCAATTCGTGAATCGCTAACGAACCTGATTCACCCGTCAGTTCTGTCCGAAATCTAGACAAAGTACGAGTGATAGAATGAGGTATGGGACTCATAGATTGATCTATTGCGTAATTGTTTTACCCCGAGAAAAATTATCCTCGGAGAAAAAGTAAAAGGTTCGCTCCAAATGAGTGAGACGGAGCATAAGGAGATCGTTCCCAGATATCCGATCATTCCAGATCGTCTCTATCTGGACCAATTATCTATTCATTTTTTCCATTCTATCTTACTCTTTTTTAGAAGAATCACTTGAAGTAACATAAGTCTTATTCATTGCCAAGATCCTTTGAATCCTGATAACTGGATTCAAAGGATCTTTTACAAATCTTTCCCCAGTTATCTCCAAAGATGACAAATGCTCTTGAAAAATGAGATAACGACGAAATCATATAAGAATAATTTGGATCGTGATGAAGAATCGGGATGAAAGGAAAAAATATTCTAGTTTTAGGGAAACCGGACCACTATATCTAATAATTGTTCTTTCTGATACATCATATCCATCTACTGGCTCTATAAGCTCGCCCTCCCTAGGATAGGAAATGATATGGTGTGTTCGGGAACTACCAAAAGAATCTCGGTCTGATTCATTCCATAAGTATCATTTAGTAGGAATTAACTGCATGATCTTTTTCCCGGACAAATACCAACTAGTTCTATCGTAACTTATTGCTCTTCCTATATTACCTCTTCCTATACTATTTAATAAAAATCTTATATTGTTCATAAAGATCCTATATCGTTCCATTTACATACAATAATATTTCAATATTTATTTCAATTTATATGAAATACAATATTGAAATTTCCTGATTGGATATTAATTAATGTTCCTTGATTTGATCCATATTAAAATGTCTCGACATTTTAATGTATGTCGAGGATAAAGAACCCCCCGGTTCATTTCAAAACCCTTCAATGGATACACGCAAGAAACGGGCTGATTCAGCAGCTTTCTGTTCGATCTCCCTTAGGTTCAAATTATCACCAGTACGAGTTAAAGGAATGTCTTGTCGGCCCTTTATTTCCATATAAAGAACACGACGAGGGGAAATACCTTCTTGAACTTCCGTTTTGATCATCTGAATATCCTTCATAAGAAATCGTGGGAAAATACGACGATTTATTCCGGGAAATCCCCAACGAAAAAGACATACAATTCCTTTTCTTTTATCAAACTTATTATAGCCACTACCCACATTGAACAAAATTGTGCACCACAGATAAGAGCTAATGAACAGACCTGCAATACCATGAAAACACATTACAATTCCTTGTGGAAAAAAGAGTATTTGCTGAGATGACAATAGGGGTATCAGGTTCTCACCAAAATAACTCGAAATACCGACCAGGAAAAATCCTAGTGAACCCAGAAAGAGGATACAAGCCCAAAAGAAATTACTTCCTTTTCGAGACCCTGTTATAGGTTCTATCCAGAGCCATTTGGATCGACGATTCATAAAAAATTGTATTCAATTCCATCCTATTGAAGTTGAGGGAATAGCCAACTTTTTTATCCTTTGGTTCCCAAACTCTTATAAACTAGCTATCCATATACATAGATAACATTTCCGTAAAGTCAGCCAAGTATATCTTCTTGTCCATTCTTACCATCCATTTCAAAAAGGTCCTTCCTTAATTTATCAATTTGAGAAACAACACTGGATCAGTGCAGTATCAATATCTACAGGAATAGATATATATACCATATAAAAAATATAACCGACAATATTAACATATTGATCAATACCTATCTATTGAAACATGCGTATATCCAATATGTATATGGATATGAATAGATATCCAAATTATCTATATATAAAATAGAATGGTAAAATCTATCCATATTCATATATGAATATGTCGAAATACATATGGATATTTATACCTATTTTGTGTCTATAAGGGTTCTATCTTATATCATCTGAAATAGATATGGATATCCTATTTGTTCCGCAATTGAAAGATCCAAACCCATTTCTTACATCGGATTTTATAAAATTCATAAAATCTCGTCTTTCTGAATATACAGATGAGAAAGAACCATTGTAATTGCCGGAAGTAATAAGCCGACTAAAGGAACTAAAATAGAGGGTAGGTGAGGAATTATCATAGAATGAGTACCTTACTTAATCAATTAAATTTTTATAAATATTACAAGGAATTATTATAAGATCAAATAAGTGATGGGACCAAATGAGCGGTCCTATTCGTCCTTCTTCATAGAATACATGTACGCAAATATTGTTCTTTTCCCCATCTCTTCCAAAAATTCTGAAAAAGCATTTCAAGTTGGATCCAAAATTGTTTTTGAATAAGATCCCGAGTTCAACAATGAGGATCTTATCTATTACAATATATATACAGATATATTACAACACTTATTCATACTATATAATAAAATAGTGGAAGAACAAGAATCCTGACCAAAATTTCTCTGATTTCGGAGAGCGGAAAATTGGCTATATTTATTGTTAGTATAGGATCGAGGATCATAAATTGTTGGTAAAAAGGGGGTGAAAAGCAATTCTCTTAGAGAAATCATTCTTTCTTTCGCCGCGATAAGAAACTATATCACTGTCACTTCCGTTACAAGGAACTCGATTTGATCTTTTTTCCTTATAAGGAAAAAACTCAACGTTCATTTTTTTCACGAGGAAGACCGTAAAGCTTAAATAGTTCACTCAGAACACCTTTTAAGAGATTACGTGGAACAATCAGATCAAATAAACCATGACCAAATAAATGCTCAGTCACCTGAAAATCTTCAATCACTTTCTGACCTAATGTCTGTTCGATTACTCTTTTACCTGCAAATGCAATGTACGCTTTAGGTTCGGCAATAATGATATCTCCCAACATGCCAAAACTAGCAGTCACTCCACCGGTTGTCGGAGACGTCAGAATCGATAAATATAACAACTTTTTATCCTTCTGATGAATATATAACGCAGAAGCTATTTTAGCCATTTGCATTAAACTAAAACTTCCTTCTTGCATGCGTGCTCCTCCGGAAGCACACACCATAATGACTGGAAGAGATTCCTCGGTAGCGCGCTCGATCAGACGGGTTATTTTCTCACCTACTACAGAGCCCATACTACCTCCCATGAACTTAAAATCCATAACTCCGAGTGCGATAGGAATACCATTTAATTTACCTATGCCTGTTTGAATAGCATCAGTCAAACCTGTCTCTATTTGACAGGAAGTTATATGATCCTTATAAGGTTCATCCTCAGAATTAAGAGGATCAGAATTAGAAGGTTCATCCTCAGAATGAAATTGAAGAACATCTAGAGTGTACATGTCTTCATCCATAGGACGCCAAGTGCCACGATCAATTATAAGTTCTATTCTATCTGAACTATTCATTTGCAGATAATATCCACATTCTTCACAAATACTTTTATTCTCTCTCAAGAATCTGATATAGAGCAAGCTCTCGCAATTATCGCATTGAACCCATAATCTATTAATTTTAACGTAATCAATACTTAGATTCTTGTTCTTATCCATCTCATTGACGTCCTTACTATCCCCTTCGACCGAATCTTTTAGTAATCCAGTTATTTTACGCCTGTCTTCGAACCACTCCCTTATAGACATAGAGTTTTCCATATAAAGGTAAAGATTGTTACTTTTCCTATCTTATTTTGTATGAGGAGAAGTCGTATAAATAAAATGATTAAAATAATTAATGAATAGTGGAATGAATCATTGATAAATCATCTCCATTCATTATTGATTAGGAATCCGAAATATCGATCCGGGATTATGATAGAACCCTTTATTCTGTTATAAAGAAAGATTCTCTCCTATACCGCGATGAAAAGGAATTTTCATCCTAAATATAAAATCTTTTGGGCTAGAAGGGATTTGAACCCTTGACTTCATGGTCCGGAACCATGAGCTCTGATCCACTGAGCTACCAACCCTATCGAATGATCCATAAGATCAATGGAAAGGATGAATAGGATTCGTTATCGAATGCTTTACCCCAAAAAATTTGAATTGACTCACTCTGTTTGAGATATTTGACCTCGGAAATTTCTATATATCAATATCTATTATAGATATTGATATATAGAAATCCCAGATATTAATATCTGAAATCGCAGATCTCCGTTCACGATTTGGCCTAATCTTTGTGGTAGTGGTAAAAGATTGGGCCGAGTCCGATTGGTAGAACGAAAGTCACTGGATTACAAGTAATCAATCGTATCAAATTCAAATTTGATCTCCTTCCATACTTCACAAGCAGCAGCTAGTTCAGGACTCCATTTAGTAGCTTCACGGATCACTTCATTACCTTCACGAGCAAGATCACGTCCTTCATTACGAGCTTGTACACAAGCTTCTAGAGCAACCCGATTAGCTACTGCACCAGGCGCATTTCCCCAAGGGTGCCCCAAAGTTCCCCCACCAAACTGTAGTACGGAATCATCCCCAAAGATCTCGGTCAGAGCAGGCATATGCCAAACGTGAATACCTCCTGAAGCTACGGGCAGAACACCTGGCATAGATACCCAGTCTTGAGTGAAGTAAATACCACGACTTCGATCTTTTTCAATAAAATCATCACGCAGTAGATCAACAAACCCTAAAGTGACGTCTCGTTCCCCTTCAAGTTTACCTACTACAGTACCGGCGTGAATATGATCTCCACCGGACATACGCAATGCTTTAGCCAGTACACGGAAATGCATGCCATGATTTCTTTGTCTGTCAATAACTGCATGCATCGCGCGGTGAATGTGAAGAAGTAGGCCGTTGTCTCGGCAATAATGAGCCAAAGAAGTATTTGCAGTAAAACCTCCCGTCAGATAGTCATGCATAACGATAGGAACTCCCAATTCTCTTGCAAATATTGCCCTTTTCATCATTTCTTCACATGTACCTGCAGTAGCATTCAAGTAATGTCCCTTAATTTCACCCGTCTCAGCCTGAGCCTTATAAAGTGCTTCCGCACAAAAGACAAAACGATCTCTCCAGCGCATGAATGGTTGGGAATTTACGTTCTCATCATCCTTGGTAAAATCAAGTCCACCACGGAGACATTCGTAAACTGCTCTACCATAGTTCTTAGCCGATAGACCCAATTTTGGTTTGATAGTACATCCCAATAAAGGACGGCCATATTTGTTCAATTTATCCCTTTCGACTTGGATACCATGAGGTGGACCTTGAAAAGTTTTGGAATAAGCAGGGGGGATCCGCAAATCTTCCAAACGTAGAGCCCGTAGGGCCTTGAATCCAAATACATTACCTACAATGGAAGTGAACAAGTTAGTAACAGAACCTTCTTCGAAAAGGTCTAAGGGGTAAGCTACATAGGCAATAAATTGACTCTCCTCTCCAGGAACGGCCTCGATGTCATAGCATCGTCCCTTGTAACGATCAAGACTAGTAAGTCCATCGGTCCAAACAGTGGTCCATGTACCGGTGGAAGATTCAGCAGCTACTGCTGCTCCCGCTTCCTCGGGCGGCACCCCAGGTTGAGGAGTTACTTCGGAATGCTGCCAAGATATCCGTATCTTTGGTCTGATATTCAGGAGTATAATAAGTTAATCTGTAATCTTTAACACCAGCTTTGAATCCGACACTAGCTTTAGTCTCTGTTTTTGGTGACATAAGTCCCTCCTTTATTAATAATTATTTCTCGCAAGGACGAGGTCTGCTCGACATGGATCGAACGTAAACAATCGATTTTGTTTGACAGAAATATCCTACAAAACAGTCGTCCGTTATTGGACAATAAGATCTAATTGATTTTGACAGAAATATCCTACAAAACAGTCGTCCGTTATTGGACAATAAGATCTACTAGATACACTCTCATTGTATAATGTTCTTTATGTATGACGCAACCCAATTTTTGCTCTTGAAGTTCTTCATTGACCCAAGCACCTTTCAGCTGTTAAACTAGTTAATTAATGAATTTAAGGAACCGAATTGACCTTTAACCATAATGGTGCGAATTGTCCATATGACAATACATATAGAATATGGAACAAATGTGCGTACGAAGAGATAACGACCAATGAGATAAAGGTCATTCGTAAGGTTAAAGTTTCAAATTTCACAGATGATATGGACATAATGTTGAAGTATTTTCAATTTTAGTTATGGATAAATGGGTTCTAGTTATAGAGAAATCGAAGACTTCCTCATGATCCTTATCCATATCTATCTACCTACTTAATATTCCAAATATTAATTTGAACTTTTCAATAAAGTAGGGTATTACCCAGGTGGTAACTCCCATTCATTATTGACTGATCTGATCGACCCGATACGGAAGGAACCTTTTTGTTATTGATAATATTGGAAAAATAATATTGATATATATCAAATTCAAGATTCAAGGAAATTTTTTCCTTTTTTGTATGAGAACCAATCCTCTTGTTCTTGGGGTTTCCGCACTTGTGGAAAAAAGTGTGGGACGTATCGCTCAAATCATTGGCCCAGTACTGGATGTATCTTTTCCTCCAGGTAATATGCCTAATATTTACAATTCATTGACAGTTAAGGGTCAAGGTACAACCGGTAAGGAAATTCAGGTTACTTGTGAAGTACAACAATTATTAGGAAATCATAAGGTTAGAGCTGTAGCTATGAGTGCTACAGATGGTTTGACGAGAGGAATGAGAGTGATTGACACGGGAGCTCCTCTGAGTGTTCCAGTTGGTGGAGCTACTCTCGGACGAATTTTCAATGTTCTTGGAGAACCTGTTGATAATTTGGGTCCTGTAGATGCTCGCATAACATCTCCTATTCATAGATCTGCTCCCGCCTTTATAGAGTTGGATACAAAATTATCCATCTTCGAAACAGGCATTAAAGTAGTAGATCTTTTGGCTCCTTACCGCCGTGGGGGAAAAATCGGTTTATTTGGAGGAGCTGGAGTGGGTAAAACAGTACTCATTATGGAGTTGATCAACAACATTGCTAAGGCTCATGGAGGGGTATCTGTATTTGGAGGAGTAGGAGAACGTACCCGTGAAGGGAATGATCTTTACATGGAAATGAAAGAATCGGGAGTAATTAATGAACAAAGCATCTCAGAATCAAAAGTGGCTCTGGTCTATGGTCAGATGAATGAACCACCAGGAGCTCGTATGAGAGTCGGTTTAACTGCTCTAACCATGGCCGAATATTTCCGAGATGTCAATGAGCAAGACGTATTATTATTTATTGATAACATCTTCCGCTTTGTCCAAGCGGGATCAGAGGTATCCGCCCTATTAGGCAGAATGCCTTCCGCCGTGGGTTATCAGCCAACTCTTGCCACGGAAATGGGTTCTTTGCAAGAGAGAATTACTTCCACAAAAAGGGGATCCATAACCTCGATTCAAGCAGTTTATGTACCTGCTGACGACTTGACCGACCCTGCTCCTGCTACGACATTTGCACATTCAGATGCTACTACCGTACCATCGAGAGGATTAGCTGCCAAGGGTATCTATCCAGCAGTGGATCCTTTAGATTCAACATCGACTATGCTCCAACCTTGGATCGTAGGTGAAGAACATTACGAAATTGCACAAGGGGTTAAGCAAACTTTACAACGTTATAAGGAACTTCAAGACATTATAGCTATTCCTGGACTGGATGAATTATCGGAGGAAGATCGTTTAATCGTAGCAAGAGCAAGAAAAATTGAACGTTTCCTATCACAACCCTTTTTCGTAGCAGAGGTATTCACAGGTTTCCCGGGCAAATATGTTGGTCTAATGGAAACAATTAGAGGGTTTCAAATGATCCTTTCCGGAGAATTAGATGGTCTTACCGAACAGTCTTTTTATTTGGTGGGTAACATTGATGAAGCTACCGCGAAGGCTATTAACTAAAGTGAATTTTGAAAATGACCCTAAATCTTCGTGTACTGTCTCCTAATCGAGTCGTTTGGGATTCAGAAGTTAAAGAAATAATCCTATCTACTAATAGTGGTCAAATTGGCGTATTACCCAATCATGCTTCACTTGTGGCAGCTGTAGATATAGGAGTTATGAAAATACGTCTCAATGGACGGTGGTCCACTATGGCTTTGATGGGCGGTTTCGCCAAGATAGACAATGATAAAATAACCGTATTGGTCAATAATGCAGAGAGAGATGTTGACATCAATCTAAAAGAAGCCCAGGAAACTTTTCGAATAGCTAAAGCTGACTTAGCTCGAGCCGAAGGCAAAAGACAAGCAATTGAGGCTGATGTAGCTCTGAAAAGAGCTAGAACACGATTAGAGGCTATCAATGCTAGCCCCCCCGTCTCTAATGAAAATTTTGGAGAATGATCTGAAAATGGATTGATTCAATGTTCTGTCTCGATCCAAAAAAGTGGAGTAAAGCTTATTAGATGCCATCGACTCTTCAATGGTATCTAATAAGTTTACCTACTATTGGATTTGAACCAATGACTCTCGCCGTATGAAAGCGATACTCTAACCACTGAGTTAAGTGGGTCATTTATTCTCATAGGTAGAGTTGGACTCTATAAACAATTCTAAATGGAATTAAACGTATAGACAATGTTTCTCTGGCGCAGATCGAACTTATTGGGACGTATTAGATCATAGTATCGGATCATGAAATATCTACCTTGACAGAAAGTGATCCATCTGGTTAGTATAGTAGTGTATCACCAAGACTGGCAAGGAAGGGCTATAGCTCAGCATGGTAGAGCACCTCGTTTACACGTGCGCCAATGGTTTTCGGGAGAGTTTATCGATTCGTCCGATCCACGAAATAGATTCTATGTGAAATAGTCTTACTCTATCAATTTGTTTCTCTGGGGAACAATAGCATGACAAAGATGAAGTTCGATCCGATTCGAATTACGAATCTAATTGATATGGTCAATCCCAGCTCCGTTCAATGCCAGGCATAATGAGTATAATACGGGGACCTCAAAATAGATTCTTTTCGCTCTATGAACTTTTAGGTGTATGAAGTGTCATATTTCACTTTTTGAGCGATAGAGGAGACTCTATTTGAGTCAATCTATGCCCGAGCAAGGCAGACCTACGTCAAGGAAACCTTTTGAATAACTTTGGGATTGCTTCCGAAGGGTAATAATTTGGAGCACACGGAGCCATATTAGTATCTTCCTGGAAAGAGGAGAATGGCAGACTAACCGATCTTTCCATCAGTTAATGAAAGAGCCCAATGCGAGAAAATGCATGTTGGGTTCTTGGAACAGTTCAAATCATTTTGATAATAAGAACTTTGATCTGTTCTACCGAGAAGGTCTACGGTTCGAGCCCGTATAGCCCTATACATTCCACTAAGTTACACTACTTTATTTATATATATATATATATCCCCTCATAGTCCCTATGACTTGGCCTTGAAGAGTCTTTCGGATCATATAAACTATTCTCATGTCCTTATCGAGATCGATGGATGGGAACGTTGGAACAGGACAGGCAGATAATTATTTCTCATCGATCGAGATTGATCCGATACCAGATGATCGCACCTATAAACCCTTTTTTTCATTAATAAAAAAAGAGGGGAAAGAAAATAAGTTAAGTAACGACTGACATGATGATATGCAATAATAATCCATTACATTATTGGAGGTTACTAATCTACTTCTGATAGATCCAAGGTTCTAATGATTGATCCCAGCCTATTGGATCTTGGCCTTCGTTCGAATAGTAAGTAATTAGGATCGATCATTGTAATTTGATGAATCAGGTGTAGGGAATTCCTAGCTAGTATGATGAATGACTTCCTCCTTTCCTTTTATTCTCAAGGGAATCCATAAGAAGGGGATCTATGGAAGTATCTGTCCGATCCAATCTGTCTAATCTGTCCAATCCAAAGAGTTCGGATCGTAGAACTGGAACTAATTGTAACATACAAGAAACAAGGCGTTTTTTCTTTTCTTTTTTTCTAGGCACTTCTAGATTCTACATACAAATATAGATAGAGGATTTATAAGGTATTCCATACTATATTGCTTGGATTTGCACAATGTTAGAATTCCCATTGTAAGATAATCTAGTTCGGAACCGAGGGAAAAGCGGGTAATTTGTCACGATATTTTCTATATTGTATCACATTTCTTTTTTTGTTCATTTTTATCGCTAGCTCTTCGAAAAACTCGAGAGTTCTCTAAAATATCATATGTTTGAAGCAGTTTCTAGTCCAGTCAAAGTATCGATTGGACATGTGGCTTTTAGCTCCATCCAAACGCAACGCATTCCGTTGGGGTTGAACGAAGTCCTTTTCCGTTCAATCGAAAATCCCGGCTGTATCTATCCCTTTGCTAAAGATCGGGGCGAAGATCTTGATCAACTAGGATTCTCTACAATATGTTATTTATGGTAAATCAAACCTATTCTTGAACCATAGAAGTGGGAAGTACTACGGATATTCCAAATACCTGGAAAGGAAAATTCTCTGGAGTTGATCCATTCTAGCTAAAGGCGAACCTTTGGTTCGTTCTCTTTCTCCACCTAAGATCATAACTCTGTTGGGACAAAACTAGAATCCCTTGCTCAAAAATAATGTGGACTGCGACCCAAAAGAAGTTGCCTTCTGCCCCGTTACAAATAGATATTTACTCGGTTAGACAATAGATCTGTCCGAAATCATGTTATATCGGAATGAGCCCGGACTCATCACGAACTTATACGTGAAGGATTTGATACGTTCCACGGATCGATTGACGCCTACCAAGACGTTTCATTCGTCTTCTTTCAATACTGTAAAATGTTCACTATCTCCGTTGATAGATGAGCCTCGAAATTTGTATATTTGTCCCATCACCTGCATTATAATATAATAAATAACTTGATTGTCTCTTAACCGTGCGTGTAAGACGGACATCCAGACCTTTTTTTTTTCTTCGTAGGAAACATGAGCCCTTTATCGGACTTGAACCGATGACTTACGCCTTACCATGGCGTTACTCTACCACTGAGTTAAAAGGGCCCCCCCATCATATATTAATGAGTAAGTCTACTACGGTATATGAACAAAAAATTGGATGCACATGATCCATCTATATTTATAGATATCAAGTTGAGAACATATATTAGTAGCTCGTAGGTTTACATGAGAGGAGGGTAGGGATAGCTATACTGGAAACTCCGGGCTGAGCTGATACGAAGCGAATGGAGACAAGTTATGTTATGCCTAAAAACAATTCTGAATGTATTGCTAGAAGAGCCGCGGGATCAACGGGTCAGGTCCTATTGCAATTACCTGAAATGCGTTTGCATAATATTATTTCTCGATCGGGTATGGCTCCCACCATTCCCGGAGCTAAACAATTAGTTAATCATAGACATACCTCGGTCAATGACCATATGGTAGATATTTCGAAAATGAATTCTAAATAATTCAATTCTTTTTAACAGAATTCTTCAAATATCATTACAAACTGTAGAAAATTTGAACAAATAGGAAGATGTTCCCGGATATAATCTATCGCAAACCTAAGAAGATCAATGGTTGTAAGGAAACCCCTTCTATTTTGAAAGATGGCGATGATATTAAACCAATTCTTTTCTTTCTTAATCCAAGATAAATATAATCCTTCTTCCATTTTCTCTTCTTCCCCATCTGTGTAATTTCGATCAGGAACATAGCCTTGAGTAACTGATATCTTTTATAATAATACATAAAGAAATAAATAGAGAGCCCATTCAGATATTGAAATATCTAGGTATTTTCATTTTATACTGGAGAGAAAAAAATGGATGCATTCAATGTAACTAATTTATTAAAAAAAAAATTAAGGAGGAAATTGAAGAAATGACGTCAAATTTGGAATTTGTTAATTTTGTTAATTATGAAGCTATTGCATTTGTTCTAGCTTTTTTTGCTTCTATTTCAATAACTCTTTTGGCTTTCAAATTAGCTGAATCACTATATGATGCATGAATGATTCTTTGCTTTTCTTGGCCTGGCCGGTGGCCAGGCCAGCCAGGTCAGAAAAAAGGGGGAAAAAATTATTTTGAACGGAATGAACAATATGATTCGCTAGATTTCTTTTTCTCTAAATAATTGCTCTATTCATTACATTATCGATACAATCCATACATGTTATGGTATACACCTTCACTCCACCATTCATTTTGTTACACATGAACTCTTCCATCTTGGAGAGATGGCTGAGCGGACTAAAGCGGCGGATTGCTAATCCGTAGTACGGATAATCCGTACCGAGGGTTCGAATCCCTCTCTCTCCGTTCGGTCACTATTGATCCTGAAAACGAAAACTCCGAATCTTTCTACGGAAAAGACCAATTAACCTAGAGACTTTTTTCACTATTCTTTACGTCCGGGATTACGTCCTGGATCGTTCGATAGAAATCCAAAGATAAAAAGAGAAATGAAAAATACCACTACTGCGTAAACGAACAGCTTAAGAGTAAGCATTACGTAATCTCCAGGATCCTGATTATAAGTACAACAGAATAGATCATCAATCTTTGTACCATATATGGATACTTGAATACCAAGCAATAGTATGATTCATACAAATCACGAAATTATTTTTCCGGATCACGTGTGAAAATAAATTTGAAAGAAGGAGATAATTTATCCCTTTGTTTTCCAAATGGTCTTTCTTCCCTTCTTATTTGTTTGAATCAACCAGATATTTATCGAATCTTTATGAAAATATGTAATTCGTATCAATACGTGACCAAATAGCCCAATCCAAAGTGAGCGATGAGATCGGAAGGAATTGACGAAGGTGAGTTAAAAAGTTTTTAGCCGGGAGCAGATAAGGTATCTGGATCTGGTATCGTCGGGCGGAGCAAGGATAGAACTTCTGCCACAAAAAATATAAAGAGTGATACAAAAATTGGATCAATGACAGCGATCCAAAAACTTGAAAAAGGAAAAAAGAGGATACTTTTTATCGAAAACTTACAGCAGCTTGCCAAACAAAGGCTAAGAGAAAAGAAAGAACGGGAATAATTGGCATTACATCGACAATTGGATCGGAAATCGCATAAGCCTCAGGTAATTTTCCAAAAAAGGGATTATTTGAATGAATAAAGGCATCATCTAGACAAATATTGAGCATAACTGGCATTTTTCTTCTCCAATAAAAATTAGGGGGGGGGTAAAGCCAGAAAAGTCTTTGATTAATGGAATTGATCGAAGCTCTTCGGCAAGTTTGACCGGACTTGGGGTTGGAAGGGATGATTCTTTCATACATACAATATTTTACCCAATCTAATAGAGATTGATCAATGAATGGATATTCTTATCCCTTTTTATGTTTCTCCTATTATGTCCAATTCCATTAATAACCTATTTTGTTTCAAAATCCACAAAATTATCTGGCCAATTGGGATCTGATCTAATGAATCTTGGATCCTAATGAGTTGACAAAAAATTTGATATAAGTATTCATTAGCATATGAATAGAAAAATAGGATGGGAATGGGGCGTGGCCAAGCGGTAAGGCAGCAGGTTTTGATCCTGTTATTCGGAGGTTCGAATCCTTCCGTCCCAGACTTATTTCATTGGTTCCTGTTTTCCCTTCCCTCCCTCTTCCCTTTCTTCTTTCGTAAAGGGTAAATCCAATGGAATTTCGTTCTACTTTTTATCATCATTTCACCATACTTATCAGAAGGGAATGTGATTACAATGGGGAAGGGATAAAGGGATATCTCTGTGGTGCAAGATGGGAATACAGATCAATTTGAGATAAGGTTCAATTTATGAAATTAGCCCATTGGATGTATGCTGGTCCTGCTCATATTGGAACTCTACGAGTAGCTAGTTCATTCAAAAATGTCCATGCCATTATGCATGCTCCTCTAGGAGATGATTATTTTAATGTAATGCGCTCTATGTTAGAACGGGAAAGAAATTTTACTCCTGCAACTGCTAGTATAGTAGATCGTCACGTACTAGCACGTGGATCTAAAAAAAGAGTTGTGGATAATATTCTTCGAAAAGATAAGGAGGAAGGTCCCAATCTGATCATATTGACACCTACATGTACCTCTAGTATCTTGCAAGAGGATTTAAAAAACTTTGTGGATAGAGCATCCATAATCTCCGATTGCAACGTCATTTTTGCGGATGTGGATCATTATCAAGTGAATGAAATTCAGGCAGCGGATAGAACTTTGGAACAGGTGGTTCGATATTATTTGGAGAAATCCCATAGACAAGAAACATTGGATCAATTTGTAACAGATGCACCTTCTGTAAATATAATTGGGATTCTTACTCTGGGCTTTCATAATCGACACGATTGTCGTGAGTTGAGACGTTTATTAAAAGATCTGGACATCAGAATTAATCAAATAATTCCTGAAGGAGGATCTGTAGAGGATCCAAAAAATTTACCAAAAGCTCGGTTCAATTTAATTCCTTATCGTGAAGTGGGCTTAATGACAGCGATGTATTTGAATAAAGAATTTGGAATGCCTTATGTATCTACAACTCCTATGGGAGCTGTAGATATGGCTGCGTGCATCCGACAGATAAAGAAATATCTTGATACCTTGGCGGCTCCTATTTTATCAAGCAAAAGGGTTGATTACGAATCCTATATAGATGGACAAACTCGATTCGTTTCCCAAGCTGCTTGGTTCTCAAGATCTATCGATTGTCAGAATTTTACGGGGAAAGAAACAGTCGTTTTTGGTGATGCAACTCATGCTGCTTCAATCACTAAGATACTTGCTAGAGAGATGGGAATTCGTGTGAGTTGTACAGGTACTTATTGTAAACATGATGCAGAATGGTTCAAAGAGCAAATTAAAGATTTTTGTGATGAGATAATCATCACAGATGATCATGCTGAAGTAGGAGATATTATCGCTCGCGTGGAACCCTCTGCAATATTTGGTACTCAAATGGAACGTCATATCGGTAAACGTCTTGAGATTCCCTGTGGAGTTATTTCCGCACCAGCTCATATCCAAAATTTTTCCTTGGGATATCGACCCTTCCTGGGTTACGAAGGTACTAATCAAATAGCTGATCCAGTTTATAACTCATTCGCTCTGGGTATGGAGGATCATCTTCTAGAGATTTTTTGTGGTCATGATACGAAGGAAATAATGACTAAATCATTATCCACGGATATGAGTCTAATTTGGAATCCTGAAAGTCGACTAGAATTGAATAAAATCCCCCGTTTTGTCAGGGACGAAGTAGAGAGAAATACAGAAAAATTTGCACGACGAAAGGGCATCTTGAACATTACTGTTGAGGTAATGCACGCAGCTAAAGAAGCATTAAGTTAAGTACCTAATAAATATAAATTAATTGATTACATTGAGTGTATTCTATACAAAAAAAGTGGATCCAATTCGATACCTATTCCTATCATATCAATTGAGTTAATGACTATTCATAATCACGTCTCGATCATGATTCGAGATCAGGGAGGGATCTTAAAAACATCGTCTTAATCGGTTTCGTGGATGTGAATTATGACATCCAACATTTCATATTTGGATCAAATGCCCTTCCCTTGGCTCAACATTATTCTTATTTTATTATATACTCTCCAAGTCACTCTCGTTTCCACGTGATTCCATACAAAGATGACGAATATTTGAATCGTTCTACCGAGGCTGTTACAAATAAGCCTAGTATTTTCTCTCGATGCGTCTAACATATCGTCCCAATACAGTGCCAATCCAACAATTAATTTATCTCTTATTCTGGATTGACAATAGTGTATTGTGTCGATATAATTCGTCCATTCACAATAGAAATAGATATCTTAGGTTCATCATTTATCAGTGATTCTATCCAATCATGATAATTCTGTCGACGGATCATTTATTCATAACCTAGAATACTTTATTCTGGAATGGTGGATCGAAATTCTACATGTCCATATATGAACTGACAAGTTAATTATTTGGTCATTCACATAGGTTTTTGATCCCTCCCGTTCGTCATTTAACAACAACGATCGGTAAGATTCAATTTACCGGTTCATATTGAGTAACCTCGCATTCCACTTCGATCGTATATATCCTCAATATCTATTTGCAATATGGGTTGCTAACTCAATGGTAGAGTACTCGGCTTTTAAGTGCGACTAAGGTCTTTTACACATTTGAATGAAGTAGAAAACTCGTCGATACCATCGGTAAAGTTCGGAAGACTACGACTGATCCTCGAAGTATAATGAATGGAAAAAACAGCATGTCGTTCCAACATATGATCTTTATGATACCTGATATTATTTTTAGGATACCTGATTGTATTCGATCAGGACCGGATCTGATTTAAGGAATCAAATGGGTGGGAAATGTCTATTATATACCTAGATGGATGTATAATATGCTCATCCTTTCGGATCAAATGTGATAATTGTGAATAGGATCGAATCAATTCGCGGTTAAGTCAAATGAGTAAATGGAGAAAGCTATATGACTTGAATCATAAGTAGACCCAGAGGAACGAGCTTCTGTTCCTCGTTCCAATTTAACGAGCGAGGAATTCCCTTTACTGATCAGAAGTTAAGAGCATTTTAGTACCCGATATCGGGAGGTTTTTCCTGAGTAGATCAGGGATTTATACACTCACAATGAGTCCTAAGTACTCGAGTACAGATGTGTAAGATAAATAGTGTACTGACCAGGTTGATTTATTCCATGAGTCAGGAGAGCGATCGGTTGCCAGAATAAAAGATTTTCATTCTTCCTCCTGACGAATGAGATCCTTGGGTAGTAAATCTGCTGAATAGAAGATAGAATCTGGATATACGGATATATCTCTTTTTTCCTATCTTGTCCCGACTAGATCGCACCATGTATTATCTCAGAAATTAAGAGGTTATTCTCATGAACGAGAGCCATAGCTGAGGTTTGAAAATGGATGAGTTCCATAGAAACGGAAAGGAAGATAGCTCTTGGCAACAATGCTTTTTTATATCCACTCTTTTTTCAGGAAGATCTTTACGCAATTTATCATGATCATTATTTGGATGGATCGAGTTCCTCCGAACCGATGGAACATGTAAGTTCCAATGATCAATTCAGTTTCCTAACTGTAAAACGTTTGATTGGTCAAATACGTCAACAGAATCATTCAATTGTTTTATTCGTGAATTGTGATCCAAATCCATTAGTTGAAACGCAACAAGAGTTCCTATTATGAATCGGTACTAGAAGGACTTACATTGGTCCTGGAAGTTCCGTTCTCTATACGGTCAAAATATTCTGTGGAAGGGATAAATGAATGGAAGAGTTTCCGGTCGATCCATTCAATATTTCCCTTCTTGGAAGATAAATTCCCGCATTCAAATTATATATCAGATACACGAATACCCTATTCTATTCATCCAGAAATTTTGGTTCGAACCTTTCGTCGCTGGATCCGAGATGCTCCCTCCTTGCACCCATTACGATCTGTTCTCTATGAATATCGAAATAGTCCAGAGAATTTACAAAGATCGATTATTGTCGCCCCAAGAGTGAATACGAGATTTTTCCTATTCCTGTGGAATCATTATGTCTATGAATGCGAATCCATTTTAGTTCCCCTTCTTAAACGATCCTCTCATTACGATCGTTGTCTCATGGATCTTTCCCTGAGCGAACTCATTTTGATCGAAAGATCAAACATATTATCATATTTTCTCGTCGAAATTCACTGAAAAGGATCTGGTCGTTGAAGGATCCTAACATTCACTATTTTAGATATGGAGAAAGATCTATTATAGCTATAAAGGGGTACTCATCTCCTAGTGAAAAAATGTAGATATCATCTTCCAATTTTCGGCAATGTTATTTCCATCTTTGGTCCGAACCCATATAGGGTATGTTCTCATCAATATCCAAGAATTGTTCTTCTTCTCTAGGCTATTTTCTGAGGATTCGGATGAAACCTCTTTTGGTCAGGACCAAAATGCTAGATGAGTTATTTATTGCCGATCTTATTACCGGTGAATTTGATCCAATAGTTCCGATTGTACCAATAATTGGATTATTGGCTAGAGAAAAATTCTGTGACATATCAGGGCGGCCAATTAGTAAATTGTCTTGGACCAGTCTAACAGATGATGATATCCTCGATCGATTCGATCGAATTTGGAGAAATCTTTTTCATTATTACAGTGGATCCTTTGGTCGAGATGGTTTATATCGTATTAAGTATATACTTTCATTATCATGTGCTAAAACTTTAGCCTGTAAACATAAAAGTACGATACGTGTAGTTCGGAAGGAATTAGGTCCAGAACTCTTTAAAAAATCGTTTTCAAAAGATACGAGAATTCGATTCTCCGCCCTTTTCATCAAAGGCGGCGGCCGCTCTCAGAGAGAACGAATTTGGCATTCAGATATTCCCCAGATAAATCCCCTAGCCAATTCCTGGCAAAAGATACAGGATCTGAAAATAGAAAACTTATTTGACCAATGAAATGCTCTTTGAGTCATTGCCTCGATTCAGAATCATTTTTATTTTTCCATCCGAGAACTAAAATGATTAGGAAATAGATACATTACATGGGGAAAGCCGTGTGCGATGAGAATTGCAAGCACGGTTTGGGGAGAGATTTCTCGCTCTTACTGATACTGAAGGAGCAGATCATCCACTCCATCCGACGAGCTCCGGGTTCGAGTCCGGGCAACCCGGATAAAAATGATCCAATTCCGATAGGTACCTCTGTCCACTTATTCTGGTTCTGGATCCAATCAAGTTCCTTTTCATATTCGTTCCTATTCACAGGGAACGAACTATTGCACTATGGGTTCTCCGGAAAGGTGATGAAGAATTGATATCCCCACTCATATCAATTTATTCATAATTCGGTTCCAGAATCGCTTTGCACTTCGTTGTAGCGAACATAAAAATTTTCTCTTCACTGATTCAATCCTATCCGTTCTCATTACAACGGAATCTCCCATTCCTGGAACCAGAAATAAAGAATTTGATGGAGTATCTAACCACAGATAGATCTATAGAGTGTGGAATATATGCAAAAAAGTATAGAGTCTATCTAAAATACATCTATATTCTATCAATATAGTATAGATCAGTATCTATCCCGTTGGGATAGATATTGAAATTCCATCCCGGATATTGGTTGACATTGATACATGGATCATATTATACTGTCAAATAACAAGCCTTATGCTTGGGAGCCTCTGATGATTTTATAAACGAAGTTCTGACCATGACCGCAATTATAGAAAGACGCGAAAGCGCAAATTTTATGGGGTCGCTTCTGCGACTGGATTACTAGCACTGAAAACCGTCTTTACATTGGATGGTTCGGTGTCTTGATGATCCCTACCCTATTGACCGCAACCTCTGTATTCATTATTGCTTTCATCGCAGCTCCTCCGGTAGATATTGATGGTATTCGTGAGCCTGTCTCCGGTTCTCTTCTTTATGGAAACAATATTATCTCTGGTGCCATTATTCCTACCTCTGCAGCTATCGGTTTGCACTTCTATCCCATTTGGGAAGCAGCTTCCGTCGATGAATGGCTATACAACGGGGGTCCTTACGAGCTAATCGTTCTACACTTCCTACTTGGTGTAGCTTGCTATATGGGTCGTGAGTGGGAGCTTAGCTTCCGTCTAGGTATGCGTCCTTGGATTGCTGTTGCATACTCAGCTCCTGTTGCAGCTGCTACTGCCGTTTTCTTGATCTACCCTATTGGTCAAGGAAGCTTCTCTGACGGTATGCCTCTAGGAATCTCTGGTACTTTCAATTTCATGATTGTATTCCAGGCTGAGCACAATATCCTTATGCATCCATTCCACATGTTGGGTGTAGCTGGCGTATTCGGCGGCTCTCTATTCAGTGCTATGCATGGTTCTTTGGTAACTTCCAGTTTGATCAGGAAACTACTGAGAATCAGTCCGCAAATGTAGGTTACAAATTTGGTCAGGAGGAAGAAACCTACAATATTGTGGCTGCTCACGGTTATTTTGGCCGATTGATCTTCCAATATGCTAGTTTCAACAACTCCCGTTCTTTACATTTCTTCTTAGCTGCTTGGCCCGTAGCAGGTATCTGGTTTACCGCTCTAGGCATAAGCACTATGGCTTTCAACTTAAATGGATTCAATTTCACCAATCTGTAGTTGACAGTCAAGGTCGTGTAATTAACACTTGGGCTGATATCATTAATCGTGCTAACCTAGGTATGGAAGTTATGCACGAACGTAATGCTCACAACTTTCCTCTGGATCTAGCTGCTGTTGAATCTATTTCAATAGGCGGATAATACTCTGATGGATTGTTATCGTGTATTGCTTAACTGAACAGTACCAAGCCTTTCAATAAAATGAAAGGTTTGGTATTCTTCAAATGTTTGTTGTTATCCCTCCTACTTTTTCCCATTCCATAAAGAATGAATATGTGCAGTTCCCCTGCATCCAGCAGGAATTGAACCCGCGAGTTCGCCAATTATGAGTTGGGCGCTTTAAACCATTCAGCCATGGATGCTGGATAAAGATCATCAACATATTCATTCTATAATATGAGTATAGACTCAGATCTTAAATTGGGTAGTTCGGGACCCAATCACATTCTTTCTCTCATACTTTATTAATGTAAAGTATTATCAATAGACATTTTACAGAGGCCCACGACCGAACAACTTGTTCGAGAGTTGGTTGGGAGTTAGTCTTCGATCTTGCTTTGATCCCCTGTCAGAGGTCGCCGACCCACATACAAACGTTAGCTCGTTGTCGGGACGGACCTAGAAATTTTCTTATTGGAAGAAATGACCGTAGATAGAGACAATTGGTTTGTTTTTCCGGGGCGGACGTAGCCAAGTGGACCAAGGCAGTGATTGTGAATCCACCACGCGCGGGTTCAATCCCCGTCGTTCGCCCATAAAATAAGAAAAAAAACGGACTGGATTCGATCCTTTTTTCAGTGAAAAAAATTTGATAAATGTGGTATAATTTCTATCCATGCAGTATAATTGTCTGGTTTGGTTGACACGAGCTTTCCAATTCTATTAAATCAATATGTATTATATATTCTATTCATTTCATTGGGATGAATAAAAAAAAGGGGGGGTAGGGAGGGTAAAAAATAAATGAAAAAAAGGAGATCCTGGCTAATAAAATGGGAAGAGATACAAAGTTATAAATTTCTATGCAATCCATGGGCCGAATCCAATTTGGTGAGATTTTTAATTAAAATCTTTTCGCTTCGGGATCGCCTTATAAAGCTCTTTGACCTTAGAATTCTCAGTACGTTGCTTTTTACGCGATCTACGTAAAAGAAATCCTATTTTTTTGATAAAAGGTGTAGTAGTACTTACATTCTCGGTCCTCATATATCACGTCAATCATAAAAGTAGTATGATCGAGAGAAAAAATTTCTGTTTGATGAAACTATTTCCTATACATATAAACTTTATGGAACTCGGAAATGAAACATCGGAAGATATTTTAAAACCTTTAAACAAAAATTGGTTTATATATTCCGCATCTTTTCCTGTCTTTCCAATTGAAAAGATCTTACAATCGATCCATAGAGCATTCCAATCCCATTAGTTTTCAATTCAGGATATGACAGGAACATTAACAAGAAGGATGAGATGATCGCGGAGAATCAAGGACCGAGTGAAACTCATTCGAAGAAGGATGAAAAAGATATCAATTCGAAGATCGATTCGACTCTCAGTTCAACCGAAAATGAGTATTGGGAACCTGAAAAAGATCTTTGTGAAGATCCATTCACAAGAAATAAAACAGAGATTGAGCAACAAAGAGAAAGATCAATTCTTTGGGATCTTTCTTCTATTGAAAGAGAACAAACAAAAAAAGAATCAGATTTGTCCTCAAAGTGTTTCTCAGAATATTCTCCAATCTCTTGGGCGAAAGAATTATTTACAAAAGATCCAAGATATATGGACGAGAATTCCTTTCTGAAGGAAAGGAAAAGATTAATTGATAATTTTACAAAATCAATTCGTTATTTTTGTTCTTACATATTGCCAATAGATGAACCGTGTATGGGTGGTCCTAGTGCTACTAAGAAGCCCATTAAAAATTTCAACTTATTGAAAAGGCAACAAGATGTTTTTTTCCAAGATTTAAGGAATTCAAAATCCTATTCATTAATGAATAGGATAGTTGATCTATGGAAGATAAAAACATATTTTGAAATTGAAAATCCTTTCCTCGAATTGTGCTATTTCATCAGATCCCGGATGTACTATTCTTAGAAAGCCAAGTTATATGAACCGATCCGACTGTAATTCAATCTATAAAATGGAATTTTACTCTGCCTTGGAATCTATCTTCTACATTCTGTGATCAAAGCAAAGGACAATACATATGGCTCAACAATTTGAGATTGAAAACGAAAAAAAATTGTTCTGAAAATAACAGATCAATTCACTCTATCAATAACTAAGCCTAGTAAGGTTCATTATCAAATTTCTTTTGATATTGATTATAACATGAATCCATTATATGAACTCAACAAGAATGGATCGTTGAGATCGAATCGGATCTTTAACCACAGAGAGAAATTGAATAATAAATCTTTATGGGTCCTCCTTAATATTACTGATAAAGAGGATGAATATTTAGATCAAATAATCGACAAAGAATTAAGCCAAATCAATTCCAAAATCGCTTGGAGATAGGAACCCCTCTTAACGATTATAGAACTGAAGCTTTCAATTGGTATGAATCAATTCGGTATAAGATTGCCGGGTATTCAGAAAATGCATTCAATAGATTCTATTTTATGAGCAGGTTAAGTCGCAATTTAAAGGATCAAATTCGAACAAATTGGATAGCAAATGAAAGTTTGAATAATGTAACGAAAAATACAATTGACCGGCATTCATCCAGTTGGAGAAAAAGTCAGAGAGAATGGTTCAACCCATTCTATTATTCGAACGGATAAACATATCAATCGGAATTTGAATGTGTACAAATGGTCCAATCAGACCGAATACTTTATGAAATATTTGAAACATGTTTTTTCTAAACAAAACTATTTTCAAATAGTGTTTCGATCCAATTGAATCATGTACTAATACTAATCAAGATTCAATTGGTTGGTCTGTAAATCCCAACAAAAAAGATTATTCAAAGTTTTTCTTCCCTTTTTGAAATTACTGTGGAGATCTTAAATTCGAAGTTCGATATCATTTCGAAGTTCAATTCTAAGTTCGATATTTTCATTTCGATTTTGGATTTTCGCTTTAATGAGCTAAAAAGTCTTAATTATCAACGATTAAATGAGTTGTTGGATCCAATTGGTGCTCTAATCGTTCATTTCAAAACATTCAAACCCTTTCTTTTGGATGACCATAATCTTTCACAAAGATCAAAATTATTGATCGATGAAGGAACAATTGCACCATTTGTTCCGAATGAGATACCGATTAATCCATGGATTATTGACTTATTCGATAATGAAAAGAATCGCATGGAATCGTTCGATAACACTGATTTTTCGACGATATCCAACGATCGAGACAATTGGTTGAATCCCGTGAAACTATCTGATCAGAGCTCATTGAGAGCTTCTTTTCACGGAGCAAATACGCTCCAATTTTTTGATTATTTGCATCATCCTCGGTCTAAATTATAGGAAGAGATTACCTTCTTATATGGAAAGAATTCATATAAAAAAGGAAGAATCTTACATATGGACAATTATTCAATCTTTTACCCATCCACAACAATCTCTCTTCTTTGCCCATTGGAGAAATAGGAACCGTTCACTCGGAGAAAGAGACTATTTCATTCATCAAGTCACAAGTATCTAACATATTATTACCTAAATATTTACAACGAAAACGAAGTGGTGACCAAACATTTGTATTAATCTATGACTTGTACAGATCCTTCAATTTACTAACTCGATTGAATCCATTCGTTCGTGACAAGAGATATCTTTCCTCGATCGAAGATATTTCTACAACGCCTTTAACAAAAGAACAAATAGTCAATTTGGAAAAAACTTTTTGCCAGTCTTTTTTCAATAGATCCGATTCAGAAGAAAACAACCTCGATCAGTACCTTAAAAAGAGTTTCAGTTCAAACACGGGTCTTATTGAAACTCAATCTTATAAAGATGATTTACTATCCGAAATATTTCCCAAAAAGAACCAGGAAATGTTTCATCGTATTCAAGATTGGTTTGTAACCGAAAGTTTTCAAAACATAATTGGAAACGAAGGCATAGATGGGAGGAGTACCGTTTCCAATTCATCTCAAGAGGAACGGGATATTCTACCATCACCGCGTTTTAATGAATGTGTTAAGAAACAGGAGATGTATAGGTTCTATCGAATAGATAGTATTTTTTCAAAATGGGATTTGTTCAAAAAATATATGCCATGGTTTTTTACTTCTGCATGGTGTAAATATATTGGAAAATATTCTTTTAGATACTCTTCCGGAGATATTACTACATGGCAGTAATCCATTTGTATCGATTTTGCGAGATAGTCAGCATAATATTATGCATAAATTTAATTTATTGTGGGAACCTATACAATGGAAATTGAGAACGAATCTTTTCCAAATTGAATTTTAGATTCAGAACGAATCTTCTGAATAATTTTTTGTTTCTAAATAATCCTTTGGATTCTGCTTTATCTTCCTGCGAGGATTTTTTAATAGAAGAAACTAATTCATCAGTTCCATTAATATGGGCACATCTGAGATTATTAAATGTTCGGGGGTATGAATATTGGATTCTTATCCCTTTTGTCGTCTTTTTTGGGTATTGTGTTCTTCAATATTTTCAAGTGATTTCCTTAATCTTTATCAAATTAAAGATAGACTTTGAACTCATCAAGTATTTAAAGGATACCGTCGTACGTGATAGAGTTGCAAAAAATGACTCTCTTGTTCTCTGATATAGGGGACACATCCAGCTCTTCTTCTATCAAGAGGAAGATGAAGAATAGAAAGCTTAATTTGCCCATAACTAGAATAAAAGAGTTGAACAGATGGTGTTCCAGCATGGATATATCCGAAAAAGAGATAGAATTACTAGTTCAGTTTCTAATGACAGGAAGAAACATTTCTCAATATGGATTGAATTTTACTTACAGTCAGAATTTCAAGAAGGAACCGGGTTCTCTAATCACTGAACAGCCGGGAATTATTTACTTACAATATGTGGCCTACACTTATCAAAAAGATCTAATGAATTACGAGTTTGATCAATTTTGTTTAACAGAAAGATCGGTATTCCTTGCTTTTTGTCAGAAGATTACCTCTTCACAAATATTTATTCAAACCAATCCCGCATTGAATAAAACCCCTTTCTCACTCCACTCAGGATCATTACTTTCCAAAGGGATTATACTGATAGCTCCTATAGAAACTGGTCAATCCTGTTTGGTCAATAAGTATAGCAACAGACTCTTATGTTCCTTTAATCAAAATATCTCTGGACAAGTTCTTGCATGGTCAATATTTAATTACCCTGATACTCAAAGTATTGATCCTGATTTTGATAATTTGGTGACAGAAAAAATGCAACAATTCCATCTTACCTTTGAATTGGCGAAAAGAATGTCTCCTTGCATAATTTGGATTCCAAACATTCATGAAACTGAATGTCAATGACCTGACTCTTGGTTTAGACTTAACTGAGTCCTTTCCTTGGTTTATTACTGCACCATATCTCTAGAGATAAAGATTCTCTTAGAAATATTCTTGTTATTGCTTCGACTCATATCCCCCAAAAAGTGGATCCAGCTCTAATATCTCCAAATCGATTAGATAGATCGATCAATATTCGAATGCTTGTTAACCTACAACGACGAATGGAACTTCCTATTCTTTTAGGTATGAAAGGGTTCTACTCGGAAAAAGGAGTGGTCCTCTTCCAATGAATGTGCAATCTAGAACCATAGGTTGTGATGCACGAGATCTAACAGCACTGGTCAATGAAGCCTTATTAATTAGTATTACCCGAAAGAAATCAGTTATAGACACTAATACAATTCGATTAGCTCTTCATAAGCAAATTTCGAATTTTCAATCTATGGATGGATCCGATCAAAATTGACAAAATACTTATCTACAAGGTAGGAAAGGCTGTTATACAAAATACACTTCGAAGGAATTCTCCCATGAATTCTCTATCTACCAAAAAGGAAGTATGGAAGAAAAGGTTTTCTTATTTGTCCGAATGGTATTTAGAACCTTCGATTGCCGAAACAACTATGAAGGAATTAACTATACTCCCCCATATTTTGAGTTGCTTGGCCGGATCAGCGGCTCGAGATTCTTGGTCTATATCGGAACGAAATAGAGAGAATTGGATTCCTCTAGATAGATTCGCTGAGCATGATTTTTATCTAGCTTCTAGTCTTTTAGAAAGTCTTCTGGTGGAGTTTCCATGGTCAGGAATATGTCGGGGTAAGTCCGATAAGGATCAAATTACATTTGTTCCTCAGCCCAAAACGAGAAAATAATCTAGATATTATACGATTTCTGAAAGAATATGAATTGAAGTTTATACAAGAAACTCTCGGCACAAAACAAATGGATAGGGATACGGATGAAGAATTGATCAGTAAAGTAGTTTGGGCTCCTAGGATCTGGCGTCTTAGTTTTTTTCGCAGTAATCGATTCGATCGTACAATAAGACCCAATGAGTTGGGATCTTCGTATAAGTTCGGATCGGTTAAAGAAAAGCAGAGAGGAAGATCTCAAATTTCTATAGAATATTCGATGCAATATAAACCCTCCAAGAAACCATTGTTCTTTTTAGGAAGACGATTTCTTTGGGATTCCTTCCTATTTCAAGAGCAGCACCTTGTGTTTTCACGCCGAGAATTTTTCGCAAATGAAGAACTGCTAAAAAGGCTTTATATTACTCATAGTTCAATGAGAAGAGCATCAAAATATGGTTTTTTCCCTAAAAAAAGTCTCCAAGGTGCTTTTCGTAGATATAATTCAAAATCCATGACCAATTCGGTTTTTATAATGAATGAGTGGAAACCTATAGGAAAGGAACATATCGAGGATTTCAAACGCATTCAAGCAATTAGTATCCAATTGGAACGTATGCAGCCATATTCTCCTCTATTTACATATCAACGTTGGTTGATCGAAAATCCGAGAGAAAAGGGTTGACCGCTTCGAATCGTTAATTCATCGCCAAAGATGGCTCGGAACCAATAGTTTATTATCTAATGAATCTTTTCTTTATAATACTCTATCCGAGAGTTATCAATATTTATCAAATCTGTTCCTATCTAACAGAATGTATTGGATCAACTGACAAAGACATTGTTGGATAAGAAATGTCTTTTTCCAAATGAAATTGAACACTCAATTCATACAACAGGATTCAAATTTAAACATCAGCCGGGAGAATCTGTAAAGAGCAATGGAATATGGAATTAAGTAAAACAAAATGAACCGGGCAGAGCAGTAGGGTCGTGGAAACCAATGAGAAGTTCTACATATGCTCCGATTTAAGATCCTATAAGAAATCCTTTCCTGGTATTGTCCAAGAATAGTAAGTATTTAGAGGAAAAAAAAAGACTTGATAGATCTTTAATTTTAAGATAGGTTTCTCACTCCGAGATCTCGACCATGTAAGAGTAAGCATGGTAAGGACTAGAGTCACAGGATCCAACGTAAATATAGTGTTTAGGTTCGGTTGCAACCCCCGGATCTTGCAAGATCTTGAGAGGGGTATATGGTCAATCTATGTATCTTGCAAGACCTTAACAGATTCTTCTCAATCTGTGTCCTTAATGAAATATACTTCATAATACGAGGGTGGACCATTTCGGAAATGAAATAGAGAAGATCGCCAAGATCCTGCCTGTGATCCACTGTCCTATTCTAACAGCTTGAACTTGTAGGTAATTGTCGGAATACCTCGTATCAACAGATACGAAGGAAATCTATCCCAGTCTATTGAGAGATTCTCATACGAGATTTGCCATTGGATTGCTCATTCAATAAGCATGATAAATTTTATGCCTTGAAGAGGACTCGAACCTCCACGCTATTAAGCACGAGATTTTGAGTCTCGCGTGTCTACCATTTCACCATCAAGGCATCCCGAAAAGTGAATCCTATTCCCATGAATAGGATTCATATATATATTGAACATATCCCGATATGTTCAATATATATAGAATATATGTAAGAGATAGCGTATTGGAGTATTGATATCGATCGGTCGTATAGGTTCATAATATAGAATCCAATTCTTTTTCTTTTTACTTTCATTATTTGGAGGATATTTCATATACATAAAGAAGATGACTGAACATCTTTTCTTTTTCGATTTAATAGAAGCCTAAAGAATTTAATATGGTACCAAATAACAATATGTAAAGAACAGGTTCGATCCTCATTATATCTATTCCTGAATAGAACGGAGCGGCCAGATATCCATATTTCAATAGATAGATCTCTATGTGCATATATATCCATTGCCATGCGTTCGTTCGATGAAGATAGGAACGAACATCGAAGATTCGATTCAAGCGGCTGGAGCAGCTATTTTCGGAGCGAAAGAAAAGCAACGACTGGAATGGGGAGAGTTGTTGAAAGGAGGATCCCTCACTCCTTTCTCTCATTCAGAACCGTGCATGGGACTCGAATCTCGCACGGTTCCCTAAGTGATAAAGAAGGAATAACATAATTATCTGATTCCTTTTTTATTACCTTCCTCGCGTATGTATGTATAAGACCAAATCTATTCAATCAATAGAAAGTATTACCAATCCCTCTTACAAAATCTCTTTGTTAATTCAAAGATATTAGTTTGTTTCTGACCTTGCTTTACCTTAATTGTTATTTTGACAAAAAATGTTTGAAAAAACCTTTTTTTCGGTAAAAGTGATGTCTTGGTCCGAGTGGGGGTAGGGATAACAGTCCTTTTCTTTATCTTTTCCACATGTCCATAGAGTTTTGAGAGATATAAAAATTGATAAAAAAGAAAGATATCTATTCACTCTATTTTATTATAGAGGTACTAATTTGTAGAACGAATCGCACTCCTTCATATACGTAAAGGGTCCATTGATGTAAAGGAACTGGAGAAAGTTCGAATCCAATTCCTACAGTTATGGATATAAGAGCAATCCAAATTCCTGGAGAGTTCTAAATTTGTGTATCTATTAGACCATTTACTATTTATTGAAGCTCAATCTCTCCCCCGGATAGACCATATAGCCAAGAAAGACCATAGACCAGAATGGAAAAACTTGCCCCCACCCATAAGTAAAATATTTCATAGTAGCCTCATTGGGTTGGAGCGTACATCTCTCTTAGTATATCAATATAATAGATAAGAACATGAACTGAAACATTCTGAAGCTATCAAGCCATTAGCACCACGTAAAAACATTCCTCCTAGAGCAGCTGTTAATATGAATAAAAGAAACTCTGTTATAGCCATTTTCTGTACATTGAATGTACTCCACGGATAGAGGAACACATAGAGTTGAACGTAGTAAATTGATGAATCGAAATATTTCGTTTCGTTTCAATTGTTCGTTCGGAAATGACCCAAAGAGCTGATAATAGGTTCTTCTCTCCATCGAAATGATAAGACCGCTATGCTTATTACTAAACTTTTTAAGAGATGAAATAGGACCCAAGCTATATCTTCTTGATCAGGGATTAAATTGATCATCAAGAATTAGGCCGAGAATCAGGATACATTCTGGCCGGGGAAAGATAACTTCCATGGAAGAAAAAAGCAAATGAAACTCTTTCAAATGATCTCAGGGTATAATTGAAAATGAAGTTTTCACTTTGTACATGCCCAGATCATGAATTAGTAATTTCATTCAATCTCTGAAAGAGTAGAAATATGTTCCAACTTCCAATTTTCGGAATAGGAGATTTACATAATCCTCATGAATAGGATCGAATATTCCTCCATAATCTATCTCCTTATTCCTTAAGGAAGCCTTCCCAAGAGGACTTAGTTGATCTATCTATGATTTATGTTCCTTCTTCTTTTTTCTCTTTTGTTCCGATAAAATGGATCCATCCCGATCCGAACGGGAATCAATTTATAATTTATCAGGATATGTAAATCAACTATATAGATAGGTAGATCTCGCTCGATCCTTTTTATTAATTAACGGAAATGTGCAAAAGCTCTATTGGCCTCTGCCATTCTATGGGTCTCTTCCTTTTTGCGTATAGCATTGCCATTCCCTCTGGCAGCATCCATTAATTCGTGACTCAATTTGAAATCCATATTTCGACCCGGACGTTTTCGAGATGCCCCTAATAACCAACGAATGGCAAGTACTTTTCCTTGTGTAGATCTTATCTCGATGGGAACTCGATAAGTTGATCCACCCACACGTCTTGCTTTTACTGTGACATTGGGAGTTACTCTACGTATTGCTTGGCGTAGAACAGATAGTGGATTTTTCTCTGTCTTTTGTTGAATATTTTTGATGGCTCGATAAAGAATTCGATAAGCCAATGATTTTTTCCCGTTTTTAAGAATACGGTTAACCACCATGTTAACTAATCGATTATGATAAATAGGATCGGATTTTGCAGTTTTTTTTTCTGCAGTACTTCGCCGTGACATGAGTGTGAAAAAGGTTCAAGAATCTATTTCATAAAGGCTGAAAATAAATCATTTATTTTGGCTTTTTGACTCCATATTGTAGGGTGGATCTCTAAAGGTATGAAAGATCTCCCTCCAAACCGTACATACGACTTTCGTCGAATACGGCTTTCCACATGATTATATCTGCATAGATGAGATATATTCTTTATGCATATAATTCTGTTTACTCACTCTCGATTGAGTATCCGTTCCCTTTCTTTCTTTTGCTATGATTGGAAATCCTGTATTTTACATATCTATACGATCAAGTCCTTAGGTTTACAAAATAGTGTATAAAAAAAGTGTTTCAAATCATTGCTATTTGACTCGAACCTGTTCTAAAAAGGTCAAGGTATTTAAAATTTTCTGTTGAAACAATCAGGGAAAACTTCGAAAATGATTTCGATATTAAACCTTAGACATATAATAGTTCCAAATCTCCTAGAAAAAGAAGATCGTTTGTTTTACGGTAGCCTGCTCTAGTCCCCTTACAAAACGTTCGTTCTTAGGTTAGCCATATACTTCACATGTTCCTAGCAATTCACATGGCATCATCATGAAATGATACAAGTCTTAGATAAGTAAGAATATACAACGCACTAGAACGCCCTTGTTGACGATCTTTTACTTCGGCAGCATCTAGGGTTCCTCGAACAATGTGATATCTCACACCGGGTAAATCTTTAACCCTTCCTCCTCTTACTAATACTACAGAATGTTCTTGTAAATTATGGTCAATACCAGGTATATAAGCAGTTATTTCAAATCCAGAGGTTAATCGTACTCTGGCAACTTTACGTAAGGCAGAGTTTGGTTTTTTGGGGGTGATAGTGGAAAAGTTGACAGATAAGTTGTCTTCACTGTCACTCTACAAAACCGTACATGAGATTTGCACCTCATACGGCTTCTCGTTCGATTCTTTCGAAGTAGGATAAATTGGATTTTTTTCGTTGTTCGAGAATATTCATATTCCCTTCCTTCATGCATTATGTCGCAAAGAGTAACTGGAACCAATTCAGTAAAACACGTTTTCGTGTTCTAACCAAACACTAATGAATCATCTTTTTTTATTTTTTTTTTAAGATTATGCAAAATCTTCGGGATTTCTTATTCCTTCTCTATTCCCATCCTATAAGTATAGCGTCTGAAAAAATACTCTTTTGTATGAATCGACATTATTACATGCTAATTCCTTCTTGATATCTCGATATATCATTCCTCCAAATCACAAATTGGATTCGAAATTGACGGGTTAATGTGAGCTTATCCATGTGGTTATACACTGTTCGAATTCGAACAGGAATCAATTTAATGAAAGATCTTGGCTTTCGTGCTTTGGTTGGGGTTGTCCAAGATCATTTCGATGACCTATGTTGAAGAGATATATATCCATATCTATATGAGATATGATCGACTGTGTAAGGCCCGCAAATAGCAATCGATATGGCCAGAGAAAGTATACGGAAAAGGAAGTTCCTTTTTATCTGATTAGTCAATGATCTCGCTCGGTGAGTCTTTTCTCCTATGATGAACTGCTGGCATCAGTCCTATATCTTGTTTCTGTGGATCGGTGGAAAAAAAAGTAAGGGCTCAGCGGGAAGAGGATTGTACCACGAGAGAGCGAAGGGGTCAATCTGTTCCGAAGAGACAACATGCATTTTGGAAATGTAGTTGTACTCTCACATCGATCCAGATTCAGAAGTATTTCCATCTAGGGAAGTCAATATTTACCCGCTAGGCAAGAGGATAGCGATGCTAGTTACAAATTATGTTCCGGTAGGATGTAAATGTATTTATATTAAGTAGTTAACGGTTGCATAGCATAGGGTCTTCTCTTTTCTGTTCTGTAATGATGGATCCCGTACGTGTTCCTGAGAAAAGGAATTTGTTCATTTTTGGGGTCTCGAAGTGGAAAAACATCGAAACTTTTGAATGGAAAGAGATATAAAAGATATAAAAGTAGATCTTATTTTTCGGAAACGGTAATATCCTTGGTGCAAGAAGAACAATTTGATCCGTATCATCTCCGTATAATCTTTACTCGATCCTGTTCTCCTTGTTTTTCCAAACAATATTAAGTCCTTTTCGCACGCACTAGTGCTAGATCGGATCAAACATGCTGAACAAAATATTTTTCATGTTAATGTAAAACTTTCTTGATCGAGATAGGTAAAATATTACCGATTTTACGGGACCATATGTTATGATTCGAATCAGTAGGAAATACTATTTTCGATAGAATTGACTCAGAAAAGTATCTAGTCTTTTCTTTCTCATTCTTTCTTTTCGTAGTAGTGTGAAAAGAAGGAAGGTCTGGCTTCAAGTTGTTCGAGATAAAATAGTGGGATAGTGGTGTTGAGTCTATCGACCCTTTGGTAAGTTATTATTCATAAGTCAGTTCTCTTTCCAGATGAGGGTAGGGGAGGGATATAACTCAGCGGTAGAGTATCACCTTGACGTGGTGGAAGTCATCAGTTCGAGCCTGATTATCCCTAAACCTAATGTGAGCCCTTCTATCTATTTTTTTTTTTATTTTATGACTCTTCGTATCGTAGGAGGCCCGTGGTATTTACATGATAGGGTATGGATGGCTATACTGGAAGTGAGCTCCGGGCCGATATGAAGCGAATGAATACAAGTTCAAGTTATGCCTAAAAACAATTCTGAATGTATGTGAGCCCTTCCATCAAACAAATTTATGTTTTGAATATTATAGCTCTCTTCACTCCAGAGGCTCGCTCGTTTCATTTACACGAACTCTTTCTTTTTCATGGTATTGAATTAGATTCATTCTCCCTGTAATTGGGGTAAAAAATAAATGAAAAAAAGAAGATCCTGGCTAATAAAATGGGAAGAGATACAAAGTTATAAATTTCTATGCAATCCATAGACCGAATCCAATTTGATGAATTTTTAATTCAAATCCTTTCGCATCGGAAGCGCCTTATAAAGCTCTTTGACCTTAGAATTCTTAGTACGTTGCTTTTACGCGATCTACGTAAAAGAAATCCATATTTTTTGATAAAAGGTGTAGTAGTACTTACATTCTCGGTCCTCATATATCACGTCAATCATAAAAGTAGTATGATCGAGAGAAAAAATTTCTGTTTGATGAAACTATTTCCTATACATATAAACTTTATGGAACTCGGAAATGAAACATCGGAAGAATATTTAAAACCTTTAAACAAAAATTGGTTTATATTTCCGCATCTTTTCCTGTCTTTCCAATTGAAAAGATCTTACAATCGATCCATAAAGCATTCCAATCCCATTAGTTTCAATTCAGGATATGACAGGAACATTAACAAGAAGGATGAGATGATCGCGGAGAATCAAGGACCGAGTGAAACTCATTCGAAGAAGGATGAAAAAGATATTCCCTCGATATCGATCGTTATATAAATATATTCTATAAAATGGATGAGAATATATCATGGAAATTGACCTTTAAATTGAATTGGTAGATTCCATTATTATTTATTTTACGTGTTCGTCGAGAGAATGGATTGATTCAATTTGCAGCAGACTCCGATAAAGAATATGCGGAGTTCTCTACGAGAGAAATGAATAAATGAAATACATAAGATGTCTTTCACATCACAATATATGAATTAAACCCATTGTTCCTTATGGCAGTTCCAAAAAAGCGTACTTCTAGATCCAAGAAAAAAATTCGTAAAAATGTTTGGAAGGGAAAAGCATATCGGGCCGCAATAAAAGCTTTTTCTTTAGCTAAGTCTATCTCCACCGGTCATTCAAAAAGTTTTTATTGCATAGCCAATGATGATTCCTCTGGATCATCCGAATCAAAATTGAAATCAATTGATTTGGATGATCCATAGCACAACACGAGCGAATATACGACACCACCCTTCAGGACCCTGGAGAATGGTGATGCGAAATAAATCATTTTATTCGGGTACTCCAAGGGTGGTTGTACGAAAGGGACACGGTCATTAATTAGTTCCATTACAGTACTTCCCTTCAGCCAATCTGGAGAAATGGGGAATTTATAAACCATTCCTCTATTCATTCCGCCTTCCTTCCCACTGGAAAAGGATTAGAGTTCATCATTTTTTGTAAGGATCCCGAATGAACTTCAGCATTACCATTATGCTATATTTCCGGTAGCTAAACCTTATCAACATCCCAATCCATCCATTTCGATCCGAAACTAGAATCGAAACGATTTCATTTTTTATAAATAATGGTACAGAACCTACGGAATCATGCATGGGGATGATATTATTTTATGATGGAATCGCTCGTGCATTTCGTAATAGATGCAGGTTATTGCTCTATGGTGAATAATTACTAATTTGTAGTTTCAGATATCTCGATTCATCCTTCTTCTGCTTCTGCTCCTCCCAATGATTCATCCCCTTATTGGGTCTGAACCCATTCTTTCCCTCCTTTATGGTTGGATGGAAAAGAGTGCTCAATCCTTTAGGAGAACTCAAAGTCATCATCGTTATTCGTATCTCTACCATTTATAATGCGTAATGCCCAAACTATTGTAGCAGAGATACATAAAAAGAGCTGACCAAAATAAATATAGGTGCGTAATCTAGTGTAACTTTTTATCCTATTAATGAAACCCCTTTCTACATCTCAGTAACTAAAATAGGATCAATTAATTAGCAGCCTGTATATAGTCATATTAACCCGTATGTAATATTATTGTGAGCTATCAATATATTTGGATGTCTCCCCTCAAATTGAAAAGTCCAACAGGATATTGGAGAAAAATAACACGGGAAATCATGGATCAGAAACATAGTTTCGTTCTAGATATGTATATAATCAAACCATCCAATCAAAAAGATTGAAAAGTGCTGAGCCATGTATCTCTCTTTATTGTTTGGAATCTAGCTGCTCCGACCATCGTGAACCAAAATTGAAAGATATTCTTTGTCCGATAACGCATGTTACTATTTCCTCATTCTCTTTCGGAGCAGCGGGATCTGAACCCACGACCTCCATCACCCCAAGATGGCACGCTACCAAGCTGCGCCATGCTCCGTTATAACCATCAACCAACATAAAATTGATTCAAATGTCAATGCCCCAACTTATATTTTATTTGGACATATGTTATATTCACAGATTACTCCCTCTGCTAGACACGTTCATAACATTGACGATCTGGTGTAAATAAGCTAGTATGGTCCCTACGAAGCCGCCATGGTGAAATTGGTAGACACGCTGCTCTTAGGAAGCAGTGCGAGAGCATCTCGGTTCAAATCCGAGTGGCGGCATTTTTCCAAGAAGATCTCATCAATCAATTCTTCCTATGTAGCAATATCTGTTCAATCTATTTCCATTGTGATAGATCAATCCTATCTTTCCATCATAGATCTCATTTGGGAATAAAATGAATAAATGGGTTTATTATGATATTCATAACTTTAGAACATATATTGGCTCACATCTCTTTTTCTCTTATTTTGGTTGTCACTCTCATTTATTGGGGAACCTTAGTTTATCGAATTGAAGGACTAAGTAGTTCGGGAGGAAAGGGCATGATAGTTACTTTTCTTTGTACAACGGGATTATTAATTACTCGTTGGCTCTATTCGGGACATTTACCGTTGAGTAATTTGTATGAATCATTCATGTTCCTTTCCTGGAGTTCATCCGTGCTCCATATAGTTCTAGAAGTACGGAGCCGAGATGATCGGTGGTTAGGTGCAATCACGGCGCCAAGTGCTATGTTAACTCATGGTTTTGCTACTTTAGGTCTTCCGGAGGAAATGCAACGATCCGGAATGTTAGTACCCGCGCTACAATCTCATTGGTCAATGATGCATGTAAGTATGATATTGTTCAGCTATGCAACCCTTTTATGTGGATCCCTAGCATCAATAGCTCTTCTAGTAATTATGTCCGGAGTAAATAGACAGGTTCTTCTTGGTGCGATGGACAATTTATTTTCCCGATCCATTCTTACCAATGAAAATTTTTATTCACATGAAAAACAAAAAAGTGATTTGCAATACACTTTTTCTTTTTCATCAACGAATTATCGTAAATGTCAATTGATTAAACAATTAGATAATTGGAGTTATCGTGCGATTGGTCTCGGTTTTTCTCTTTCAACCATAGGTACTCTTTCTGGAGCAATATGGGCCAATGAAGCATGGGGATCTTATTGGAGCTGGGATCCAAAAGAGACTTGGGCATTAATTACTTGGACCATATTCGCAATCTATCTGCATACTAGAATGAATAAGGGTTGGCAGGGTGAGGAACCGGCAATTGTGGCTTCTTTAGGATTTTCTATAGTTTGGATCCGTTATTTGGGGGTCAATCTATTAGGAATAGGGTTACACAGCTATGGATGGTTGGAACCATAAATGGACCGAATTCCGGGAGGGAAAAGGAAGGATAGATTCGATCCAGTTCCTTTATGTAATTGAAAATAAGTGACATCAATAACTGGTCCAAGTTATTTCAAAGATTTATTATAGAATTATGGAATCACTACTTGAAATAACTTGAACTATATTAAAAGATAAAGAATTTCATTGTTGATTCGCTCCATTCCATTAATCTCTCAAAAGAGAAAAAAGTTGGATCCATTAATTCTATTATATAGCTAACAATCCATTCGGAAAGTACAAAAATAATTTTTTGCCATTCATTTCATGGATGGAAGGATCGAGATTAACTAACTTCTACCCCATCATCCAATATAAAGAGAACTGGATCGGGATAAGCACCAATACCTATTATGGGTAGAAAGAGACAGATCAGGATTCAAATCTCTCTTGGTCCAGAATCCGTTATATGAGGGTTCGTCACATTCTAAACTTATATAGAATATTCGACGTAACATAGACAACACAGTGGATGGGAGTTAATATCGTTCCAATTGCCGCTATTGCAGTAACAATGATTCAATTTGGAAGGTCGAATAATATTTATCCAGTCATTTTTCTCGGGAAGAAAATCTAATAGATTCTGCCACAAAACCACGGATTTCCGGCAATGCAAAAGAAGACATTTAAAAACTACTGGACATAGTCTTTTAGGTATTAGCATAGCCCTACCATTTATTTCATTAAGAAGAAGAGTACGTATCCTATCGTCACTTGTTCCCGCTAAGAATGAAAGTGCCGCACCAATTGATCCATGAAAGATCATTTTCAAATGGATCCATTAAGACCTGTATCTACCATGGAACCAATAATTACAAAACCCATATGGGATACTGAAGACTATCCTCCTTTTCCAATTCCGTTGACCCAGAGAAGTTGGAGCTGCATAGACGATTTGAACCGCTCCTATGCGAAAATCAATATAAAATGAGCATGAGGTAGCAATTCTATGTTTGGATTAACCCATATCCTCCCATTTGAAATGGAACGGCTACTGAAGCATACATGTACTATAATGTGCTTACCCATGAGTATTAGGTAACCAGGTATGTAAGGGAAAAATTGGTGATTTTATTGCATAAAATGCAACGATCGAAGATTTTGAGTAACTGGCCAAGCAACTGAAATGGCCAAAGTGGTAACAAATCCCGTCAAATAGGTCCAATGGAAAGTCCGTCAATTCCCAATCTCCAATGAAAATAAATAAGATCTATCCAGTTAGACTCTTTCTTCTTTCAATCGGATCAATGAATTATCGAATTGGAAATGGTAACGGACGGAATGTATAGGTAATGAGGAAGAGTTCTAGTAAAAAAATACCTAGAGTATACCATCGGATCAGCTCATTCCCTCCCTTTATGGATGGGGAAATAATGATATTACCGAACCTGCAGATATGGGCGAACTAACAAATATTGTTGACCGAGCCAAGGTAATTCGCTCATTATAGAAATAGAAGATACTTTCCATCTCTCTCTATAAAAAACCCATACTCGAAATCTTGGATTCGAGTATGGGTTTTTATCAGTGGATAAAAAAAAGAATGAAAAAATATGAGATGGATTTAACCATTTTTATTGTGCATATTGATCAGTAAGCTAGACCCATACTACGAGTTGTCTCATGCCATAAATAAACACGTACACTCAAGAAATCTGTTGGACAAGCGGATTCGCACCGCTTACAACCTACGCAGTCTTCTGTTCTTGGAGCAGAAGCAATTTGCTTAGCCTTACATCCTTCCCAAGGTATCATTTCCAATACATCTGTGGGACAAGCTCGTACGCATTGGGTACAACCAATACATGTATCATAAATTTTGACCGAATGTGCCATTGGATCTCCATTAGTTAGTAAAAAGTTTTAAATTGAATAAGATCATATATAGCCAAATCTTCTAATATATGCCCAATAAAGATGGCTAATAACGGGATATTATGAATATAAAACGAATCCTATCCATTATATTTGGAACCAATATGTTAAGGTTCTGTATTTTTGTCAATGGGACAAAGATATTTGTATCATTTCGATCCCTCCAAATCACCCCGAATATGGTCCAATCATGACAGGTAATTTGAATAATGAGTTTTATATGTATCAATAATGTTTTTGATCAATCGTAATACTATAGAGATTTCGATAGATTCTGGTCATATTGAATAGATATTCTGATCCCTCTCTAGGGAGTTTGTGAAAAATATAGGAAGAGAGAGTTTGCGTACCGATATCCGCCATGAAAAGCTATACGACCCAACTCTAGCATAATCACTCTGCTATAGCTATCCCTTCGGGATACATATTTCCCGATCGATCTTTTCGGCGCATTTACCGTTATTGCCTCTGTGAACATAGTAACTAAATAATCCCATTGCGTTACATAGGGGAGATATTGGACTATTGTTCGGTTCTAAACAATTTTATCCCTCCCCCCCTATGTAAATAATCTGATAGAGGTTCACAGTCGATAACATCTTTACCATCTAGCAATAAGTCGAAGAACACCATCGATGGATAATGAGGATCCATACTTACCATCAGGGGGTCTTTCAGCAAGCATGGTTATATGTCACCCCTCTCCGGTTCGTTTTATAAATGATAACAAAAGAACGACTAATCAGGATCCGGGATCTCTAAAAATTGGATTGGAATTGAAAACTTAAAAATTAACGGGTTTTTAGCCCACGAATACCCAATTTACCAATTAATTCATCGTAACGAAGTTTATCCCTCTTGTAGAGATAAACCAGAAGTTGCTTACGTTTGCTCAAAATTTTCCACAAACCCCTTTGGGATGAATAGTCTCTTCCGTGTAATTGCAGATGCTGGGTAAGTCTTAGGACTCGATTGGTTAAATAAAATACCTGAGATTCAACAGATCCTCTCTGTTTATTGGGAATAAGAGACGAACTAATGGACAAATTCTTAATCATAAAAAAACAAATTTTCCCGGAGCTGAATGGAATTTTTTTCCCGAGTCAGAAAAAAGAATTAGATCCATTCTTTCGTTTTCATGGTCCATATAATAATTCTGATTCGTTCCGACCATTTCTATTTAAGAAAAATTGGTCGGATTCTTTCTATCTTCTTGGAGGAACATCTAGTTTTGGACCTATGGCAAAATACGATACGATATGTAGAATCTTTTCACATTGATGAAATGGAACGAACAGATTGGTTCAATTTTGGCCATATCCTGAAACTCTATTGAATCAATTCTTTTTTTTTTTTTTCGACGAAAACGGAATTGAAGCAAAAAATCTATCAATTGAAAGTTTGGGGATACATACGTATTCTCAACATCGCAGATCGACTCCCATCATTTGTATTGAACCAATATCTATTCATGCAAATAAGATCCTCTAATCGATAACTAGGCCAAAGAAAACGTTTAATTATTTGTGTTGTATCTACGCTAAGATGTTGGTCTCTTCCCATGAGTTCTTCGTCATTTTGTATGTCTTTTCCATTGGAAAATCCTACATGATCATTCTCCGGATCAAACCGATTCAGGATTCGAAATTCTCTACGACGTTTTGGAAGCAAAATATCTTCTAAATTGAGGGAACTAAAAATGTTTTTTCTATCCCCCAGAATTTTACCGCATTGCGCAGATCCATCATAAAGATTTCCATCTATCCACTCCCGGGCTCTATTTGGAAACTTCAATGAAATACTGACGATTTTATACATCAGGAATTCGTCATCCGGTATGCTTGATAAACGATATGGTTCGGGGACCAATATTTTTTTATTTACCGATGTTTCATTTCTATTGCTTACCTTTTTCGGAACATCCCCCTGAGGAATATTCTCTTCCGATATTTCATTTCCATTGCTTACCTTTTTCGGAACATCCCCCTGAGGAATATTCTCTTCCGATATTTCATTTCCATTGCTTACCTTTCTCGGAACATCCCCCTGAGGAATATTCTCTTCCGATATTTCATTTCCATTGCTTACCTTTCTCGGAACATCCTCTTGAAGAAGATCTCTCTTCCGATATTTCATTTTCATTACTTACCTTTTTCGGAACATCCTCTTGAAGAAGATTCTCTTCCGATATTTCATTTTCATTGCTTACCTTTTTCGGAACATCCTCTTGAAGAAGATTCTCTTCCAATATGTCATTTCCATTGCTTACCTTTCTCGAAACATCCCCCTGAGGAATATTCTCTTCCGATATTTCATTTTTATTGTCCTTCTGATTCTGAAGAATAAGAAACAGTAGTTTTAGGTTAACATTTCCCTCTTGGATATTGGTCCAAATATATTGTTCCGGATCCTTAATTCCGGACATAACCCTGCAAATCTCCGACAGCTTGGATATACTTTCTTCTCCTATATCTTCTACCGCTTTGTATTGAACAAAAACTTGAGGCTTACCAGTTTTTTTCTTTTCATCAGTTTGTTGATCTTCTACTTCACCAGTTTGTTGATCTTCTACTTTACCAGTTTGTTTCTCTTCTACTTTACCAGTTTGTTTCTCTTCTACTTTACCATATTCATCGTTCCGATTATGCTCTGTTCCTTTTTTGTTCTGAACATCTGATCTAAGACCTATTCCTTGTTTTAGAACATCTGTTTCTTCTTCCTCTATCTTTTTCCGGTCTCGTTCGTCTCGTAAAAACGATTTTCCTGGTACGGACTTCGATTTAGTGTAATATATATTCTTGATTCCCAAAAGTTCCGGGAATAACCATAATTTTAAATCTAATCCGGATCCTCTCTTCTCGATTTCCGGAGAATCCATAATGCCAACATTGTCTCTTTGCGTCTCATCAATCCCCTGCTGATTCGTAATAAGATCAGTCTTAAGATCAGTCGTAAGATCAGTCTTAAGATCAGTCTTAAGATCAGTCTTAAGATCAGTCTTAAGATCAGTCTTAAGATCAGTCTTAAGATCAGTTTTAAGATCAGTCTTAAGATCAGTCTTCTGCCTGTCAATCATTGTTGTATGATCGTAAGTACAAGAACGTATAGCATCGTAAATATCAATAGCATCGTAAATATCAATAGTAGAACGAGGACCATTCACGAGATTGAAATCGGTACCCTTCCAATCCTCCTCGATAATATCACGAATACACTTTTCCCTGGGAATTCCTTCACGATCGATAATATCTTGATCATCTGGTATATCAGGTTGTACTGGCGGTCCGTTAATATCCGAATCTTTTGGCGAATTGATAATATCCGAATCTTTTGGCGAATTGATAATATCCGATGCCGAATTGATAATATCCGAATCTTTTGGCGAATTGATAATATCCGAATCTTTTGGCGAATTGATAATATCCGAATCTTTTAGCGAATTGATAATATCTGATGCCGAATTGATAATATCCGAATCTTTGGGCGAATTGATAATATCTGATGCCGAATTGAGAATATCCGAATCTTTGGGCGAATTGAGAATATCCGATGCCGAATTTATAATATCCGATGCCGAATTGATAATATCCGAATCTTTTGGCGAATTGATAATATCCAAATCTTTCGGCAAATTGAGAATATCCGATGCCGAATTGAGAATATCCGATGCCGAATTGAGAATATCCGATGCCGAATTGAGAATATCCAAATCTTTTGTCGAATTGAGATAACTATATGATAAAAGATCGTATCTGTAACGTTTGTTTATTTTCCGAAGTAATCCCAAAGAAGGTTCCATCACAGCTGCAAATATAGAATCTTTTTGTTGTTCATAGGGAATGAATCGTTCTTCATAGCACGTACATTGCTTACTTACTATATTTCTCCATTTCTGTGGGTTTATCCTAGACCATATCTGTGGGGATAAATTGTATTGGTCAAAACATCTCAACCATTGTTTCCAGTCATTCTCCTTCAGATCTTGTGGTTTCTCGTGATCCAATATTCTTTGTATATCTAATAATTCTTTGATCTTCTTCTTGATCAAGGGATATGATGTTTGGGCTCGAGATTGTAATAAATACTTTGAATAGGACCTGTTCATTGCCCTTATCTGCCATATTTTGTGAAATACATATGCTTGGGACATTGAGAACATGTTTTGATCAGGACGAATTTCAAAATCTTGTATTTTTTCGTTGATCAAATAGTAGTTGGTAATTTGACCTCTCTTTATTCTTGAAATATCATTATTGAGAATGAATATTCGTCCGTAAATTGTTGCTATATTCCCCGTGGATCGGATCCAAGCGGATCGAATCCAAAATTTGATATTTAACCCGATGAAATGAATAACACTTGGTAAAAGATCTTGGTCCATTCTTTTGAGAAAAAGTTTCATTAATTTCATAGAATAGAACCTTTTTCGGATTAATTGGACACTTTTATTTCGAAATCGACCAGGTATTCGCCGAATCTGAACCAATCGTTTTTTTAATGTTGATCCCAATATGTTAAAACTCCCCTTCGATCCGGTATTAATCTCTGAATCCACCAGAGACATTCCAGTTATAGGAGGGCTATTTATGATCGCGATAGATTCGATCCGCTCCTTCATTGTGGTCGTCCGATCATCTGGATCTTTAACATTAATTGTTCGGGTTTCATATCCAAATTGATCATTATCTTTAACATTAATTGTTCGGGTTTCATATCCAAATTGATCATTAACTTCTGGTGAATCATTTGCACTACTCATAGGGGTAGCCTCACTCGGTAATTGATTTTGTATCCGGTCATTCAGTTCACTCTTGTCTATATATCTAACTTGTGGAACGCGTCTTATTCCTGTAGATCCCATTAATTTTCTCTTCAATTTTTGGAAGAGAATAAATTCTCTCCTCAATCCTCTTTTCACTTTTTTGAAGATGATCCATCCTCTCCTCAATCCTCTTTTCAATTTTTTGAAGATAAATTTTGTGAAGATAGGTTGAAAAAATTCGGAAAAAGGTCCTAAATTTGGGATTGGATCACCATAAGGTACGTCAGTTTCCAATCCAAGAGTTGTTAAATAACTCCAACGCAATTTGTTTTCGAATCGGAGTTTGGATCTATGCCAAGGCTTCAAACGAAAAGGAAATAGAAGCTTTATCTGCATACCATTTTGTTTCCAATTGTCTGGGAATTCTGTTTCGGAAAATTCGGCTCCATCAGGAGCGCATTTTACATGCACTTCTCTCCTCATTTCTTCCCAATCTTTGGAAAATTCGGGGACTTGAAATAGTAATATACGACCGATATTCTTGGCTATTATAAGTGATGGTAATATTATACGTTTTCTCAAAATTGATTGAGCCACTAATAATAAACCTCTTAAATGGTTCAATTCCGACCACAGTGTACATAAGGACTCAACGAGTGCCGGATTGTAGGAGGGGATGATCGGCTTCGATTCTTCGTATCTATGGATTTTCTTCTTCTGGGTTTGTTCATTCACTCTATCAGAATTTGACATGTCGTAATAATCTTTAGGATAAGCGGGTATTTCCATTCTTACCAAAAAGAAAAAGGAATGTGCATTCGGTTGCATCCTCTTCCATATCATAATTTTACGTCTTTGAGCACGTATGGATCCTCTGATTAAATTCCGACGATAATCTGTCTCTTCAAAATAACGTTTCATAACTATTTGTCTTTCCCCAAGAGAAAAAGTCAGTGTACTTCTTACCTTTCTTGGACGAATCCTATTCTCTGTGGGTTCAGTTGTGGAACCATCATCATATTCACCTATCATCAAACCAGATGAAAATCGAGGCACATGTTTCGGAATCTCTATAATTTGGAGAAGTTCATTCAATAGTATTTCGTTGTAAAGGGTAATAAAATCTTTCGTTTGCGTTGAATCATCCGTAGATACATTCCCACGAAAATTTCGTAGTATTGTCCACTCATGTTGCGCCAAAGACTCGAAAAGGAAAATCTGTTCAGAAGTAACCTTCTGTTCCGTAGTAACAAGATCGAGAATAAATTCCCATTTTACGGTACCTGTGGGTGCAACGTTTCTACCGTCGATTTGGCTGTAAATATTAACCAAATAGTTTGTGTAGATCCGTTCATTACATGAAGCTATTTCCGGTACGATATCTATATAGGCTACTCGAAGGGCTATTTCCAACCGCAGGAAATTGATGAACAAATCATCATCTTTTGCATAGATCTCTTGAATCTGATCAGAAGGCATTTCCAACAAATCTTTTGGATAGATCAGGTTACCAAAATAAAAATCTATATTTGAAGAATCTATATTCGACAAATACTCTTCAAAGATCTTCCTTGCTTGATTTGAAATTATTCGTTCTGTTAATAGATAAAGCCGTTTCGAAATAGGTTCCACTTTGACTATTTCCGATGATTTAGTGATCGGAATGAGCGAACGACCAGTATCTGTAGGTAAGAGTTCCCAGGGTAGTCGAAAGCTTTCGTGTTCCAATTCCTGCCAATGATGAGAGATATGGTACCCATACCCAAATTGATCATTTTGGAATCCCTCTTTACAGTCTTTCATAGATACCTCTGTCAAATCCGAAAGATTTGAAATAATCGAATCGTTCAGCATTTGGGGGAACTCGAATTGGTTTATTGTTCCACGGAATGCCCCATTAAGGAATGGATCATACATTTCAGTAAAAGAATCTCCCTGAGAATTGGAGAATTGAACTCTCCTTTCCATAACATTTTCAGCAGGAGATCCATTGCTTAAAGCTTTCACTCGATCCGAAAATTCATTCCCTAAATAATCTCTTCTTCTTTTCATGGTATGGATCCACCTATGATAAGGATCCTCAGATGAGCAAGAAGTATCTAAAAGATCTCTATATTTCCCGAGCTTTTCCCCAAGGACCGATACACTAGGTAAAAACGTAAAAGAGATTCTTTGTTTTCCATCACTCAAATATGTGCCAAAAAAATATTGAGATACTTCGGTCCTCACAGGACCTAGTTGAGTAGGGCTATTCCCGATATATCGTATCGGCCGATAAGCTCTATTATGATTAAAGAACATAATGGGCCATGGTTGCTTGAACCATGATAATTGTTCTTCTTTCAGAAGTCCTTTCAGTTTTTTCGGATCTATAGCCACAGAGCGGTCATCTCTAACCGCAGCCACAGAGTGATCATCTTTAGCCACAGAGTAATCATCTTTAGCCACAGAGCGGTCATCTCTAACCGCAGCCACAGAGTGATCATCTTTAGCCACAGAGCGGTCATCTCTAGCCGCATCCACAGAGTGATCATCTTTAGCCACAGAGTGATCATCTTTAGCCGCAGAGCGATCATTTTTGTCACCGATGTAATCATTATTGCTTATAAGGAACGGTGATGGGGCTCTACCTAAACAGAAGAAACAATAATAAAAAAGAAGTAGACTAAAGGTTCGATGGATATAACGTCTTAATATAGTATAATCGATAGGTGAATTACGTTCTATACGTAAAGATACCGATTTTGTAAAAATTATGAATAGAATATGACCACCCAACCAACCGCAAAAACTACTTATAATAAATGAGATATTATCGCTGTAACGAAAAAGAAAGAGGTTAACCAGTCTTGTTAATACGGGATTTGCTAAAAGAATGGGATTAAACAATTGAAGAATTAGACCACCCATAAATATACTTAGAATTTTTGGATTGTTGATCGAATTTATGGGGTGCAGAGATTCAGAACTTGAAGGTTCTTTCTTAATTTGATAAAAACGAAAGAACATGTATGGTACCACTAATAAAGTTATTGCGTGAGGTTTCCACAACGCTGCATAGATGGGCGAATAGTACATGGACACAAAGACTATTAATTGTCCCATAATAGAACCACTTATAGCTATTATACCATAGAGAGTTTCTCCCAAAAAGAAAGATCTCATGGAATATATTTTAGAGGGACCAAAAGGCAATGTAGTTATAAATCCATAATATAGCCCAAATAAAATGATCGGACCTGAGACTTCTACCCATGATGATAATGGATCCCATAGTAGATCAAGTACTCTTATCATATTGAAACTCCTTTTTGATCGAAATAAAAGAATGAGAAACAGGAATAGAATAAATAGATCTGGTATCCCCCATATATATATGGGAGATACAGATAGGAATAGTTATCATTTTATACATCCATAAATTCGATTTAACAGAATAGATTCCAATATCTAACATATAGGAAATCAATTTAGAATAGATATTATAACATAACATCTGGATATATGCATATGCTATTAATACATATATTCCCTGTTATCTTATCTAGGAGTAGAAGTACTGGTATAGAACTCGTTGTTCTTTCTGACCAGGGTGGTTCGATCCAAGTTATCTAAATTTTCATTACGTCGTAGAGGGCGGGTAACCAATTCAAGTACATCTCTCGCATTGGCAAATCCATGAATCTGGGCAAAAGTAAATTCAACTGACCATTTAGTACCAATTCCTCTCGCCCCTAACGGGTTAGCATGAGCCATTCCGGTGATGGCTAAGTCGGGTTGTAGCTCGCGCATACGTCGTATCTGATTCGAATTGTCTGGTTTCTCCACAATTCGTGGTATTGGTATACACATTCTTATACATGTATCTTGTAAAAGTGCTAATTCAGCAGCTTGATACCGTTTATCCATATATGGAATACCAATTTCATAAACGATCATGCCACATCTGATTAAGAATCTTGCTAGAGATATTTCTAGCAGATTATCTCCCATGAAAAAGACAGATTTCCCGCGTACCAAATAAAGATAATCCTTTAAACTCTCCCATACCCGTTCCTCTCTTTCCTCCAGACTCTGGGTCTCCATACCAAATACAGGACAAATCTTTTCAATCCAAGCGCGCGTTCCGTCCGGACCAATAGGAAAAGGAGCTACGATTAATTCACATTTTTTTCGTCTTATCAAAGTTGTTGCTGTACGACCCAGAAATGGGTTAACGCCACAAACATAAACTCCATCACCCAGTGATGGAAGATCGGCATATCTCTGAGCGGGCAACCAACCCGATACCTTGATGAATTGGCGTCTTAATTCTGTATCAAGTTGAGAGACCAAATTCGAGGGTAAAGACCCAAAAATAACTAAGGGAGGATGATTTGCATACTCCACTAATTTCTTTTCCTTCAGAAGAGGAAAAGGGAATAAATTTGTTTTTGTTATAGTTTCTTTTGATTCACCAATGGGGAATTCTTGTTCTGGACAACGATGTGCCATTACAGCTAACACAGTATCTTCCCCCTGAGTAAAAGCATAATCCAGTCCATTTGCTCTTGCCACTAGAATTGGTACTCCAATTTCATATTCCAATTTGGGTGCCATACCTTCTAAATCCATTTTTATTATTTCTGTAGTACAAGTGCCTATCCATATGATGACGCTGGGGTCTCTATCTTTTCTTATCCGAATACAAAGCGTTTTCAATTCCTCATAATCGTTCAAATGGGCCGAGATATCTCCTTCTTCTAATTCTGCCATTGCATAGCGGGGTTCTGCAAAAATCATAACTCCAAGTGCATTTTGCAGAAAATAACCACATGTTTTTGTGCCCACTACCAAAAAGAAACTGTCTTCAATCTTTTGATACAACCAAGATACACAGCTAATAGGACAAAAAGTATGATAATTACCCGTTTCACATTCAAAAGTTATAGTTTCATCAATTTTGGCCGACATAATAGGGAGGAAAAGAATAAATGGTTGAGGATAAATAAGGAAAAGAAATAATGAATAAAAAGAAGAATGAAAAGAAAGGATCGAATTTACAACGAATTGTGAATAAATTGTTGATTCTAAATCCTTGTAAACCCAAGTAAATTTTCCTGA
>BSBM01001974.1:0-30000 GCA_027924585.1 Larix kaempferi | reverse complement strand
GCTCTTTAATGGAACTATAGCTTTAGCTGGTCGTGATCAAGAAACCACTGGTTTCGCTTGGTGGGCCGGTAATGCCCGACTTATCAATTTGTCTGGTAAATTGCTTGGGGCTCACGTGGCTCATGCCGGATTAATTGTATTCTGGGCCGGAGCAATGAACCTCTTCGAAGTGGCTCATTTCGTACCGGAAAAGCCTATGTATGAACAAGGATTGATTTTACTTCCCCATCTAGCTACTCTAGGATGGGGAGTCGGTCCTGGTGGGGAAATCGTGGACACTTTTCCATATTTTGTATCTGGGGTACTTCACTTAATTTCTTCTGCGGTTTTAGGTTTTGGTGGTATTTATCATGCACTCATAGGACCCGAAACTTTAGAAGAATCTTTTCCATTCTTTGGCTATGTATGGAAAGATAGAAACAAAATGACCACAATTTTGGGTATTCACCTAATCTTGCTAGGTGTTGGTGCTTTTCTTCCAGTGCTTAAGGCTTTGTATTTTGGAGGTGTATATGATACTTGGGCTCCCGGCGGTGGAGATGTAAGAAAAATTACGAACCCGACTCTTAACCCAAGTGCTATATTTGGTTATTTACTGAAATCTCCTTTCGGAGGAGAAGGATGGATCGTTAGCGTGGACAATCTAGAAGATGTAATTGGAGGACATGTATGGTTAGGTTCCATTTGTATCTTCGGTGGTATCTGGCATATCTTAACCAAACCTTTTGCATGGGCTCGCCGTGCATTCGTATGGTCCGGAGAAGCTTATTTGTCCTATAGTTTAGCGGCTCTATCTGTCTTTGGTTTTATTGCTTGTTGTTTTGTTTGGTTCAACAATACAGCTTATCCCAGTGAATTCTATGGGCCCACCGGCCCAGAAGCCTCTCAAGCTCAAGCGTTTACTTTTCTAGTTAGAGACCAACGTCTTGGAGCTAGTGTGGGGTCTGCTCAAGGACCTACTGGTTTAGGTAAATACCTTATGCGTTCTCCGACTGGAGAAATTATCTTTGGGGGGGAAACGATGCGTTTTTGGGATCTCCGTGCTCCCTGGTTGGAACCCCTAAGGGGCCCTAATGGTTTGGACCTGAGCAAGTTGAGAAAAGACATACAGCCTTGGCAGGAACGACGTTCGGCAGAATATATGACTCATGCTCCTTTAGGTTCTTCAAATTCTGTGGGTGGTGTAGCTACCGAAATCAATGCGGTGAATTATGTCTCTCCCCGAAGTTGGTTATCCACCTCCCATTTCGTTCTAGGATTTTTCTTCTTCGTAGGTCATTTGTGGCATGCGGGAAGGGCTCGTGCAGCTGCAGCAGGATTTGAGAAAGGAATTGATCGTGATTTTGAACCTGTCCTTTCAATGACTCCTCTTAACTGAAACAAGAGATCGAACCAGATGGAAGAGAAATCGATTCAATTTCATTACATCAATCTCCCATATCGGCGGGATAGGAGTCTTTTAAAATACTTTCCAACTGGATCCTTGTAGCTCGGCTATATCCAGCCGAGCTATTCTCTTTTTTTGTACTAGACCGGACCAATAAATGTGATTGTTGAAAAAAGCAACAGGAGAGAGAGGGATTCGAACCCTCGATAGTTTTTTTACTATACCGGTTTTCAAGACCGGAGCCATCAACCACTCGGCCATCTCTCCGGGGACAACTTCTATTCTACCTAATACCTAACTATAAGCATAAGGTCAGGCCGATACCAACTATACCTGTGACATATGATTATTTTTTCATGATCATCTGGAATGGAAAAAAGAAACGAATTTCCCTCTCCTCTCACATTCAAATATAAAATTGAAAAAGTTTGACTCGATCAATTTATGGTCAAATCCTTTCCATAGTGCATTTGATCAGAATTTCAAATTGGGGATCGGATGGTATAGTCTATTCAATCTGTTGGGAGCTTGTAAGATCACAACCATGACTATTGCTTTCCAATCGGCTGTGTTTGCATTAATTGCTATTTCATTTTTACCAGTGATTGGTGTACCTGTTGCACTTGCCTCTCCCGATGGCTGGTCAAGTAGCAAAAATGTTGTATTTTCGGGTGTATCATTATGGATCGGATTAGTCCTTTTTGTAGGTATCCTTAATTCTTTCATATCTCAGATCTGTTCTAGATGTTTTAGGCTCAAACTTCCCCCCCTCCCGGAGGGCTTTATAGCTCTTCTATAGGGCCTTTTTCTTCAGGCCCAAGGAGGAGGGGTTTTCCGTAATTGAATAATTGGATCATTAAGAATATGGTATCTACTTACGAATGGATTGAACATATATGTATTTTCCATATTATGTTACAATTTTATGAATATATATATATTCAGAACGAATAAAATGCGGGTATGGTTGAATGGTAAAATTTCTCCTTGCCAAGGAGAAGATGCGGGTTCGATCCCCGCTACCCGCCATATCCGTCACATGGAATATGAAAATGAATAGTTCATGTATTGATCGTATCTTTCCCTCACTTTTCATTCAATTATAAAATGATAATGAGAGAGTAATACTTTCTCAAATGAGAAAGTAATCCTTTCCGGACCAAAATACTTCTTATGTTCTGGTCTGGCGGAGACGGGATTTGAACCCGTGACCTCAAGGTTATGAGCCTTGCGAGCTACCAGACTACTCTACTCCGCACCATTGATTGATATCATAAACAGAATGGGTACACCAAACAATCAAGGGATATACTCCCTATCCCATATAGGGATAGGGGTACTTTTCCGGTATCACAATAAACTTCAATAACTTTTTTATTTTCCTACCAACTTGATTTTGTTATCCCGGGCAATAAACATGCGTGGGCCATCTCACGGAGTACGTGTCCGGACAATCCAAAGTCTCGATAGTTGGCTCTAGGTCTTCCAGTCGAAGAACAACGTCGATGGAGACGTGTAGGTGCACTATTACGTGGTGAAGATTGCAATTTTCTATGAATTTCCCATTTGTCATCCAATGATGAAACTTTGCCTTCTTCCTCCAAAGATTGACGAATCAAATGATATTTCCGTTCCAGTGCTTGTCTCTTCTTCTCTCTCTGAATGAGACTCTTTCTCGCCATAATAGTTCAGTCGGTACTATTACCTACCAGGAATCAAAATATAGATCAGATTTTAGATGGAGAAATATTACGTTGATTACTTTTTCTCTGTGGGGTATTGTCATTGATACAATAATATCCCATTCACTTATGAAATTGATGAAGAATAATTACCCAAATTTACCTGATGTAGAGGCAATTAAAAAAGCTGCATAAGTGAATATATAACCTACAGAAAAGTGAGCTAATCCAACTAATCGTGCTTGAACAATGGAAAGAGCTACTGGCTTGTCCCTCCATCGAACTAAATTAGCCAAAGGTGTGCGTTCATGGGCCCATGCAAGAGTTTCGATCAGTTCCTGCCAATATCCGCGCCAAGAAATCAGGAACATAAATCCAGTAGCCCAAACAAGATGCCCGAATAAGAACATCCACGCCCAAACAGATAAACTGTTCATACCGAAAGGATTGTATCCATTAATAAGTTGTGAAGAATTTAACCATAGATAATCCCTTAGCCATCCCATTAAATAAGTGGAAGACTCATTAAATTGAGCTACATTACCCTGCCATAAAGTTATATGCTTCCAATGCCAATAAAAAGTAACCCATCCAATAGTATTCAACATCCAGAAAACTGCTAAATAAAAAGCATCCCAGGCCGAGATATCGCAGGTACCACCCCGTCCCGGACCATCGCAAGGAAAACTATAACCAAAATCTTTCTTATCTGGCATTAGCTTGGAACCACGCGCATCCAAAGCACCTTTAACTAGGATCAATGTAGTTGTATGCAAACCTAGAGCAATAGCATGATGAACCAAAAAGTCTCCAGGACCGATTGTTAAGAACAATGAATTCTTATTATCATTTATAGCATTCAACCAACCGGGTAACCATATGCTCTTACCTGCTTCGAATGCTGGACCACTTGTTGAAGATAGGAGTACATCGAAACCTTATAAGGTCTTACCATGAGCAGATTGTATCCACTGAGCAAATATGGGCTCGATCAAGATTTGTTTTTCTGGAGTACCGAAAGCAAGCATAACATCATTATGAACATAAAGTCCCAAGGTATGGAAACCTAATAATAAACTAACCCAACTAAGATGAGATATTATAGCTTCCTTATGCTCCAACATTCTCGCCAATACATTATCCTTATTCTGTTCCGGATTATAATCCCTAATGAGGAATATAGCTCCATGAGCAAAGGCTCCTGTCATAATGAACCCAGCAATATATTGATGATGAGTATATAATGCAGCTTGGGTGGTGAAGTCTTGTGCTATGAATGCATAAGCGGGTAAAGAATACATGTGTTGAGCTACCAAGGAAGTGATAACCCCCAAAGAAGCTAAAGCAAGACCCAATTGAAAATGAAGAGAATTATTGATTGTGTTATAAAGACCCTTATGTCCGCGTCCTAATAGGCCTCTTGGAGGAACATGTGCCTCCAAAATATCTTCCATACTGTGACCAATCCCAAAGTTGGTTCTATACATATGACCAGCAATTAAAAAAACAAATGCAATAGCTAAATGATGATGAGCGATATCAGTCAGCCATAAACTTTGAGTTTGTGGATGAAATCCTCCGAGAAGAGTTAGAATAGCAGTTCCTGCCCCTCGGTAGGTACCAAATAAGTGACTACTGGAATCAGGATCTTGAGCATAAAGATTCCACTGACCTGTGAAAAGCGGTTCTAAACCTTGGGGATGCGGTAATACATTCAAAAAATTATCCCATCTGACGTGCTCTCCCCTTGATTCAGGAATAGCGACATGAACTAAATGCCCTGTCCAAGCTAGAGAACTGACTCCGAAGAGTCCTGACAAATGATGATTTAGACGGGATTCGGCATTTTTGAACCATGAAACACTTGGTCTCCATTTAGGTTGTAGATGTAACCTACCCGCTATTAAAAAGATGGCAGAAAGAAATAGCAAGAAAATAGCTCCAGTATAAAGATCTTCGTTAGTGCGTAAGCCGATTGTATACCACCACTGATAAACACCAGAATAAGCAATATTGACCGGACCGGGAGCACCTCCTCGGGTAAAGGCTTCTATAGCTGGTTGACCAAAATGAGGATCCCAAATTGCATGAGCAATGGGTCTTACATGTAAGGGATCGCGTACCCATGCTTCAAAATTGCCTTGCCAAGCCACATGGAACAAATTACCAGAGGTCCACAGAAATATTATTGCCAACTGACCAAAGTGGGAAGCAAAAATTTTATGATAAAGGCGTTCTTCGGTAATATTATCATGACTCTCGAAGTCATGTGCGGTCGCAATACCGAACCAAATACGACGAGTAGTGGGGTCCTGGGCCAAGCCTTGGCTGAACTTTGGAAATCTTGATGCCATAATGCTTTTCAAATCCTCCTAACCATTATCCTACTGCAATAATTCTTGCCAGGAAGAACGCCCATGTTGTGACGATTCCACCCAGAAGGTAATGAGCTACTCCTACAGCACGTCCTTGTACAATACTCAAGGCTCTGGGCTGGATAGCAGGAGCAACCTTCAATTTATTATGGGCCCAAACGATAGATTCAATGAGTTCTTGCCAATACCCACGGCCGCTGAATAAGAACATTAAACTAAAGGCCCAAACAAAATGAGCACCTAAAAATAAAAGACCATATGCAGATAATGAAGAACCATAAGATTGGATCACTTGAGAGGCTTGTGCCCATAGAAAGTCACGGAGCCACCCATTAATCGTAATGGAACTCTGTGCAAAGTTTCCTCCCGTGATATGAGTAACCACTCCCTGATCACTTATACTACCCCAAACATCGGACTGCATTTTCCAGCTGAAATGGAATATTACTACCGAAATTGCATTGTACATCCAGAATAAACCAAGGAAAACATGATCCCAGGCAGATACTTGACATGTTCCTCCTCTCCCAGGTCCATCACAAGGAAAGCGAAAACCAAGATTCGCTTTATCAGGTATTAAACGGGAGCTACGGGCAAATAGAACACCTTTAAGTAGGATTAAAACAGTCACATGGATAGTAAATGCATGAATGTGATGTACCAAAAAATCCGCGGTTCCTAATGGAATTGGTAACAAAGCCACTTTGGAACCTACTGTCACCAAATCACCACCTCCCCAGGTTAAGCTGGTACTCGCTGCTGCACCAGGAGCTGTTGAACCAGGTGCTGAAGCATGAGTGTTTTGTATCCATTGAGCGAAAATAGGTTGTAATTGTATAGCAGTATCTGAGAACATATCTTGAGGACGTCCTGGAGCGCTCATAGTATCATTATGAATATACAGACCAAAACTATGAAAGCCTAAGAATATACATACCCAGTTGAGGTGTGATACAATTGCATCACGATGTCTAAGAACGCGATCTAATAAATTGTTGTATTGAGTAGTTGGGTCATAGTCTCTTACCATAAAAATCGCTGCATGCGCAGCAGCGCCAACTATGATAAACCCACCAATCCACATATGATGTGTGAACAGAGAGAGTTGGGTACCATAGTCAATAGCTAGGTATGGATAGGGGGGCATCGCATACATGTGGTGAGCTACGACAATAGTTAAAGATCCTAACATAGCTAGGTTAATAGCTAATTGAGCATGCCATGAAGTAGTTAAGATCTCATAAAGACCTTTATGGCCCTCCCCCGTAAATGGACCTTTATGAGCTTCTAAAATTGTCTTGATGTTATGGCCAATGATCCAATTGGTCTTATACATATGACCGGCTATCAGGAAAAGAATTGCAATAGCCAAATGATGATGCGCAGTATCGGTCAACCACAGACCCCCCGTGACTGGATTTAATCCTCCACGAAAAGTCAAAAAGTCTGAATATTCCGACCAATTCAGGGTGAAAAATGGGGTCAATCCCTTAGCAAAACTGGGATAAAGTTGAGCCAAAAGATCGCGATTCAAAATAAATTCATGAGGAAGTGGTATCTCTTTAGGATCCACTCCAGCGTCTAGAAGTTGGTTAATGGGTAAGGAGACGTGTATTTGGTGTCCTGCCCAAGATAGAGACCCAAGTCCTAGTAACCCTGCTAAATGATGGTTCAACATGGATTGTACATCCTGGAACCAAGCCAATTTTGGGGCAGCTTTGTGATAATGAAACCAACCAGCAAAAAGCATTAACGCTGCAAAGATCAATGCACCAATTGCAGTGCAGTAAAGTTGTAATTCACTGGTTATTCCAGATGCTCGCCAAATCTGGAAGAACCCAGAGGTTATTTGTATCCCTCGAAAACCTCCACCTACATCCCCATTCAATATTTCTTGACCTACTATTGGCCAAACTACTTGAGCACTGGGTTTGATGTGAGTTGGATCAGCCAGCCATGCTTCATAATTGGAGAAACGAGCGCCATGATAGTACATCCCACTTAGCCAAATAAAGATGATCGCTAGTTGACCAAAATGAGCGCTAAATACTTTGCGAGAAATATCTTCCAAATCATCAGTATGACTATCAAAATCGTGAGCATCAGCATGTAAGTTCCAAATCCAAGTGGTAGTCTCAGGGCCTTTAGCTAGCGTCTTTGAGAAATGACCAGGTTTGGCCCATTTCTCAAAAGAGGTTTTGACAGGATCCCTCTCCACTACGACCTTTACTTCTGGTTGTTCTGGTGAACGAATGATCATTGAATTCTCCCCTTTCCGGATGGGACATAAATAAGAAGAAACCTGCCAATAGGAATTAGTTAACTTCCGAGAGATATATCTCAACTCGTTTCTCCCCTTATTTTCTAGTGTATGACTGGAGCTACTATGATACGGGAGTCGATCTGAGGCAGGTGTTCAGTTTTATTATGACATATTTTTAAGGTGCTTAAGGGACTGTGGGCTATTATGACCCAAAAAAAGACTTTTTGTGTAATTTCAAAAGCATTTACCGGTTATTTTTACAATGGTTCTAGATGGATAAATATATATCCATAATATCCATATATATATATTTATCCACCTATTAATACTCCTCCGTATGTTCCATATCAAAGACCATCCATCCATCCATTATAAATCTTTATTAATGGATCATTAATGAAAGACATCTCCGGATGGATTTTACCCCTATTAAGAAGATCCATTAACAATCCAGAACCAGAAAAGGTATTATTTATTATATTGTCAATATATTCCTATGAGATGCCGACGGAATTGAATCTAATTTTGGGGAATATTCTGGAATAATTCCATTTATTTCGAGAAAATAAGATATTAATTCAAACGATTTCCCGATAATAGAAATTATCATTCTCCAAAGCGTCCTGTAATCTTTAACCAATTTTGTGCTTCGATGTAATTGCCTGGAGCAAGTGCTATAGCTTGTTCCCAATACTCAGCAGCCTGATCGAACCAAGCCTCCGCAGTTTCAGGATCTCCCTGTCGAATGGCCTGTTCTCCTCGGTCGGGATAGGTCCACTTGGAAAAGTTTTCTTCCCTCAGAACCGTACTTGAGAGTTTCCTACCTCATACGGCTCAATCAACTATTCTTTAGTCCTCTACCCAAATTTCCAAAATATTCTTGGATTGGAGATTATTCATTGGGAGTTCAGATTAACCAAAGGACCAAAAAAAGTAAATGACATGAGTTTCTGATTTCACTTCCAATCAATTAAATGATCAGGTTCTATCTTTTCTCCTACCCTCAAAAAGATGAAGTATAGGAAGAGATATACTTCAGATTGATCGTCCAAATAAAAGTCTTTTTGCAAGGTAACTATCTCAGTTCCATATAGAATTTTTGAAGAGTACTTTCCGTCTGGAGTACTTCACATCTTTAGGATCTGATGCTACACCACTGCTCAATAGCTTAGTAGATCGACTCTATTACATAAGTTGATTCCTGATTCTTGTCAATGAGCAGATTTGATCGTATCAGCCCGAACCTTCTTTCAATAATTGATCTTTATGGTGCTTCCATCATCAATTTAATTTTTTATCCATGGAATACTTAGGCTCTATCTATCTATTCATATTCGGGCTCCTATGAGAGATGTTTTTTTTTGCTACAGCTTATAAAAACCGTTACTTGGGACGGTGCATATGTAGAAAGCCTTTTCTTTTGTTCTTACCCGTAGTAGTTATTAACTAAGTTATTCTATGGTACAGATAGCCGCACGTAATGACAGATCAAGGCCGTATTATTAAGAGCTTGTGGTAAGGATGGGTTCCGTTCTAATGCTTGAAAATAATATTCCAAAGCCTTCGTATGTTCCCCATTACTTGTATGGACAAGACCTATATTATATAGTATATAACTTCGATCATAAGGGTCAGTTTCCAGTCGCATAGCTTCATAATAATTTTGTAAAGCTTCCGCATATTCCCCTTCCGATTGAGCTGACATCCGTTACGGTCGTTCATTCCATTGAAATGATCTCCGCTTCAAAACCGTACATGAGATTCCCACCTCATACGGCTCCTCCTTTCTTTACAGTACGTAATACGGGGAGTAATCCGTGGAATTGAAAAAAGAAAAAAGATTCTGACCCAATATTATGAATTAACAGGGGCTAGTGTATTTCCAATGAATCTCTAGCCATCCTTCTTGCAAAGATTCTTTTCCGAACACCAAGGATCTTAGTACTAGGAATGGAACCTCTAACAATTTCTTTGTTCTTAACGCCCTGTATTCTCCGGGGATTAATCACTTCAACAATCTCCGATGGTTCCATGATAGGGGTATCCGAAGTACAAACGAGATGGATGTTTGTTGTCCCAACCATTCTCACTACCCTTCGGAAAAGGGTAATGCATATGGGCTATAACGAAGCTTTTGTGTTGTTGATTTCCATACGTAGTGCTTTCTCCCCCCATGCGCGCCTATCAGATAGGTTAAACTATACAAGCAAGGCCTATTGCATAGGTGTAACCTTTCGCTCGGTACTAAAATCCTCAGGAGATGAGAGCATCTAAGGCTGCATTGACCGGGGATACACGACAGAAGGAATTGTTCTATCTCCAGAACTCACCTTCACTGAGCGTAAGTTTGATTTTACCCAATTTTTATTCCCGAATACCTTTTCTTTCCCAAAAAAATAAGAACGGAAAAAATATCAAATCACACCATCTCTGTAATAGGTAAATGCTTCTTTTTCCCCCGGAGCCATCGGGATTATTCGCAATAAGATATCCGCTACAATTGTGAAGGTCTTATCAATAAAATTGTCATTTCTCTCAATAAGATATCCGCTACAATTGTGAAGGTCTTATCAATAAAATTGTCATTTCTCTGAGATCTAGGCATAGTCAATTACAGATTTTATAATTTCCTTCATTCCCTTACGCAAATGATTCCATGAACGAAATTTTTTCTGGTGCACAATACCATAAAATTTATTTCCTTACAATCGTAAATATGTTCTCATTCTATCTATTCCAATTGATTTTTCAAAATGGGAATAGATAGGGAATATTTTCAATAATTGTTCATTAGTAATATTGATGAATAATAATGGAAAAAAAAAAGATTCGTATTAAAAGAATACTAGATTCGGTAAACTCGAGAAGTCCAGTTCGATCATGATCCGAACAAAGAAAGAGTTAAACGATCGAGCATTGCATAATGAGAATGAAATGCTCACCTAGCAATTGTGTGCACATATCCATATAGATAAAGGAATATCGGGAAAAATATGGTCATCATGCATGACACAGGATCATTGCAAAAGAATTAGTTCTCATACAATTGATAACACGATCACTACAGATCCATATATGATCATCATATGGAATGGATCAATTAATCTGTCTAAAATTATTGATTAGGCAATCCGAATAAGATCGTCAAATCAACAGGGATGATTGAGGATTTCCTAAAATAGGAGGAAGTTTGATAAAATGTCCTTTTGTCTTTCCGGGGGAGATTGAATAATTACCTTATTTATTATCTATTTTTTTCCAAAAGATGGAACTGTTCGTACCCGAACAAAAAGACTTTGTAAGGAAGTTGCTATTTACTAATTTTGTTAATGAAAACCGATAGATCTCATAGGAAAGATGGCCGAGCGGTTCAAGGCGTAGCATTGGAACTGCTATGTAGGCTTCTGCTTACCGAGGGTTCGAATCCCTCTCTTTCCGTATCTTCGCCTTACTATTTTCTTCTCATCCATTGTTTTTCCAATCTATTGAATCCCAATAGGACGATCTCCTAATTCCGGGATCAATCTCCTTCTATTTGTGATATAGAAAATAGAATGAACATTGGTTCGTGGTATGGGAAAGGTAAAGACCATTTTAAGAAGCAATAAAAGTATCGTGGATAACAAGATTCTAATGTAACGTACGGAAGGATTATAAAATGTCCCCTTTGGGGAGGGGAAAAAGAAGGGAGAAGAACATAATTTCCAGATGTCCAGCAACCCAACCCCTCCTTTTCATTTCATTCTTGATTCAAGCTTGACGGGAATAATACTCTACGACCAGCAATTCATTAATCTTCAAACTGATCCATTTACTATCTATTATTTGATTGATGAATCCTTTATATTGTAACGAATTAAAAGTCAAATGATTTGGCAATTTATCCCTCTGTAACAGATCTATATTCTTCCTAATAATAGTCCTCAATCTTTGTTGATCTCTTATAGTAATCTCATCTTGAGGTTTGCAAGGGTAACTTGGTATATCTACCATATGGTCATTGACCCGGATATGTCCATGATTAACTAATTGTCTAGCTCCGGGAATGGTGGGAGCCATACCCAATCGAAAAATAATATTATCCGAACGCATTTCAAGTAATTGCAATAGGACCTGGCCCGTTGATCCCTTGGCTCTTCTAGCAATACGAACATATTTCAGTAATTGTCGCTCCGTTAGTCCGTAATGAAAACGCAATTTCTGTTTTTCTTCTAGCCGGATACGATATTGAGAGATTTTCCTGGAAGAAGACCGGTTTATAGAATCATTTCTGTATTTGGGTCTTTTACTAGTTAGCCCTGGTAAAGTTTTCAGACGACGTATTATTTTTAAACGAGGTCCCCGATAACGGGACATAGAAACTCCTTATTCAATTAACAATTAGTGCTGGAAAGAAGAAAGGATAGTATAACCCGTACGAGTACTGGAATTATTTTATATAGAGAATGAAGATCTTTCTCCAAAGATCCTAATAGTTCCAATCATTCATCCCGTTCCTAGTTGGGAGTAAGTGATCACGGCATAACGGACCCGACGAACAATCGGAAGAGTATTCTCCATTCCATCGTGATCCTCCCAAAACTTTGTGGATTATGGGAATGAGAGGAACGGAAAAGAGCCAGCTATCGGGATCGAACCGATGACCATCGCATTACAAGTGCGATGCTCTAACCTCTGAGCTAAGCAGGCTCAATGGAATATAACTCCTCATTTCATTGGCGTGAGATCTATAGATTCTTTTGGAATCCTAACAATTATAGCGCGAATCAGATTCAATGACGCAATCCAGATTAAAATTACAACGGAACATCGTCTGAATGTAGATTCCTTCAAGGGAAAGAAAAGGGAAGTAAGGGTCAATTGATATCGATCGTTTTACTCACTATTCCAAATCGACTAGGGGAGGATAATAACATTGCATTGAAAATGCAGAGAATAATATAATGATTCCCAGTCATATTCGATTGGGGTAGAGATAGAGATGGCGAGAGAAGAGGAGTAGGGGATGATATTTCTCTCATCCAATATTGAGCAAATATCCAATGAATAACGCTGATGAAGATTACATAATAGGATTAGATCAAGGTATGATCTCGTTCTCTGATAAGGGGATATGGCGGAATTGGTAGACGCTACGGACTTGATCGAATTGAGCCTTGGTATGGAAACCTACCAAGTGATAGCTTCCAAATCCAGGGAACCCTGGGATATATTGAATGGGTAATCCTGAGCCAAATCCGGTTCATGGAGACAATGGTTTCTTCTCCTAGGATAGGAAGGGGATAGGTGCAGAGACTCAATGGAAGCTATTCTAACGAATGAATCTCATTTGGTCCAATACTGTATTTATAGAACGCTCTATTTACACCTCGAAAGTGGGAATGTTATATAACACAAAACTCGCGATCAGAACTTGAATCCTTCCAAGCATTTTCTTCGTAAGATAGATGCCAGATTCGAGTTGAAGTAATGATTTTACATTAAGTAATCCAATTATGAACTTATCTACTCTAGATAGAGAGTTGAATCAGTTTTTGGAATTAATGGTTGGACGAGGATAAAGATAGAGTCCAATTCTACGTGTCAATGTCAACAACAATGCAAATTGCAGTAGGAGGAAAATCCGTTGGCTTTATAGACCGTGAGGGTTCAAATCCCTCTATCCCCACCCAGGTTCGTTCCCGAACGACTGATCTATTTTCTCCAATTCCGTTAGTTCGAATCCATTCTCACTTCTCGATTCTTTTACCTCACTATTTTATTTATTCATGAAGAGAAGAAATTAGAACATGAATCTTTCCATCCATCTTATGAAAAGTTGGGTTGATCAGTTGATCATATGATAAAATCATTTTGTGATATATGATCCACATAGATGATATCATTTGGAAATTATTCGATCGCAGTCAATTTTTTATCATATTAGTGGCTTCCAGATCGAAAATAATAAAGATTATTCTAAAAACTAGGAAAAATCCTTTTTTTCCTTATTTTTAGTTGACACAAGTTCAAACCTTGTACCAGGATGATCCACAGGGAAGAGCCGGGATAGCTCAGTTGGTAGAGCAGAGGACTGAAAATCCTCGTGCCACCAGTTCAAATCTGGTTCCTGGCAAGATGTCAATATCCATGTATCCATATCTATCTATTCTAGCTAGATAGATATGGGTACATGGATATTGACAGATACGTATCTATATGTACATACGGAGATACCCCGATCAAAATAGATAGATGAATCCATCTATTCTGTTCTCTCCCTCTTCTTTGCTCATATTGTCCCTCCCTGTCCGTTCCAATTGAATCCCGATACTCCTTACATATAAAAAAGTAGGATCGAGAACTCAGAGGGCAATATTTTACGGTGGAAATAGAATCTATTATAAGCTCTAGTATAAAATCAATCGAATCCTCCTTTTGGTTCTCGTACATCGTGTGCGCGTGATTGGCGCATTTCTGATGTGTCAATAAAATATTTGTATTCGTTAATCCATCTCTCTTCCATATCCGGGAATATGGAAGAATTGAATGGATAAGAATTCGGCTCCGATACTAGTTGGAATCTATTCATCCCGTCCGAACCGAAATGGAATGTATTATCCAAACGATAGATCTATAATTGCAGGGTTGAAGTAGATCCAAACGTTTCAGAGGGTATCTCGAAAGTAGAATCGAATTGAGGTTCAGAAGATTGATGTAATAACTTTTGATCATAGTTCCCAATATGAATACTGGATCCAACATGATGAAACCTATTATTTATAGTGAAATATTTTCTTCTTTCCTTGTTGGAGCTCGGTCCTCATATATCCATCGAGCTTTCTTTTCTTTCACGAAGTGTCGTTATAGCATCTATAATAGCCTCTGGTTCAGGTGGGCAACCCGGCGAATAGACATCCACAGAAATTAACTTATCTACTCCGCGAACGGTACTATAAGAATCTGTACCAAACATTCCTCTGTAATAGTACATGCTCCCATGGCAACTACATATACATATTTTGGTTCGGACATTTGTTCGTATAATCAATCTCACTACAGAAGGAGCCTTTTTCATGGTCACAGTCCCCGCTGTTACAATGAGGTCAGCTCGTCCAGGACCAGATCTTGGTACCGAACCGTAACGATCGGAGTCGAATTGCGAACCTATTAATGAAGCGAATTCGATGGAACCACAACTAGTACCGTAAAGGAGCGGCCATAAACTGGAGAGTCTGGCCCAATTCGTTCGACAGATCGTTTGGGGTAGTTGAAATACCTGGATTCAAAATTGTTTGATCGAGTAAAGGTAACTCTATAGGACAATTATTGGCTTTATGTTATTTTCTACTTCCCTCCCCCCCCCCCCCCCGAATACTCGGAAACTGAGGACTATTCCAATGCTCCTTTTTGCCACGCATGAACTGAACAACGATGAAAATAAGCACGAGAATTGAAGATCCTATAAATGTGGATATACCCTGTATACTAGAACTCATAGCCCATAAATAAAGGGAGACTGTTCCAACATTAGGAACAACAAGAACTGGAGCGAACATATAATGATCCTAGATCGGATCCAAGTATCTTCCATTGGTTCGATACCTGATTCGTAACTAGTAGTCCGGTTCTTGACCAGTAGGGGCCAAAGCTCCGGAAATCAAGGATGCAAGAATAGGTAAGAATGAGGCTAGATATTAATGAAAATATCCAGCCAGAAAGTATTCTATTTGGGAAATAGGAACAGGAATATACTCCTTTTAAATAGATTCAATTCTTACCCTTTTCCGTCAAGTTCTTCATCATTCTCCCACCCACCACGGGTGGAAGACCAAAGGACCGAACAATCAATACAATCAATTATAATTGATTCACATATTCTTGTTCGTTTCGACCATGGCTTATTACAAAGTTAATTCAATGAAATGTTACTGGAATGTCTATTGATAATACTTTACATTAATAAAGTATGAGAGAAAGAATGTGATTGGGTCCCGAACTACCCAATTTAAGATCTGAGTCTATACTCATATTATAGAATGAATATGTTGATGATCTTTATCCAGCATCCATGGCTGAATGGTTAAAGCGCCCAACTCATAATTGGCGAACTCGCGGGTTCAATTCCTGCTGGATGCAGGGGAACTGCACATATTCATTCTTTATGGAATGGGAAAAAGTAGGAGGGATAACAACAAACATTTGAAGAATACCAAACCTTTCATTTTATTGAAAGGCTTGGTACTGTTCAGTTAAGCAATACACGATAACAATCCATCAGAGTATTATCCGCCTATTGAAATAGATTCAACAGCAGCTAGATCCAGAGGAAAGTTGTGAGCATTACGTTCGTGCATAACTTCCATACCTAACCTATGATATATCTGTATAATTCAATTTGTTTATGATTCGATATAATAATAACTACAGGCATTACGGGAAAAAAGGTAAAAGGAAGAAAAAATAGAAAAACGAGAGGAGGGATAAAAATTTATGGATGAAGTGAAATATCCAGTACTTACGGAGAAAAGTATTCGTCTATTAGAAAGGAATCAATATACTTTTAACGTCGATTCGCAATCGAACAAAACAAAGATTAAAAATTGGATTGAGCATTTCTTCAATGTGAAAGTGATAGCTATGAACAGTTATCGCCTCCCTGAAAAAGGAGGAAAGAGAGGGTCAATGATAGGACATCCAATACGTTGTAAACGTATGATTATTACACTTAAACCCGGTGATTCTATTCCACTCTTTTCAGAACAATAAGAATTCAAAATTGAAACTAAATGGCCATCCGTTCATATAGAATTTTAACTCCAGACACACGCAATAGATCTGTATCAGGTTTCGATGGAAGAGTGCAGTTTGATCCGCAGAAAAAATTGACCTCTGGACAGCATCATTGTGGGAAAGGTCGTAATGGAAGAGGAATTATTACCGTAAGACACAGGGGAGGGGGTCACAAGCGTCTGTATCGTCAAATTGATTTTCGACGGAATAAGGAAAACATATCGGGAAAAATTGTGACCATAGAATACGACCCTAATCGAAGTGCATACATTTGCAAGGTGCACTACAAGAATGGCGATAAGATGTATATTCTGCATCCCAGAGGGGTCATGATTGGAGATACTATTCTTTCTGGTCCAAAAGCTCCTATATCAATAGGAAATGCCTTACCTCTGAGTGCGGTTTGAATTATTAATTCACGTGATCGGAAGCAACCGATTGGGTTTACAGCAAAACCTATAAATCTATCACTGATCCAACTAGGACACTTTTACGGGACGAACCCCAAAGGGAAACTGAGGATAAATGACAGCAGGTGATTGGATCCAAAAATTGTTCGTATCAGATCATTGGTTTCGAAGATATGATAATATGGAGAGGACCAGATTGTTTGTCCGAAGCATGAACAAAATGGGATAGAGGCACCCTCGAAAAAGACAAGTTACTCACATTTGATCTGATGGTCAGAGGCAGATTCGGAGCTGGACAGTGGTAATAATTCCCAAAAGGAAAAGATGGGGAGAGGAAAAAAAGTAGAAAGAGAGAGAAGATAAAAAGATGTTGAATATGCCTCCTACGTTATCCATAACATACGAAAGTATTAGCGTAATTTGATAAAGTCATTCATTCTGAATGCTACATAAAGAATACAAGCCAGATGATGGAATAGAGAGACCTAGGATGTAGAGAATCGGGACATAGAGAATACAATAAATAGAGGCCCTTTCTAATCTCGATTCTATTTAATCAATATATGTGAATGAATATCATCTCATATACATCCAGAAAGCTGTATGCCCTGAGAGAGGCTTGTACAGTTTGGGAAGGGATTTTTATTCATCGGAATAAGAATCTACTTCAACCAATATGCCCTTAGGCACGGCTATACATAACATAGAAATAACACTTGGAAAGGGTGGACAATTAGCTAGAGCGGCAGGTGCTGTAGCAGAACTGATCGCAAAAGAAGATCGATCGGCCACATTAAGATTACCTTCTGGAGAAGTTCGTTTAATATCTGAGAACTGCTCAGCAACAATTGGACAAGTGGGTAATATCACTGCAAACAATAGAAGTTTCGGTAAAGCTGGAGCTAAACGTTGGTTAGGTAAGCGTTCTGAGGTAAGAGGAGTAGCTATGAACCCTGTAGATCATCCTCATGGAGTGTGGGGAAGGAAGAACCCCAATTGGCAGGAAAAAACCCGTGACCCCCTGGGGCTATAGTGCGCTTGGAAAGAAAAGTCGGAAGAGGAATAGATACAGTGATGCTTCAATCCTTCGTCGACGTGAGTAAGAATGGTTGGATATCCATAAAAAAAAAAAAAGGAAAGAAAGGTAATTGATCATGGCACGTTCACTGAAAAAAAATCCTTTTGTGGCTAATCATTCATTGAGGAAAATTCAAAATCTAAACATAAAGGAAGAAAAGAAGATAATAGTGACTTGGTCCCGGGCCTCTGTCATTGTACCCGCAATGATCGGTCATACAATTGCTGTTCATAATGGGAGGGAACATTTACCCATTTATGTAACAGATCGTATGGTAGACCACAAATTGGGGGAATTTGCACCTACTCTACTTTTTCAGGGACATGCGAGAAACGATAAGAAATCTCGTCGTTAATTGAGAGATACTTGTTTGTCATTCATTGGGGAGGATGGAGTCAATGGGAAATAATAGTCCAGGTCCGGAGATACGAGCTTTGGCGAGAAATATACGTATGTCTGCTCATAAAGCACGTAGAGTAATTAATCAAATTCGTGGTCGTTCATATGGACAAGCACTTATGATACTGGAACTGATGCCTTATGGGGCCTGTTATCCGATATCACAATTAATTCATTCTGCGGCGGCGAATGCAAATCACAATATGGGTTTGAACAAAGCCAATTTACTCGTTGGTAGAGTCGAAGTGAATGAAGGTGCTGTTTTAAAAAGGGTTCAACCTAGAGCTCAGGGACGTGGTTATCCAATACAGAAACCCACTTGTCATATAACTATTGTATCGGAGGAAATCTCCAGATCGAATGATCCGATTATGTCAATAGACTCCCGAAAAAGAGGATATGTATGGCACAAAAAATAAATCCACTTGGTTTTAGACTTGGTGTAACCCAAAATGATCGTTCCCATTGGTTCGCACAACAAAGGAATTATTCCAAAGATCTCCGAGAAGATCAAAAAATACGTACTTGCATTGAAAACTATGTACGAACACATATAAAGAGCTCCTCGAATTATGGAGGAATTGCACGTGTAGAGATTCGCAGAAAGATCGATTTGATTCAGATAAAAATCTATATTGGATTTCCCAACTTGTTGTTAATAGAAGGTAGGGGTCAAGGAATTGAAAAATTAAGAAACGATGTACTAAATATGCTCAATTCTGTGGACCGAAAACTTCACATTGCTATAGAAAAAGTTGCAAAACCATATAGAAAACCTAATATTCTTGCGGAGTATATTGCCCTACAACTAGAGAATAGAGTTCCATTCAGAAAAACAATGAAGAAAGCTATTGAACTGGCTGAACGGGAAGATGTAGAAGGTATTCAGATCCAAATTGCAGGACGTCTCGACGGAAAGGAAATTGCCCGGGTCGAATGGGACAGGGGAGGTAGGGTTCCCCTACAGACAATTCGGGCTAGGATTGATTATTGTTATTATCCGGTTCAAACCATCTATGGAGTTTTAGGGATAAAAATTTGGATCTTAGAGGATTAGGAATAATTGGTCTTTTTCCCAATCTGCCCGATCATGGATCATCAATTTTATCAGATCAAATAGAAATTAGATTTACCATTTCGGAACCGTGCTATGCTTAGTGTGCGACTCGTTGGAATCGAGCTTTTCATTCTTTTCCGGAGTTATGGAGAACTCGAAATAAGAACGGATTGGTCTCTGGTATAAATAAACTAGAGACTAACTCATTGCTTCATATTGCCAAGATCCAATAACTATGGGTAGATACTATCACCTCAAAAATACTTTCTTCCACGATAGAAAAAATGATATTTTTATCTCTCGTGAAGCGATAAAGGTGTTTGGTAATGCGGAAAAAGAAAAAAAAAAGAAGGAGAAATGAAATCTTCTCCCAATATTGTATGGTTCATTAATTACCCTCCGAAAAGCAGTGTGATAAAGCATAAGAATCATCCTGATTCATTCAAGCAAGATTGAAGGGATTCAGTTTATGAAGGAGAAAGAGCTTCGGGTCGATGGAAACTAAGGAAATTGATTCCGTAACAGATGAAAATAAAGCTCCATTGCGGAGGGAAGACCTGGGCATTTAGATAGAAGCTATGGAACGATGGAACCTATGACTGCATAAGATCATATAGGAATCTTAATCATTCATTGGATAGGATGGCGAAATAAACCGAAAACGAATTAATCTCATTGGAGTCTATAAGTAAGTCGACCCCATGGAGCAAATACCGGAAGAGTTAATATTCGCCTGTGACATTATTTATTAAGATTATTGGATGGAAATAAAAGAGTTATTCGTCCTGTAAATTAGATTCTATATACGATATGCGTAATGCGTAGATATAGACTCATTTATATATAAATAGAAACTACAGTCCAATTTGACATAGATTATTCACGAGGAGCCGGATGAGAAGAAACTTTCATGTCCGGTTCTGGATTAGAGATGGGATCAAAATACTATAAACCATCGACTATAACCCAAAAAGAACAAAATTTCGTAAACAACATAGGGGAAGAATGAAAGGAGTATCTTATCGCGGCAATCGCATTTGTTTTGGTAGATTCGCTCTTCAAGCACTTGAACCTGCTTGGATCACATCTGGGCAGATAGAAGCCGGACGAAGAACGATTACTCGTTATGCCCGTCGTGGCGGAAAAATATGGGTACGTATATTTCCCGACAAACCTATTACAATGAGACCTGCAGAAACACGTATGGGTTCCGGGAAAGGATCTCCCGAATATTGGGTATCTGTCGTCAGACCAGGTCGAATACTTTATGAAATGGGCGGAATATCCGAAACCGTCGCTAGAGCAGCTGCTAGAATAGCTGCATACAAAATGCCTATACGTACTCAATTTGTTACTACTTAACCCATACAGAATAAAAGAGCTATTTCTGGTGGAAGAATATTACTAGTTCGTAAGAACTCTTTCTTTTCTTTCTTTTAATGTTATCTGCCGAGGTAACAAATCTTTTGGAGGAAAAATGATTCAGTCTCAAACTTATTTGAATATAGCGGATAACAGTGGAGCCCGAAAAATAATGTGTATTCGAGTTCTAGGAGCAAGTAATCGTAAATGCGCTCATATAGGTGATGTTATCATTGCTATAATTAAAGAAGCAGTACCTAACATGCCCCTGGAAAAATCGGAAGTGGTTAGAGCCGTAGTTATACGCACCTGTAAAGAACTTGAACGTGACAATGGAATGATGATACGATCTGATGACAATGCAGCAGTTGTCATTGATCAGGAAGGAAATCCAAAAGGAACTCGAGTTTTTGGTCCGGTTGCTCAGGAATTGAGACAATTGAATTTCACGAAAATAGTTTCATTGGCTCCCGAAGTCTTATAAGTACTGATAGATCTTGTAGAAATCTTCTACTTACTGATAGTTCATCAAATGGTACATGGATCAATTCATTGCACCTCAGGCATATTCCTCGAAGAAGATCGAACATGCCTTTTATATCGAGACCAGGAATTCCTAAGAATTCGTTCGTCATGGGTAACGATACTATTGCCAATCTAATTACTTCTATAAGAAATGCCGACATGGCAGAAAAAGGAACAGTTCGAGTAACAGCTACTAATATAACCAGGAACATTGGAAGGATCCTTTTACGAGAAGGTTTTATAGAAGATGTTAGGGAACATCAGGAAGGCCAAAAATCTTTTTTTATATCGACTTCAAAATATCGGAGAAGGAAGAAAAGGACATATATAACCACGTCAAAGCGTACCAGCAAACCTGGTTTAAGAATTTATTCCAATTATCGAGAAATTCCAAAAGTTCTAGGTGGAATGGGGATCGTAATTCTTTCTACTTCCCAAGGAATTTTGACGGATCGAGAAGCTCGACAGAAAAAAATTGGAGGAGAAATATTATGTTATGTATGGTAATTAATCTCAATTTTGTCCAAAAATATTGATTCTGTAAGATATCCCCATGGTATTCAAATCGGAGCAAGTTTGGTTCGAGACACCATTCATATTAATCCAAGCACGTTAGTCAATTTTTTTTATCAAAAGAGGAGGAGATTCGATGAACAAACAGAATTTGATCCATGCGGAAGGTTTGGTTACTGAATCACTCCCCAACGGTATGTTTCGAGTTCTGACAGATAATGGATGTCAGATTCTGACTCATATTTCAGGTAGGATTCGACGTAATTCCGTACGAATACTACCAGGAGATAGGGTCAAGGTTGAATTAAGTGCTTATGATTTAACCAAAGGACGTATAATATATAGACTTAGCAACAAATCTTCAAACGATTGAATCACCTTTTGAACATCTGATAGGGATCGAGAATCATAGATTCAATGGACTTTCTCAGGGAACAAAATGTAATATGAGCAAATTGGAGGGTCACAAATATGAAAATTCGTGCTTCTATTCGTAGAATTTGTGGAAAATGTCGACCAATTCGTAGACGGAAACGAGTTATGATAATTTGTTCCAATCCGAGACATAAGCAAAAACAGGGGTAATTCTCTTCTATATCAATGAACGGATCTAGCGGTAAAATAGATTTCGATATGCATTTTTTGAACTGAACTCATAATGATTAATATGTCAAAAACTACAAGAAGAATTGGTTCACGTAGGAATGAACATCGAGTACTCAAAGGAGTTATTCACGTTCAAGCAAGTTTTAACAATACCATTGTGACTGTTACAGATGTACGGGGACAAGTTTTATCTTGGTCTTCTGCCGGTGCCTGTGGATTCAAAGGCACAAGGAGAGGTACACCATTTGCTGCCCAGACTGCAGCAGAAAATGTTATTCGTACATTAATGGATCGGGGTATGGAACGAGTAGAAGTTATGATAAGTGGCCCTGGTCGGGGGAGAGATACAGCATTACGAACCATTCGTAGAAGTGGCATACTATTAAGTTTTGTACGTGACGTAACCCCTATGCCACATAATGGATGTAGACCTCCCAAAAAGAGACGTGTGTAAGAATTGAATGAATTTCAAGAGAAAGAAATGATTTAATGATCTAATCAAATAATCTTGGTATGATTCGAGATGAAATCTCAGTCTCTATTCAGACACTACGATGGAAGTGCATCGAATCCAGAGCATACAGTAAGCGTCTTCATTATGGCCGTTTTGCTCTATCCCCGCTCCGCAAGGGTCGAGCCGATACAATAGGCATCGCAATGCGAAGAGCTTTACTTGGAGAAGTAGAAGGAACATGTATCACACGTGTTAAATTGGAGAACATAAAACATGAATATTCCGCGATAATAGGTATTGAAGAATCAGTACATGACATTTTGATGAATCTAAAAGAAATTGTACTTAGAAGTGATTCGTACGGAATCCGAGAAGCTTCTATCTATATCGTTGGACCCAGAAATGTAACTGCTCAAGATATCATATTACCACCTTCTGTGAAAATAATTGATACTACACAACATATAGCTAGACTTACTAAATCAATTACTTCTGATATAAGATTACGAATTGAAAAAAATCGCGGATATATTATACATAGTCCAAATAATTATCAGGACGGAATTTTTCCTATAGATGCTGTTTTTATGCCTGTTCGCGATGCGAATTATAGTATTCATTCCTATGGGAGCGGAAATGAAATACGAGAAGTCCTTTTCCTGGAAATATGGACGAATGGGGGGTTAACTCCTAGAGAGGCACTTTATGAAGCTTCTCGAAATTTGATCGACTTATTGATTCCCTTCCTGCATGGAGAGGAACAGAACATCGATGGAATGAACAATAGAAAAGGGTCTAATATGCCTCCCTTCCCCCTTTCGCACGTATTGACTGATACGAGGGAAACGAAAGAAAAAATTGCATTTCAACATATTTTCATTGACCAATTAGAGTTACCCCCCAGAACCTATAACTGCCTCAGAAGAGCCAATATACATACATTATTGGACCTCTTAAATTACAGTCGAGAAGATCTGATGAGAATTGAACACTTCGGGAAGGAATCTGTCGAACAGGTATTGGAAGTTCTACAAAAACGTTTTGCAATTGATCCACCCAGGAATTAGTTTCGGGTTCATTAAATGGTTGGTTCCATTCCATCTCTTCATTCATTTCCTTTCCCCAAGTGTTTCTGGAGAGTCATGAGAATCATTTCATTTCAAATCTTTTACATATCTCTATTTCATGGAATATTTGAAATAAATCTCTGGCAAGATGGGTATATCTAGGGAGATATAATTTGTCTTAAAGCAACTACTCCCTAGATATATGAATAAAAATTTGAAATATTTTTGTATTCGACAGTTAGATCAAATTGGAAAAGACCTAAAGTTAAAGATTCATCAATAGGCAACGCTGCCCCAATACCTAACCAAAGGGCTACTGCAGTACCGATCAAGGATACTGTTGTAGCTACTGGACGACGAAATGGATTCTGAAATTGATTAACATTCTCTAGAAAAGGTACCGTCAATGATCCCGCGGGTACTGAGCCCATTAAAAGGACACCTAATAATTTGTTAGGTACTGTACGAAGTATTTGGAATACAGGGAAAAGATACCATTCGGGTAATATCTCCAAAGGAGTTGCAAATGGATTTGCTGGTTCACCAATCATTGATGGTTCTAGAACCGCTAAACCTATTGTACATGCAATAGTACCTAAAATTACTACTGGAAAAATATATAAAAGATCATTGGGCCAAGCGGGCTCTCCATAATAATTATGTCCCATACCTTTAGCTAATTTAGCCCTTAATACAGGATCATTCAAGTCAGGTTTCTTTGTTATTGGGATAAGTAGATCCCTATGGATCTATCCCCCGAAAGAACCGGACATGCCGATTTTGATCATCCGGCTCGAACAATAACTGGAGGGAGTATATATCACTTTTTTTCCCGTGATGGAAGACGGATTGGAAGAATAGGAACTAATAATGTCTATGATCATCCATCATTGGTAATTTTATTATTCCAGTTAAATGCTCATTACCCAAGTAAGCTCACAAATTCGATCATGATCGATATGCCTTTTGGACCATCTTAGTCCTTGTAATTTGTGTTTATCACCACGAATAGACCTCTAATAGACCTCAAAGGTTTTTTAGCATACAAGGTATTGACTTGTTATTGATCCGACCTCTCTCCTTCCTTAGATCCCTTCTTTAACTCCGATAGTTTTCCCATCGAAATGGATGCAAGGGAAATGGATGCATTTTCATACTATGAAAAGGATAAGTAAAGTCATATGGTCCAATTATTTATTATATGAAAATATTACCCCATTGACCGGATCTCACGGAGCCCTTCCTGATCCGGATTCGATCATAGAAAGAATTCTCTTGGAACGGAACAAATGGACCGATGCCTTTCTTTCCACCCAGGTGCTAAACTTCCTATTTCTGATAAGGAAATTGGGACAGAGACACATTTTACCAGAAATATTTATGTGGTAGATCGGAGAAAGTATCTGCATGGCCTAATCAATAGTTCAAGTCACACACTCCCATAATCCATCTTCTCCGTCTGAGAATCTACTCCAATTATTTGTTTGTATTGGATAAATAATACTCCAAAATCGAAAGGAGAAATCCGAGGACCCTATTCTCTATTTTCTATGGATATTCCCATTTTTGAATAAGAAATATTCCTGGCGATGATATATTACCGTTGTTACTCGGAACAAGAAATTATGAATAGTTATTTCCAATCTATCTTTCCTCTCTATAAAGGACCTGAAATACCCTGCTTACGGATCATTAGAAAGTGCATTGGCATAAATACAGCAGTAAGAAGGGGTAATATGAAAGTGTGTAAACTATAAAAACGAGTCAAGGTAGATTGACCCACGCTAACACTTCCGCGTAATAACTCTACCAAAGGAGATCCTATTACAGGAATAGCCTCGGGCACACCGGTCACAATTTTCACTGCCCAATAACCAATTTGATCCCAGGGCAAAGAATAACCAGTTACACCGAAAGATACGGTTAGCACAGCTAAAATTACACCCGTGACCCAAGTTAATTCACGGGGTTTTTTGAATCCACCTGTGAGATAAACACGGAATACGTGCAGAATCATCATTAGAACCATCATACTTGCTGACCATCGATGGATTGATCGGATTAGCCAACCAAAGTTAACTTCGGTCATTAGGTATTGAACAGAGGCAAAAGCTTCTGTAACGGTCGGACGATAGTAAAAAGTCATAGCAGAACCAGTAGCTACTTGTACTAAAAAACAGGTAAGTGTGATCCCCCCTAGACAATAAAATATATTGACATGAGGAGGAACATATTTACTGGTAATATCATCCGCAATCGCCTGAATCTCGAGACGCTCTTCGAACCAATCGTATACTTTATTGAGATAGGTAAACTTCAATTCCCCCTCTGAAAACCGTACATGAGAATTTCCCTTCATACGGCTTAAACAAGAACACGCAAATGCTTTTGGACACAAATATCTAAATTGGAGAAAATATCGAGATACTTGATGGTTCGTTGCCTGACCGGCTGGGGAAATGAGGATGATTCAAAACAATCCAGCATTTCTATTAGAAAACTCTATCTATAGTGCCAAAATTGAAAATAGTGCCAAAATTTCAAGTCGGCTCATCCCTATGATAAATCACTATAGGCCCTTTGAACGATCTTTTACCCTATTCGTATGATATCAGTTCCCTAGAAAAGAACTAATATAGACGATTGATAGGAATTATCTTGTCGAGATCTCAATAGATGAATCAATCCAAACCTCAGATTTCAATTATACCCCGATGATTTTATCAAATCCCCAAAAGGTTCTTTGGGTAATAACCTTTTAATCTTCGCTCACTCGATGAAATATGCTAACTAAGAGAAATCAAATACTATATCATTCTTTTATCATAATAAGCATAATTATGAAAGGGGATAGATCCTTCGATTTATTATAGGAAATACCTCTTTCAATTTATTTATTGGAAGCCTGGTGACGAGGAAATGATAGGTACAAACCATAGTTCAAATCTTCCTGGAACATATCTATGATAGACCTCGTGCTCTAGAGATTCAATAATCTATCAATTAAATATCCAACGAGGTAGGACCATCTTGATGAAGATAACAGATCGGTCTTCTGTACTATAAATATGGATCGATTTCAACAAGTCGCACACCCATATTCCAAAAATCCTTAGAGAAAAGTAATTACACGATCAAACTATTGGAACAAGATAAGCTAAAAACTAAAAGCCCCTATTTGGTCTGAGTTTGGATCCCTCAGTTCTTCTTTTTTTTCTTCAAGAGCTCGCCGGGCGGATTTTGTAGTTCCTCTAGCCCCAACTAACCGGAATCCCATCCAATAAAACGGAAGAATTATAAATCTCCAAGATAATAGATAGGAATACTGCAAATAGAGCCATTGCAAAACCCATAAGAGGAGTAGTTCCCCATCCAGGAGCTACTTTACCATATTCCGAATTAAGCGGTCTTAAGGACGTTCCTACACCGGTTTCTCTTGGCTTTATTTTGGAAGTATTATCAACGGTCTGTGTAGCCATAGAAACTATTGTATTGGTTGAGATCTGTTAACTTTGTTATTATATCGTAAACATACCATGATATTGGATCACCTAATAATGGAAACTGCAACCTTAGTCGCCATCTCCATATCTTGTTTACTTGTGAGCTTTACTGGTTATGCCCTATACACCGCCTTTGGGCAACCCTCTGAACAACTTAGGGATCCTTTTGAGGATCACGAGGACTAATAGAGAGAATGACCTTCCCCATAGGGGAAGGTCATTCTCTCTTTGATGGGAGAAAAAGAATGAGGATTTGGAGAAGCAAAATTATTTTCCCCCTTTACCCGGAATTTTGGGTGGTTCTCGGAAGAAAATAGCGAAAAAGATTATCCCTAGGGTCGATACCAACAGGAATGTATAAACCAATGCTTCCATAGATTCGATCGTAATTTACAATTATGGAGATAGCTTTCGTACTAATATTGATTAGAGAAGAGATAAGAGCAATATCATACCACTTGTCTCTTAGTAGTTGGATCTCCCAGTTTTTGGAATGCTCCAAATTCTACTCGAGAATCCAAATCCGGGTCGATACCAGCAAAAACATCTCTGAATAGGGTTCTAGAGCCATGCCAAATGTGTCCAGAAAAGAAAAGGAGAGCAAATGTAGCATGTCCGAAAGTAAACCAACCCCTTGGACTACTACGAAAAACACCATCGGATTTTAAAGTAGCACGATCTAATTCAAAAATTTCACCTAATTGAGCACGTCTAGCATATTTTTTGACTATAGCAGGATCGCCAAAACTAACCCTGTCAAGTCCACCACCATAGAACTCAACAGTTACACCTACTTGTTCAACACTATACTTTGATTCTGCCCTCCTAAAAGGCACATCGGCTTTCACAATTCCTTCTTTGTCTACCAGAACTACTGGAAATGTTTCGAAAAAGGTAGGCATACGACGTACAAAAAGCTCATTTCCCTCCTTATCTTTGAAGATAGGATGTCCTAACCAACCAACAGCTATTCCATCTCCATTGTCCATCGCACCTGCTCTGAATAACCCCCCCTTAGCTGGATTATTACCAATGTAATCATAAAAAGCGAGTTTCTCGGGAATTTTTGACCAGGCTTCCGATAGGCTCAAATTTTCGGCCAGACCGGCACGAACTCGTCGATCTATTTCTTGTTGAAAGTATCCCTGATCCCACTGGTAACGAGTGGGACCAAATAATTCGACCGGAGTAGTTGCAGAGCCATACCACATGGTTCCGGCAACAACGAAAGCTGCAAAAAACACAGCAGCAATACTGCTGGATAGGACCGTTTCAATATTCCCCATGCGTAATCCTACGTATAAACGTTGGGGAGGACGAACACTGAGATGGAATAGACCTGCTAATATACCCAATATACCCGCTGCAATATGATGAGAAGCTATTCCTCCCGGAACAAAAGGATCAAAACCTTCAGCTCCCCATGCTGGATCCACTGGTTGTATTTTTCCAGTTAGTCCATAAGGATCAGACACCCATATCCCAGGACCATACAAACCTGTTACATGAAATGCTCCAAATCCGAAACAAGCTACTCCTGAGAGGAATAAATGAATTCCAAATATTTTTGGCAAATCTAAACAAAGTTTTCCCGTACGTTCATCAAAGAATAGTTCCAGATCCCAATATACCCAATGCCAGATAGCTGCCAGAAAGCACAGGCCAGAAAAGAAGATATGTGCCAAGGCCACACCTTCATAACTCCAAATACCAGGATTAATTACAGTTTCTCCATTGATGCTCCATCCACTCCATGAATTCTTTATTCCCAAACGAGTCATAAAAGGTATAACGAACATACCTTGTCTCCACATTGGATCAAGAACAGGATCGGATGGATCAAAAACTGCTAATTCGTACAGAGTCATTGAACCGGCCCAACCAGCAACTAGAGCTGTATGCATTATATGTACAGAAATTAACCGGCCAGGATCATTCAATACGACGGTATGAACGCGATACCAAGGCAAACCCATGCAAACACCCCTTTATCGGAAAAAGTAGACACTATGTAACTTTCTCACATTGGATTGGAAGAGATAATGCTATCGAGTTAAACCCGAATCATCTCGAAGGTGAACATCTATTCACTTGGACATTGCTATAGAACAGGTTCGAAACAATTCTGTTCATACATAATAGCAGGGAGAGGCAAAGATATTTTATCGTTTGTATGTACCAATACACAATGCGGGGATTGGTCCCATTTATACTGATAAAACACATAAATACTTGTTCATTATTTGAGGAACCTGCGAAAAAAAGAGGAAACTAGATCTCCCTATTCATTCTTCCGTTCGTCTATGAACGATATCTCCTTTCCTTCCAAGTTATGGACCAGAATATACTTTTCGATAAACACGTACCAGAAGTTCATTTCTTCATATTTCTGTTGTACTTATAATCAGGATCCTGGAGATTACGTAATGCTCACTCTTAAGCTGTTCGTTTACACAATAGTGGTATTTTTCATTTCTCTTTTTATCTTTGGATTTCTATCGAACGATCCAGGACGTAATCCCGGACGTAAAGAATAGTGAAAAAAGT
>BSBM01001973.1:1800000-2012534 GCA_027924585.1 Larix kaempferi | reverse complement strand
TCCTATCCCCCCTCCTCCCCCCCCCTCTCCTCCTCCTCCTCCTCCTCCTCCTCCTCTTCATCCCCCTCCCCCTCTCCCTCCTCCCCCCTCCTCCCCTTCTCCCTCCTCCCCCCCTCCATCCCCTCTCCTCTTCCCCCCCTCCCCTGCTCCTCCCCTCTTCCCCCCAACTTTTCCCCCGCTCCTCCCCTCTACCCCTCTCCCCTCCTCTCCTCCTCCTCTTCCCCCTCTCCTGTCCCCTCCCCTCTTCCCCCCCTCCTCCCCTCTTCCTCTCCTCCCACCTCAGCCCCTATCCCCTCCCCTCCTCCTCGCTCCCCTTCTCCCCTACCCCTCATCCTCCACTCCCCCTCCCCTCCCCTCCCCTCCCCCTCTTCCCCCCCCCCTCCTCACCTCTTCCCCCCCCCCCTCCTCACCTCTTCCACTCCTTCCCCCCTCCTAACCCCCACTATACCCCTCTCCCCTCCTCTCCTCCTCATCTTCCCACTCTTCACCCCCTCCTCCCCTCTTCACCCTCTCCTCCCCTGCTCTTCCCCTCTTCCATTCCTCCCACCTCGTCCCCTATCCCCTGCCCTCCTCCCCTTCCCCTCTACCCCTCATCCTCCCCCTCTGCCTCCCCCTCTCTCCTCTCCTCCTCCTCCATGTTATCCTGCCCCTCCCTCTCCCCTCCTCTCCCCTCTTACCCTCCTTCCCTCGTCCTCCTCTCTCCCCTCACCTCTCCCCCCACCCTTATCCTCCTCCCCTCCCTGTCCCTCCTACTCCTCCTCCCCCTCCTCTCCCTTCTCCTCCTCATGTTCGTCCTCCCAAGTACCTTCCTCTTCAATGCTTATTCCCTTCCTTTGACCCCTCTCTTGTGCACCCCTCTATAAGATTTATAACGATAAAAATATATAAAATACTATACTATAATAATATAAATAGATAGCACTATTAAAAAAAATAATAAGCTTGTCACAATTTCAATAAACTTTACATATACATCTAATAATAATATTCTTGGATAGAATATATATTAAATCATTGTATATTTTTGTATAATGTTATTTTGAAAAATATTAATATACATGTTACACTACACTCTAACCACATGGATTCCATTTTTTAACATGGCAATATTAAAAAAGTGCATATTTATATTCTCCATTTTCACAAATGATAATATTAAAAAACCACATATTTGTATTATAAAATCCATTTTCCTAAATATTACATGTACAAAACAATAATCAACTACCCATAATTTTTCATTATTTGTTAATTAAATAAATTTCAATAATATAAAAAGAGATTTCAAGAAGAATAAGTTCTTCTAAAAAAAAAGTTTTTTTTTAAATGAAATTAAAAAAATAATACCACTTTTATTCTAATAATCACCTATCACATGTTAAACTTTAAAAAAAACAAAATCATGAGATAAAAGGTATAAAAAAATTAATATTTCTTTAATTACAATTTTCTAAATTTAACATATAAATTTAAAAAAAAACAAAATCATGAAATAAAAGTATAAAAATTTGATATTTCTTTAATTACAATTTTCTAAATTTAACATATGGAATAATTTAATAAAAAAAATTTCAAAATTAAGAAAAAAATAAAATCAAAAAGTGCCTAAGGTATTTCACATAATTCGTAGCTAAGAAAAAAAAATAGAATCAAAAGGTCAAAGTGCCCAAGGTATTTCACCTATTTCGTTGCTAGAAACAATATGTCACGCACATTGAAAAATATCTTATTAATATAAAAGTCCTAAGCAATTAAAAAACAAACTTCACAAAATTTATGTGATACCATATTTAAATTAATAATATAAAAATCATCAACCTTATTAGTAAATGAAATTAAAAAAAAAATAATATAAAAATCATCAACCTTATTAGTAAATGAAATTAAAAAAAAACCTGACACATAAATCTAAAACCATGTGAATATAAATGTAATTAAGAGATGTTAATTTCAAAGCACCAATAAAAAGAATTTAAATTTAAATGATAGCCACATAAATTTATTCATAAGAAGAGTGAAATAACTCTAAAACCATTTTCATAAAAAAAATTCCCAATGACTCTCAAGCAACTGAAAATCTAAAAAAAATATTAAATAACGATTACATAAAAGAAAAGAAAATAAGTTGATGGCAAAAAAGAAAACGAAGTAGCCCGCCCATAAAACAAAATAAGTTGATGGAAAAAAATAAAACCCAACAACCCCGCACTCTTTTGTGTCCGTGAGTTTTCACATATGAGGAATCCTCTAGGACAAAAATGACGCTCTTTTTAATTTTCGGAATATCACAGCGACGGCCATTTTAACTGTTGATGAATAAAGAATGTAGCGTTTCATGATGATTGAAACTGGAACTGGAGTTTCATGATGAATAAAGAAGTAGGGTTTCATGATGAAAGAAGTTGGACTCTTCAATCATTTGCTAAGACACTTGCTTTAGGAGACGAAGTCAGCTATAATCAGCGTTCCCTGAGTTTTCCTTCATCTTTTGAGCTGGGATTGAATTCAAAATAATAGCAGATATGTAAGTGAACCTTCCAGCAAGGCCGAGGTGACAATAAATAATTGTACTAGGGTGCAGAATGAGGAATTCTGAGAATTTGGCTACGAATTTCCTTTCTAATGGGTTTGAATTTAAACGAGAAAACTAACAGCAGTGGCCAAATGTTTTGAGGCCGATGACTATTGCAAGCATAAACAGGCATTGGATGGAAACCTAATCCCTAACGAACACCGTATATTCTTGATGCCCACACATGCGAAGGAGTGCAGTTAGCAAATGGGTATAAATACGCAGAGCTGTTCTCTCTCAGATATCAAATAAACAAACCGTCTTTTTCGTCTATTCTGCATGTTTTAGGCTCAGCTTTTAGATGGGATACGTCGAAAACACCTGCTCTTTACACCAGTTATAGTGTTCTCGTCAATGCTGGTGCTATTCTATATTTGTTATTTGGACGATTATTTGAATATAAATGTCATGGCCAAATGATAGATCCTTTTCATTATCAATTAGAAAGCATTAGCGATTAACATGGACAAATCCTAATAAGCCTGAATGGAACTTCTAGTGATTAACAGGAAAAAGCCTAATAAGCTAGAATGGAACTTAATAATGACAAATAATATAGATCATAACTACTAATTGCATTCTTAGAACATAATGGAAACATAGGCAATAATGTAAATGTTGATCGTGAGCATTTGGTGTGACAACTAACCAAGAGTTTCTTTTGCCCATTTGAATTCAAATTTCGTTCAGGTGTTTTCCAACAAAAAAGCAGGCATGTTTTGTGAGGGCAGGGGCAGTGGAAACGACGGTGGCTTAAATCTTAATGGCCATTTGGAATATATATGTTCTAGCGCATCTACGGCTTTGTTCTGTTTTTCTCTCAGTTATGGTGCATCTACATGACTTACTCCATACATGACGAATTTTGAGAAGGTTCTTCTACTCTCAGTTCTGCTCTTAGTATGTTCTAGAGCATCTAGGGCTTTGTTCTGTTTTTCTCTCAGTTCTATTGCATCTACATGACTTACTCCAAACATGAGGAATTTTGAGAAGGTTCTGCTCTCACTATCTATTTAGGGCAGTTGGTATTGAGAAGGTTCTGCTCTTAGTATGTATTTAGGGAAGCTGTATGATTTACCCAGTGGTTTTTCTTTTAATAGACATTAAATAATGTCAATGTATTTGTTAAAGTTTTCCGTATTTGTTCCAATCTTGTGAATCCAAGGTAGGGCTCATTTGGGTTGTATCTAGTTTTCCATACATGTTTTTCAATGCATTCTGGGATAGTCGGTATTTGTTATGTGCTTACATTGCGGCTAAAACCAATAAAATTCATTAAAAAAAGAGAGAAAACTTATGAAGAATAGAATGCAATTGTAATTGCAGACAGGCATATGTAATTGCAAGAATCCCCTGGGAAACCCATGAAGCTCTTCTATTGTATATGACAAAGTCTATCCTGGAAAAGCTTCTGAGTTGATTCTCAGCTACCCTCCATTCCTACGTTCACTCAAACGCAGAGGTCTCGAGATCGAACCAGTTGTCTGCAGAACGTATTCTATTGGATGGTTTGGTGAAATGAAGCAGGGCAAGAGAAAAATTAATATCCTCCTCTCCTATCTCAATGGGACTGATAATATCTATGCTCCACCTCTTGGGGGAATCACAACTGTCGTAGACCTAGGCACAATGAAGATACTTGGTTACAGAGATGATGGGAAAATTCCACTACCAAAAGCAGAAGGGAATGATTACAGATCATCATCTCATAAGCCTCCCTTTGGACCCCAAAATCAATCCTATCTCAATGGAACAGTCCAAGGGACCGAGCTTTAGAGTTCATGGTGGAGTGGGCTGATTGGAAATTTCATATTGATTTCGATGTCAGAGTAGGCCCTGTTATCTCTACTGAAGACGTGTTCGATGAGGATAAAGGGAAATTCGGGAGTGTGATGTACAGAGGTTTTGTGTCGGAGATGTTTGTGCCTTACATGGATCCAACGCAAGATTGGTATCACAAAACTTATATGGATGCTGGGGAATTGGTGTGGGCTTATTTTCTCTGGTTGACTGAGAACCAAAGAAAATATCAGATGTATTTTGGGTTTTTGAAAGGTTTGCTGGAGGTGTTGCATGGCGTATGTAGTAGGTAGGAAAATAGCTAAATACCTCTCGAGAGATAAGAAAGCTAAGATAACTAAACACTTGTCAGGAAACAATTAAAACCAGATTGCGGGGTCTTTTACCAGTACTTGGGTGGGTTTGGGTATCACAAATCCCTTAATCTCAAAACTGCTATCTGCTCAGGGAAATGGTGTCGAAGCACCGAAGCGCGCTAGAAATGAAATGAAAGCAGAACTGAGAAAACCCAACGCTGAAGAACAGAACCCAAACCCTGCAAGAACATAACCAGCCTGGAATCTACCCAACCCTCATGAGAACGCCCAAGAGATTAGCAGAACAGAAATGAATGAGATTTCTACATGGAATCTACCCAACCCTCTTGAGAACACCCAAGAAATTAGCAGAACTGAAATGATGAGCTTAACAAATAGAATCTACCTGGAATTGAATCCGCACAATTTTTGAGATAAAACATTGATGTCAGCTGCATTCTGCGATCAGTGAGGAGGGCATTTCACCTATGAATTTGTTGCTAAAAGGAATATGTCCCACGCAGAGACGACGAGGAATCTGGCCAGTGAAACCATTGCCCTGGACGTCTAGCTTTCGTAGCAGGTTGCCGGTGGAGATTAGCTTTCGTTGCAGGGTGGCCATGGAGATTTGTTCTATAACCCTTCCGCTCATACCGTGGACCATCGAGCTCACTAGCTGCAGGTTTTTTTAACTGCCTAAAGCTATTGGGAATAGAACCCATGAGCTGGTTTTTTTGACAGATAGAAGAACGAACACAAACACACGGCGCTCCACAACACTCCGTGATAGAATGAACAATGAGAGGAAGCAAAGGAGAAAAGCCCGGATAAAAGCGACCGCCATAAATGATAGAATGAACAATGAGACGAAGCAAAGGAGAAAAGCTCCAGGATAAAAAGCCACCGACATAAAGATAGTTGAATTTCACTAACCGTTTCAGACGAATTCAAACTCAAAAGAGATATTTGAATATTTGAATTTCACTACATTAATTCAAACTCATCCAAGGGTGTATAAGACTACTGTATTCAAACTCTCTAGAAAAACACTATAAGGATTAGATTGTGTTCCAGCTCCACCACTATTACGTCGTATCAATTCTACAGCGTGTGTCTTATCATTATCCATTTGATCATTACCCATTCGTCCATAGGTAATTGACATTCGGATTTCATGCACATCAAAAACAATAGAATTTATGCACTTGAAAAACCCTTAGAAGGAGCAAATTGTTCTATGAAAAGTTGAAGACCTGGAGGGAGGCACATTCGTTTAAATGCCCTGGAGTCCCACCTCAAAACACCTTCTTACACAATCACAACACAAACTAAGTTATAAAACAAAATGGAACAGAATTTATCATAATTTGTTTCCATCTTCCATCGTTAATACATAATTTTTTTTATATATTCCATCACATATTAATCCTTAGAACTTAATACTATTATCAACAATCTAGCAAATATAGAAAAAACTATTTATAAGTTAAGAAAAAATCATTTTAACTAGCACAAGAATTCTTTTAAGCTTATAAGAATTCATTGATGAAGTTTTCAATATAAATTGTTTCACATATCATAAAAGAACGTGTGTATACTACAAACTCACATTTGAAATCACAATTCTCCTTGTCGACCCACGTCATTTTTTTGACGCTGCATAAGCTTGAGTTTAAAAGATAAAGAATACAACACATTCAATATCTACGTTTTTTTAGTATCTCTATTCCCAAAAATTAAATTGTTAGATATTAGTCTCCATTTTCTATACATAAACATTAATGGTCCTAGCAGAGTACCCATAGTTTGTAATAATATTTCCTTAGTAAAGATCTATTCAATATCTCTTTTATTCTTGTATTTATATCTCAAAAATTTAATTAACAATATTATCCTCCATTTTCTATACATAAATATCAATGGTCTTGGAAGACTACCCATAGATAGTAATAAGCTTTGAGAAGTACAGGTTTCAACTTGCATGGACAAAGAAAGCATAGCGATTGCTCAGATATTTCACACATCTTCGATTTCTTTTGCATCCATGTGACCATGATAGCCTCGACGTTGTGGCCTTTGACACCTAAGAAGAAATCCCAATGCAAATTCGGTGGTGGGTGCAAACTGTTTGAAATATTGGAAGGTATTTCAAAGGGATGAATATGCATATTCATGTTTATATTAAGATAAACTAAATGATCACCCATTTGAGCACATACCCTTTTAAATTAAAAACTTTCAAAATTAAAACAGGCCAGGTCACCAAGACCCTGAAACAACTATACGCCATAGATCGACTTCCTTGAAGAAAATTGAATAAATTGACCCATTATTACACAAAAAGAAAGCATGGGTGTATAATAGTGATAGAGGTTACCATGGTATCATCAAAATGTTAGTGAGATCCTAATGCCACAAAAATTACACCAGATATGTTAAATAATGGATAAGACTTCATTAAAAAAGTTCATTGAAGATGAATTTTATGTGATGCTAGTGTGATGACAACTTTGAAGTAAATGCTAGATAAACCATAGAATTTTGTAACTCTCTTAAACTATATATTAACATATCTATTTTGCAAATAAAAGATGGATAGCATAACCCATAAAGGATATGTCCTCCAAATTTACAAGCTCTATTGTGTGAAGACATTGTATAAGTTTTATTATACCAAAGTTTCTTTAAATCCAAGGTTATAAGAAAATATAAGAAAATTTTCAATGAAAATATAAGAAAATTACAATTCCCCTTCTAGAATTTAAAGTATAAATATTGTTTTAAGGATCCTATAATTACAACACCATCTTTGTTTTTTTGTAATTTTAAGCTGGTGGTCCATGACGTGCCAAAGAAGGCAGCATATGGACTTTTACTTTTATTTTAATTTAAACTTGTTAATATCACTTCCTTTTTTGTTGTAGGTACTTTTATGATTAATGATCTGAATTAAAGCTAAAAAAAATTAAACATCTTTTTTTTGTTTTGTTGTTATGTAATTAGCTTATTTTATAATAGAATGGTTTTTTTTTTGTGATATTGAAAAATTAAACTTTATATGTATATGTAATTTTTGTTATGATTACAAAATTTGTCATAATTTACTTGAATATTGAATAATTGGAAGGGAGAACATTGACTCATTTCATAAATATGAGTTGAGTTATCACTTCTAGTTCTAACTCCTAACATTTTTATATCCTATGAACTTAACTTACAGATTAAAAACAATTTTAAATATATATATATATATATAACCTTAAAAAAAGATATATTTTAAATTATGTAATAAATCTAATGTGAAAATGGTTTATTTTGATTTATAAACCATATCTAAAAATGGTTTATTTTATTTGTTTCCTTTCTTCACTTAAAGTTAACAATGTTAACAATATATATAAATTGAATTAGTGATAAAGGTGATATGTTATTAACCTTTTGGTCTATTTGAATTTAAAAAGGAAATGAGTCTATACTCCAAAAGTTTTAAGAGAAGCATTCCTAAATCACTATAGTTATGATCAGATAAAAGGTTAGGATGGCCATATCATGGCAAATGTTTTGAATTTGTGCTTCAATGTGAGTTTATATTCCCATTATATATAATCACAATAAGATGATATTGCACATTATTATTTACTTTTCATATATATATAATCATATGATCTCATACATTATTGTTTATTATATAGTTTATATTTTATGGATATTTAATTATGTAATTTTATTTCTTGTAAGAGGTTGGAATTTCACATTTAGCAATTAGCAATTCACACGAATGCATTATCTATAATAACTTCATTCTTCTACAAATCTTGGAATATCAATGAATTATTAAGGCCCAATAATAAATAAGAATTCATTATTTTCTTTTTTTATGTTTTATTTTCCAAAGTTTTGTGTGATTTGTTTTAGGGATGATGTTGCCACATTCATGAAATGAGCATTTTACTCACATAGAAAACAATTAGCAATCCAAAGTAGAAGGATAATTTCCTAGTGCTATTATGTTTCATGCAAATCGATATCCTAGATATGTAGAGTATGTTCTAATTGTTTTGCAAAATAGATAGGTAGAAAGTGTAATGTTTATAGTGTAGAAGATAATTCTAGTTAATAGACAAGAAATATTCAAGCTTGGCATAGGTGTTGTATACAAGCTTGGTTTGGATGGGATATTGAGAATATTTGTCTCCCAACAAACACTAAGAATTCGATAATGGAATTAGATTATGGATTCATGTGAATACATTAAGCTATAACAAGCACACCATAGAGAATTTTATGTTTAGGACTATAGTGGTTGGCTATGTTTGAGAATTGTTCCAAGTTGGCGAGAAAATGTGGGAAGTGTTAGACTATAATGCACAAGCTATATGTGGGTGGTTTTCACACATTGAATCCCATAATGTCTATATATCCTTTTTAGCATCGGGGATAAGACTACATTTGTCCTTTTTTGCTAGTGAATAGAATGAAAGGAAAAGGCAAGTATAGCATTATAATGGCCAACTTATTTATGAAGTGGACAAATATGAGAACTATATTTCATCGGTTTCAAAGTCACACCAATATTTTGGGTGGCCCTAAAAATATTTATGCTCTTAATATGAAATCTAAACCCATTGATTAAGTAGTTTTCATACTTAGTTTCATATTTCATTGGGCCATGTTATCCATTTAAGGGTATCATAAATATTTTATTTTCCTTCCACCTGCACATTTTTAAATGTTGTTACAAAACCATGCAATTTCAAACTATATAAAAAGAATCTAGTTCCCTAGTTCCATACATCACAAGTCTTGTTCAATGAATATTAAATAATTTTGATATAAATAATGTATGATTACCTTTTTTCTTAACCAATCACTAAATTGTTGGCTGTGGAGATTTTGTAGCAAGGTTTCATCTTGTTGGCTTTGGATGTTTCTATTATTGATTTCATTCAAGTGCATCCTAATTTATAATAATGTGAGTAAAAAAAATTTCAAAATAGTTTGATGTATAATAATATAAAATTATTTTGTAAGGTTGTGCTTACTACTTACTCTATCCAAGGTCGAACTTCATTTATGTTGTGCAAGACTCGGGCTTGTTGGATTGTAACAAACTAGTGTTGTCCAATTCAATAGAAATTCCACTAGATAATTCCTTCCCATATTGACCAACCTCTCCTTCTCCATGAACCCAAGCCTCATTTATACTAGGAATGCTTCCAATATACTCCATACATTTGACATATCCAACAAAAAAATTGATTGATTCCTACAGAATATAGTTTTTAGCTATACACCCTTCGAGCCTATTCTTGTTCTTCACATAACCTTCAAAAACTTTCACATTCCTACAAAAGAAAACACACAAAAATTGTATTAAAATAAAAAGTGTGAATAAATTTTTTTTGGGATGTAGTAGATGCACATAATATGTTAGAATTTTACTGGATTTGTAAACATAGTGAAATTTCACTAACCTTTTAAAAGGGTACACCCATCAATATTAGACTAGGCCACAAAAATGTATCTCTTGTACAAGGTGTATGATCAAATGTATCATTACATAAAATAATGAGGGGGGGGGGGGATATTTTCCAAGTAAGCACAATGTTTCCATGACATCATATTGCAAGTTTTCAAGGTCTATTGGATCCACCAATTTTGCACAAAGTTTCCTATAAATGAAACAAATCCTACAAATGGTGTTTCAAACTGCTTTTGGTAACACATGGCACACTACTATTGGAAGGATTTGTTTCATGAGAACATGCAAATCATGTTCTTTCATACCACGAAACATGATCTCTTCTATAGATATATGATTTCTAGGGTTTGAACTATATCCATTAGGAACTTTTAACGTGAACAAAACAACACAAAGTGTCTCTTTCTCTTTTTTTGAAAGAGTGTGTGGTGCATGTGGAATAAATATTGTTTACTTTGTTCTTGTTACCATAGTGACCTTATACCCAACTATTGTAAGTCAACATGAGATATTTTTACATCCTTTGATTTTCCTCTTCTATCCAAAAGTGTTGCAAAAATACTTTCACATACATTTTTTTCTACATGCATTACATAAAAAATGTGGCACACAAGTTTTGACATCCAATATATCAAAATGAATGCATGATAATATGGAGGAAAAATTAAACAATATAATCAAATTAAACATAGTGAAATCCTTCGAGCATACCTCCCAATATGGAAAATTGAATAGAATTCACCTTTTCTTCCACAAGATAGTGTTTGATTTTTCACCTTTTTTTAATTCTTCTCTTTCTTTTTTGTACTTTCATTCTTCCCCCAAATCTCTTCCTACCCTTCTGTTTCTACAAAAAAATATGAGACATGTACGATTTTATGTGCGATGTGATGCTCGGGATTCCCATTAAATGGTCCTTTTTTAGAATGATACTTATGATTTGCTTGAAGATATCTCCTTTGTCCCATGTACACACACTTTCCACTACATTTGAGCTATTCTGAATTTATGTTCCTTCCACATATGGGACACACAGAAACCCCTTTAGTTGTGCAACCATCCATATTTCTATAAGTAGGAAAGTCATGGATTACCCACATCAATATATCGTTCATATTCAAGAATGACCTTGAATGAGCATCATATGTCCTTACCCCTTCATCCCATTTTACCTTTAGTTCATTTACCAATGGTTCCAAATAAACATGACAAAATACAAAAGTTCATTTTCATTCATAACAATGGTGGAAGGTTATATGTGACTAGTATTACTTTCCATACACTATACACACTACTCAAGTTTCCAAAAGTATTAAATCCGTCCACTCCCATTGTAAGTTACACATTGTGAGGATCATTGGAAAAATTAGGGAATTTAGAATCTATAGTTTTCAATGATAGGCTATCAACTAGGTGGTGTTTTTTTTCCATACTAAATAATATTCTAATGATGCCACCTCATTTTATGAAAAATATGTGTAGAGCTGTAACATTTTTTTTTATAAGATATACATTATAATACTTAAGAAGAATAACAAAGATGATTTGTGAGTAGGTTGGTAGTACATGAAGGTGCATGATATAATATATTTAAAAGAGTTAAAAAACATAAATATAGGTTCTCTTCAACCTTGGTAATGTAGGAAAATACCTCAACACTTTGGTCGAGACACCTATATGCATTTTTATAGAATGACAATCAAATTTCCATCTATATTTTCCACTTATTGGTCATTCATCCTTACTTTCATATTCTCCCCGATATAAAATACAATTTGGCATGCATATATCATTTCATAGTCCAAACCCAATGATTTAATCAACCCTTTTGAATCATATGTAGAATCTGGAAGTGCATTTTCTTTAGGAAGCGTTCCTCTTTCCAACTTGAACAGTTGGGTGAAACTTGTGTCAGACCATCTATTTTTCACTTTAAGGTTGTACAATTTCACAATGGCCGATAGCTTAGTGAAGCTAGTGCAACCGAGGTAAAATGGTTTCTTGGCATCTTCAATTAACTTTGTATATTGACTGATATTATTCATTTCATTCATTGATGTTGCTTGGCCATTTTTACAATTCACATATGGATTTCCATTGAAACATTGATAAACATCTTTCACCATTTGAATCATATTATCATCAACCATGGTTGTATCATCATCACCGTCATTCTCAGGAACTTCAATATCATCTCTAAGAAATGTTGCAGACACATCATTGGTATTATCATATTGATGCTCGACTACGTGTTCATCACCATGTGTGATTTATCCACATAAATCATGCATCTCATCTGCATGGCATTTCTTTCCCTTTTCAAATATAGATTCCTGATTACGAGGCCTCTCTCCATCAAAAACCAAATATGAAATCATTATACCATGAATAATCAAGCGGTCTTCTACTTCCTCCAATGTGAGTAATACAACATGCAACATTTTTTACAAGGGAATCTCATGATCGTCTTATCATCTGAATTCCTCATAGAAAACTCTATGAATTCTTCAACCCCATCTTGATATTCCTTTTTCATTCTAAATACAACCAATTTGCACATCACTTAAAGATAAATCGATACAATGTACACTACATACATATTATATATTATTTCATATCGAAGAATCAAATACAATAATTGTACCTCATCTTCAAATCACTCCAATACCTTTTTGGGGCCATTTGAAAATAAATCAACCCAACTTCTACAACTAGCTCCTTGAGACTTGGCCTCTCAACTTCCTAAAAATATATGATTACCTAAAGAAATAAAATGTTAATGTTAATTTCAATTTAATGTTAATGTTATTTTTGTCCAAATGTAACTTTTCTTCTCTCTCTAAGATATTTTCTCTATTGGATATGCCCTGGACTACTCAAGACAAAGAGGATTCTAGTCTTTACCTTTAGCAAAGGATTCCTTTGGTCAAGGTCAACAGTTGTCTCCTTGCAAGAAAAGAAGCTTAAAAGGAGATTCTAACCCTTGGTGTCATGTTTAATTTATTTTAAAGAGAACAACCAAATTTACAAGCTACAAAACTAAAGCTAAATCTTGAATCTAGTACAATAAAAGGCATAGATGCTATATTTTAAATTAATTACTTCAAATTGTGGATGTGTGAATTTGGTACTAAATCCAAAAATCCTTTTTTTTTCTTTTTTTGGGGGGGAATGCTATTATATTAAGATTGCAATTATTGCTAGAAAATTCATGTATTTCGGAAATCTACATTTGATAGGAGACTCATGTGTTAGGCAATGAACATTTTTGGAGCATCAAAAAGAGTTTGACAGTGATTTATATTTTTAGTGTATACTTAAATTCAATTTTATAAAGTATATGTAGGACATTTTTGGGTCTTGTATAAGCATTTTCATGATGTATAATGAATATGGAAGATCTTTCATAGACCTACAGTGCCAAACAACCACTGTTAAAATTTCAAGTGTGTGGAAAGCTAAACTAGGACAAATTTAGGTGCAAGAACATGAAGAATTCAAGGAATTATATTTGATACATGATAGGTTTTTTAGGTATCACCGTGAGATGAAGTTAAAGCATGATAAGTATGATGTAGAGAATTATGTAACAACATTGAGTATAATAACATACATGAATAGACACGAAATGGGAGTTGGTACATAATTTATGGAATAGAATTTTAGAGGAATTGTGGCATTTACAAATATTGATAATATTATGATACTATGAGGGTACAAAGAGTAATGGCACCAAATATTGACATATATTTCATTACAAGAAGATACATATACTCTATGTGCTATTAGATTGATGGTTTGTCGTCTATTTCATTTGAAACTCCAACATGATAGCTATTATAGCATATGCTACGGGTTGTGTGGTATCTAGAAGTGGTGATACAATTGTTACACTATGGTTTGATTATCAATCGTGGCTATAGAAATAGTGGAAAAGTGAGTGAATGTTGAATAGAATGTGGGATTATAAGATTTGTGGTCTATTCATGTTGAATCCCCAATACGATAGTTGTTGCATCATATTCTATTGGTTGTGTGGTAGGTGGAAGTGGTGATACAAGTTTTTGCTTAAAGGTCGTTGGTATAGAACTAAGTAAAAATAGAGTGAATGGTGAATTAATTCAAAACTAATAATTTTCGTGTTGAACTTTTTTGTTGGCATTGATGTCAAATAGGTTGTTGGATATGGATATAAATATGAAATCTAAATGCAATTTTGAAGAAATATATAAACATATGTGCGCAAGTCTCTAATCCCACCTATTCATGGTACTCCAATGCACAAGTTCTACTAAGACAATGAACTATTGTGTGCAAGACACAAAAATTCATGGTACTTCATCCGTGCAAGATAAGACAAGTGTCAGATGCTTGGGTAAGCTTGACCATAAAGAAAGGGATAAGGGGTGTTACCATGCTATCATTGAATTACATGCTATCATAATTTAAATATCATGCTACATAATTTATAAAATTAGTAACAATTTTCCAATAAATTTAACTAAATTTCATAATTTAATTTGTTTCATATTTATTTTTAATGATATTCTTATTTATTTCATCCATTTGTTATTTAAATTTCAAAGTTTGCAACAATTTTTCAAGTGGCTAACAAATGTTAAATTGGAACAATTTTTAAATGAAACATGCAAATTTAGATTATATTTTCATGTTAATACATGTACATATTTTTAACTATTTTCAAATTAATTCAAAGTTGCTAACAATTTTCAAATTATGTTTCAAAGTTGCTTTAACAATTTTCAAATTATTTTAAAGTTGCTAACAATTTTCAATTTTATTGTCCAACAATTTTCAAATGAAATGTACACTTAGATTCTATTTTTAAGTTAAAATGTATGTACATATTATCTATTTTAAAATTTATAAACTTTACTAACAATTTTCAATGTTATTAGAATAATTTTCAAATTAAATGTACACTTGGACACTATTTTCAAGTTAAATTCTACATATTTAACTAATTGCAATTTTTTAAGTTACTAACAATTTCAAGTTAAATGTAATTTCAATTCTTGTTTTGTTAGAAAATTTAATTTGAAAACTTGAATGAATGAATATTTTGAAATGAATATGTTATGATAGTTATGTATTAGTTAGAATTTATTCAATTTGAAAACAAATGAATGAATATTTTCATAGTTATGGTGGTTGGCAATATTTTCATAATTATGGTGGTTGGCAATATTTTCATAGTTATGAATATTTGAAAACAAATGAATGTTCAAAGAGTTATTTAATTATAATGTTTACTTTAAAAAAAATTCATTTAAAGGTTTCATCTATCACATACTTTTATTTACATAACATGACATATCACCGTGATAAGATTAATTATTCAAATCATATATTTTGTTAGGACAAATTGGAAATAATTATTTGTAATGTTTGCAACCTTGCATTGATATGTGAAGCATTATTGATAAAAAAATCCTTAAATTGCAACTTATGATAAAAATTACAATTTCCATAATTGTTTATTGTTGAAATTGCAAAATCATCAACTAATGAAAATGTTATTTTGCATTAAAAATTATGATTTTCTCCTCAATCATATATTGGTTGGAATTGCCAAATTTTTAATTGTCATAATTTTTGGAATGTCAAAATTGAAATTTAAGTTGAAATTGCAATTTGAATTAAAAAATTCCTTAAATTTCAATATGTACTTATCTAAATTTCTTACAAAAAATGTGAATTTATTATCAACCACATGCTTGTTGAAACTTGAAATTGTGACTTAGTAGTTGTCAAAATTGCAATTTATGCTCAATCTTTTGATTGTTGAATTTGTAATTGCCAAAGTTACAATTTCTTAAAATTAAAATTGCAATTTAAATAAAAAATACCAAAATAGAACAAAGAATCGCTAACCAATAGGAACTTTTACCATGAAGAATTGAAACCCTAAGCTAATATTTTATTATATTATTATCACTACAATGTTTTTAATTAAATATCATGTTCATCTCTAAATCAATGTTTTCTTCCCCACATTTAGAGTATAATAGGTATTTTATCATGGGTAAAAAACCAATCTTAATTTATTTCACGTATATACAACATGGAATGCATGATGTTGTCCTTGAAATTCTAGGTTAGAAGTGTTGTAATCATTTATTCTTTGTGGTGATTTGCAACTTATATTTTAAATATTTATTTGTTTATTTTATACCATAAAGTTAAAATCACATTTTTCTTGTAATGTAAAAGTAAAATGGACATAAATTGCATAAAGAAAATTTGCCTACAATTATATAATGTGGTGATTATAAATGATATTAATTTTTATGCCCACAATAATTTTTATCAAGTTATTAATAATTATCTTCAATTAAATATATATGCTTGATTTTCAAACTTTAATAGCAATTATCAAACTAAATGTACAATTTCAAGTTGCATGTACATATTTAGTTATTTTGAAATTTGTCAAACAATTTTCTTGTTTTAATGTGTTTTCAATACTTGTACATTTTTCTTAAGTCACTAGCAATTTTCAATTTGTTAATTTATATGTACAACAAATTTCAAGTTACTAGCAATTTTAAAGTTAAATGCACAAGTTACTACCAATTTCAAGTTACAAGCAATTTCAAATTTTATTAGCAATTTCAAACTTTACTTTTAGAACAATTCTCAAGTTTAATTAAGTTAGCAATTTTAAGTTACTTGAGCAATTTCAAATTTCAAGTTACTAGCAATACCATTTTTTACTTAGAACAATTCTCAAGCTAAATGTATTAGTTGGAAAATTCAATTCACATGCAATTTTCAATTTTTCAATTTCCACATCAAATTTCAAGTTACTAGAAATTTTAAAGTTCAATGCACAACTATCAAGTAACCAATTTTCAATTTGTTAATTTACATGTTATGTAGGGAGAGATTATGGTCAGACATCACATCATGGTGATAAAGAATCACATGAACCTATGCCTCCTCATGATCCTGATCATCCATCACATGACACCTTTCCCTCTCACATTGAAAGTATAATTGGAGTTACAGTGGGGTTGGAAGGGGTGGAAATTTTCTAGAGGATTGTGCAGTTGTTTCTGCACAAAAAGAGATTGGGAACTCGATCCCTGGTCGGAGAGTTTGAGAGCATGTCAATAACATAATCAAGTCATATTTTGAACAACATTCAACGATGGCACAAGCTCAAATCCTACATGGGTTGATAAAACACAAAAAATTGAAACGTGCCACAAAGTTGTTGGGTTTTCAAGATGTTAAAACAAAAAAGACATGCGAGAATGCAATAGAAAATGTAAGAACTGCATTATCTTCATTTGGAAAATCAAGAAACAATGATGCCCGAGCTGCTCGTAGGGAAATTACAACGGTTGTTGTGGCACAAAGCACCTCAAGAAATCGAATGGTATCAACAATGGCATCATTACTCAATGTTTCAAAGAGAACATTGCTCAAATATACTAAATTCATGGTCCTGATACATGAAAATGATGAAGCTGCTTGTTGGGATCTTATTTGTAGGGAACCCTATCAAGGTAGGATGGCAACAGGGATTAGAGAGAAGGTGATAGAGTTTTGGGATAGACATTCTCATGCTATTCCAAATCGAAAGCATGTCCTGTGACAATGTTTATCCAGACGCATTTATCAGGAGAACTGTAAGCTTGTGATGGATATGACGGGAGTTGCACTTTATGAGGAATTCCAAGAAACAAATCCTGGTGTTCAAATATCATTTAGCATGTTCAACAAATTGAAACCATGGTATATGAGGCCAAATACGATTCGCGACACTTGTTGCTACCGCTACCACGTTGAATTTCAACTATACTATGACAAATTTCTGGATTTTTGCAAAAGGCATTGGAATGGTGTACTAGCTCCTCACACAGTGTGAGATTTTATTTGTATGATACTATGCAACAAGAAACCTGAACATGTGTTTTTCAATAAGAGGTGTGTAGGTGGGAGAAAATGCCATGAATGCGGTGATTTGACATTGTTCCATAGGAACTTTCCTATCGATCCAACACACCATGGATTGTCAGATATCACCGCTAGGTGGAAGAGGTACGAGTACGTCACTATGAATCCAACATCTTCTTCATCTGTGCCATCCAAGAGGATCAACTTTCTCGATGATGAGATTCCTGTTTCAAATTTCATGGAGAAGTTTCAAAGTCATATTTATAAATAAATAAATCACTCCCATACGTCCAAGTGGAAAGCTTCAGAATTCAAACATTCTCGTGAGGTATTTGAGCCGGGCACAATCTTATCAGTGGTAGAATTTATGGTGAACTACACCTTTTCTCCTCAGAGAGAGATACAGAGTGAGTACTATCACTCTGACCAGGTGTCTATCTTTGTGCATGTATTGTACAGACATTCTCAGGAAAACATTGATGGTAGGGATAGCACTCCTCGGTCACTTGAAGTGATCAAGGAGTACCATTTTTATGTTAGTGATGATCATGAGCATGACACATTGTTCGTTCAACACTGCTTTGGGTTGATTTATGATTCATTTAGGAAGAGAGGCATATCATTTCCTAAACACTGTATTTGGTCAGATGGATGTGCAGGGAAATTCAAATCGACACACTCATTTTATTGGTTGAGTCGCCTTCACAAACAGACAGGAATCCGACACACCTGGAGCTTTTTTGAGACAGGGCATGAAAAGGGTGAACATGATGGTGCAGGTGCATGTGTGAAATGAGCACTTCGGAGGTACCAGATGAGTCATGGTGCAACCTGAATCAAATGCTCCACTGAAGTAGTTGATTGGTGGACATGCCATTTGGGACATCAAGGTCGCGAACAAGCAAGGCCGATGTGCAGGTAATAAAATCCAAACTCAATTAATAAGCTAATAACATTCAATATCATCATTTCCAAAATAACACATACTCGATAGGAATTTACATATGACAAACTGAATTTAGGGAAGTTTCTTTTGGGATGTTGCCCTTGGAGATGTTAATAGATCCATGCCGTGGTATTGTGAGACCATCCCTGGTACGAGGGAATTACATTATGTTCAAAGTAACGACATGGGTGACATATTTTCCATTGAAACGAGGAAGTATGCTTGTTTTTGCGATTTTTGCATTGATGCAAATGGATGCTGGCTTGATCACTATGAAAATGATGTATATGTGAAACCATGAAATATGTCTCTCTTAATCCAAAGGGCCCACATCCAATTCAAACATGACAAGAGATGCACACTGAAGAGGCAATGGTCTCATTAGATCATGATCGAGTTTTTGATATGGTTAGGGAAGGTACAAGAGTCTTCATTAAATTAATTAGTTCATTATATATTACACATATACAAATGTTGTAGAAATGCATGTAGGAAATTTGAATAATATTTGTAATGTATCTTGCAGGTGATGTATTCATTGTCATTGCACCCCCCCACAACCAAGAAAATGTGGCATACTATTTGATGCGGTGCATGCAAATAAAAAGTAGGTTGGTGCGACCCTACCAAGATGGGGACTTCACATACCAAACTGGATACATGGTTCTAACAGGACACGTTTTTGAAAAAGTGAAAAAACAGGGTGATCATATTATTTACAGAGATTTCATGCCTGAATATATATCATGTCAATACAGTCATTTGGTGGTGGCAGCTTGGATACATCTAACAGAAATCAAGGTGAAGAGAGGTGAGCCAAAGAGATGGAAGATGACAGAAGCTGACCATGATTGTATTATGGAGACTTGCATTCCTATAACTCATTGGCTAAATGAATGAGTTACATGTATGCCACTTGCATCATTGGCATAGTTTTCATGTTGTCTTGTGTAATATTTTTTTGGATATTTTTGTGGAGGTTGTTTTATAAATGTATTTTTGTAGATGCTTTAATGTCAATAATACAAATACTAGATGGGAGGCTTTTGTGAAATTTGGGTCATGGTGCTCCAATGTGAATACACTTGAATGTATGGTGAATTCTCCATGAACTTCATCTATAATAGCTGTATAGATATTTGTTTAGATGCTTTAAAAACAATATTAAAGATATAGTAGATAGTTGAATTGTAATGTAATTGAATTGTAATGTGTAGACAACATAATGTAATTGTAAAATTTCAATTTTAAATTGTAATGTACATTCTAATTTTAAATTTTGATTTCAAATACAGTTGTACTGTAATTGAGAATTTAAAACAAATCTATATACAATGTGGAATTATAAAATTTAAATTTTGAATTGCACAATGTATTCTAATTTTAAATTTTGATTTCAAATTTGCAAAATTTTATACATTATAATCCAGTCATTGTATTTTGTCTTCAATTACATTGTATTTCATTATCAATTATATAAAAATATTATCAAATACCAATGTATTGAAAAAATGTTTCATTCAACAATAATCAATTAGTTTTGTTATCAAGAACATATCAAAGTTATGACCAATTTTTTTTGCCTCTCCTCATTCCATTTAATAAAAATATTGGCACTTGGTGCTACATGGAATATAACATAGGAGATAGAGGGTACAATTCAACTAAAGGGCACTTACACATAATCTTTGAATATATTTTCATGCAAACAATACCCATTGTTGGCACAACTCACAAACATTCACTATAATTTCTAACCATCAAACCTTCTCAATTTGTGGATTACATGCATCAAAAACCATCTTTATCATGCAGTTTTGCACGCATAGGCATGGAATCTCTTTGAGAGAAATTAGTTAGTATTATATGGCCTTGCTTGCGTAAAAAAACCTCAATTATCAAACCAAAACACAACTTTTACATGCCTTTGTTTTTTATAGACATGGATTACGTAATAATGAAAGTTGAAACGTAAACGTAATAACTTGTACATGCGTTCATATATGCAACTTACCTAGTTGGATCAAATGGTGCCATTATCTCCATTTGTCATCAAAACATAAACCATATGAAATAGTTGTACAAGCATAGTTTCTACCATAGTTGTACAAGCATCTGCTATCAACATATTTTCAATTCTTATATTAACTATGTGGTTATGCCTATTGCCAAGAAAACAAACCATACTTTTATGAATTTAGGTTAGAGCACACACTTAAAAGAAAAGAACACAAATATTACCTACATACTATATAACTTGTAATTAGAGAATTTTGTCTCAAGGGATATTTCACACTCTCAATGGACAAAAACATTCTTGTATACGACAACACATTGAATTTTCAATTGAAATTACACATTAAATTTTTCATGTAATTGAACTGGAATGTGGAAATTGTAAGTGAATTGTAATGTGTAGACAACATAATGCAAAATGTCAATTTCAATTTTCAATTTCAAATGTATTCTAATTTTAAATTTTGATTTCAAATACAATTGAGAATTTAAAATACATCTATATACAATATAAAATTGTAAAATTTAAATTTTAGATTGTACAATGTATTCTAATTTAAAATTTTATTTCAAATGCAATTGTAATGTAATTGAAATTGAACTTGTAAATTGGAACAACACATTGAATTTTCAATTGAAATTACACATTAAATTTGAGATTTTAATTTTAAATTGTAATTGAATTGAAATGTGTAAATTGTAATTGAATTGTAATGTGTAGACAACATAATGTAATTGTAATTTCAATTATTAATTTCAAATGTATTCTAATTTTACATGTTGAATTCATTTATGCAATTGTAATGTAGTTGAAAACAAGCTTTTAAATTGTAATTGAATTGGAATTGAAATTACACATTAAATTTGAAATTTTACATTGTAATTGAATTGGAATTGTAATTTCAATTTTAAAACCTAATGTATGTATTCAATTCTAAAATTTGGAAGATGTTCTCTAATGTAGTCGAAATTTGCATTTTAAATTGAACTAAATTGTAGCTACACATTAAATTTGCATTTGAAACGACAAAACATAAATTTGTAATTGTAATAACTATACCCAGATCTAATATAAAAAAAATGATTTCAAATCATATACAAAATACATATGAAGACATAAATATGATAAAATATACAAAATATCCAAAAGTCAATATCCAAAGTCCATATATGATAAAATTCCATGTATAAATGATAGAAATCCATATCCAAAACATGGAAATGTATATATAGATCATCCAAAACATGAAAAATATATAAAATATGAAAATATCCAAAACATGGAAATGTATAGATAATCAACTCATTGGCCACTACCCCCACGAGGCCATTGATCGTCCCTCTGACCGCCCTCGTATGTAGTAGACCGATGTTGGATCTGAAACGGTAAACCATGAATGAATACATCCATATCTGTCGAGTCAATGGTGATATCCGGGATCTGAGTAGGAATACGGGTAGATGGCCCTTCATCAGGAACATGTACTTGAGATGCATCCCAATCATATGTGAAATCCATTGTATCATTGACACCCACCCATAGCAATGCCTGTGTAATATGCTATTACATGTAATAAGTTAGATTTATTAAAAATTAAAACTAGTTAACATAATTTAAGTTATAATTGAAAAATCGAAACATAAAGTAGAAAAATCAATTACTAAATGTGACTAAATAACATGAATTGGAACATAAATTAAAACTCACATCTGTGTCTAGACCCGGATCATGAGGACCTTCACGATCCTCATGTCCATCATCAAGATCTACCCCCTTTCCTTTGCCCTGTACAATTTGAAATTAATTTGAAGTTAAGTTCTAAAACATAAAATCTTGAAAAATAAGAAATAAAACAAAAATTATTTAAACTAAGAAATAATATTCAAACACAAATTAAATTGGAACATAAATTATAACTTACCTCGACTATTGTCATCTGTGGGTAGGGATGAGCGGATGGACCAACCGATGGCTCGCTACCAAAGAGTTGATCCATGAATGGGGTCCCTTGCATGGATCAATAGAATACAACTCCCTTAAGTATTATTGACCATTCAATTTACGACATTAATATGATGTAACATGAAGAACATATATACATAATTGTACAAAAGCATACCTGTCCTATAGCGACGCATCTACGATACAACTGAAAGTATGCATCTTGGGCTGTCTCAACATACTCCAATAGGGCCTCGCCATCAAAACTCCTGAGCATTTCACTAAGGACATACTCTATCTCTGGCTCTGCAGGTGGAGGGGGTGATCTAGATGCCTCTCCATTCGCAGCAACAACAACACTACCCATGGTAGTGAACAACGAGTCTGCAAGGTCAACTCTAGCCTCTGCAACAAGCTGGGATGATTGTGCCACAGCCCCTGACTTGATAATCACCCTATCTGGAAATGGTACCAACCTCGAAGCAGGTAGCATGAAGGCAGGGTCTCTCCGAGCTCCAGGACGTTGGTAGGAGCATTCCCTACCATCCCCATAGAACAGGGACCTATGTTGGTGTAATTTGGGTGCATGTCCAAAACAAACTCTGCATAAACATGTTTTGCAAAGTACAATGGGGCCTGGTCATGGTGGGGAAACATGCCCCATGCTTCAATGAATCTATCATATAGATGTGGTGCAGGGGCCTCCAACTTAAACTCCCTGAGTCTAAGCGGTTGACCGAAAGGTTGGTCAGGTGGGATGTCGAACAAAGTACCCTTGATGTCATGGCCTCTTATGGCGACTTTGACGTCCTACCATTTGTGGATCCCAATGACATCCCGTCCCCTCCTCTGGCATGAATGATGCCAAATGTCACTGAGAGGTCCCACCCTCTTGTAGAGGGCCAACATCTCATCAACTTCTGATAACATCATGGATAAAGATCGTCATGTGGGAGAATCCTACCTCAATGTGCACACACATGAGTTCACCCACTCTCACACAAATGTTACTAAAAATAAATATTATAACTTGCAACTAAAATTCAATGCATTATATACTAAAACTTTACTCAAAATGCATCTAACAAAAAATATGCACCTGATGCACTCAATTCTTGCTGCCCATCCCCCACCTGGGGATCAACATGTATGTCCTCGAGAGGAACTGACACACTAGCTCTCCTGCTACCACCACCAGTGGCAACCGACCCCGGTGTGGCCGCACTCCTCATCGAACGGGAGCGTTGCCGATGGCCACCCTCTTGGGCAACATCAGATCCTCTCGTGCATTGTGGAGCACGAAGCAATGAAGATCTCTTTTCAGAACTCTCTGCATCAGATTTCAATTTTTAATTCTAATTCTCTTTCAAATTTCACATTTAAAATTCAAATTCAAATTTCAAATTCTATTTCAAATTTCGCATTTCAAATCCAAATTCAAATTTCAAATTCAATTCAAATTTCAAACTCTATTTCAAATTTCACAATTCAAATTCCAAGTTTCAATTTCAATTTCCAAGTTTCAATTTCAATTTCCAAGTTTCAATTTCGATTTGAATTCTAATTACATTTCCAATTCTCAATTTTCATTTCTCATTTCAATTTCAATTTTCGATTTTCAATTCGAATTTCATTTCAAAATTCAAATCCAATTTCCAATATCAATATCATTTTCATTTTCAATTCAAATTTACATTTCAATTCCAGTTTCAATTTCCAATTTCAATTTCGATATCATTTTTATTAGCAACGCTAGAATCATAGGGGCCTAGGCATCAAATTTAGTTGTTCAACACTTGTTGAGACAACATACAGGTATGGGATGTAGGGGAAATGGAATCAAGCCTAAGTCAACTGGGGCTCGCTACATGTTTGAGTCTCGATAATCTACCTTTTAAATTGAACCATACTAACCTATGTAAAGGTATGATGCATACTAACCTATTTCTTGATATTGTAATGATGATCCTACTTGACTATAGATAATGATGCAAGTTCTTCTGATGTAAAGGCATGATTGGTGAATGTGTAGTGTTAATGTGTCTATGCATGGAATGGTTAGTAACAACATTGTAATCCTATGTGTTTATCATTGGAATAGGGTTGGACTATGTGATAAAAAAATTCAGTTGTGTTCCATGCATATATAGGGTTATCACTCACAAGAGGTAATTGACCAAGGTATCCCAAATGAATGATGTATCTACCACCAAAAAGAATTGTTTTATTATCTGGAAATGCTTCTCGTAATTGAGAATCAATTTGAATGAACAACCATGGACCTATAAATCTCATAAGTTAGTACTAGTCGAGCAATCATGGACCTATGGACCTCTACATTGGGCCCTAAAATAAGATTTTAGGAACCTAGGACCAATAGATATGGTCGACACACATGTCTTGTTGAAAATATTCTTAGTCTCTATGTGTAGAAATTAATGTCATTTTAAGGTTTTGATTACTAGTGATGGGTTTACATTTAAAGTTGGATATGGATGGAAACATTCAGTTTTGTACACTAGGGATGGGTTTTGGACCATGGTTCAGGAAGAAATTAAGGGAATTATACCCTAACATAAGATTATTAGGGTAATGGGAAATGTTCAAGGCCATGAACCATATAATAAATGTTTAATCGAAATAGTGCATGCAAAGACCTTTGAATCTAGAGGTGAATGTTATATGTAAGGCCTACTATACATGTCATTTCACATAATGAAACAAATTTAAAATAAAATATTTACATTTCAACATTAGTGATTGTACATATTTGATATATCGTTTATATTCATTCTTTCATTTATAAATTGTTGTTTTTATAAGATAAGTTTCAATAACTATTAATTATATAGGTTATTGCAAAATATTTTATAAAATTATTAGTTTATATTAACATATGATTATATTAATAAATATTGAATTTAATTGTAATATTTATATTTATTTTTAAAATGTTATATAATATATATTATTAAAAAATTAAAAAAAATTATATATTTTGAATATTTAGTGTAGTGAAATGGAAGGCAACTTAGTGTGTATTCTATTTTTATACACTTAAGCATGTTTTTTAAAATGAAAATGTGCATATATTATTAAAAAGTGAAAGTAACAATACAATAATATTTTTTATATATAAGTATTTATATGATATTATATGTATAAATATAAAAATATATGTTTATATAATGTTATTAATACTAAATTATTAATATTATTAATTTCATTAATTTATTGTAGTTATATTGATTAATATTTTATTATGGTTTATGTTTATATTTTTGAATCAATATTATTATTAATTAAATATTAAAAAATATTATTCTCTTAATTTTTAAATTAATAAAGTTTTATATTTTAAATATTAAAAATATTTAATTTCAAAAATATTAATAAATATTAGAAATATAATAAATTATTAATTTGATTAATATTATCAATTTCATTAATATTATTAATCTCATTAATTTATTGTAGTTATATTGATTAATATTTTATTATGGTTTATGTTTATATTTTTGAATCAATATTATTATTAATTAAATATTAAAAAAATATTATTTTTTAATTTTTAAATTAATAAAGTTTTATATTATAAATATTAAAAATATTCAATTTCAAAAATATTAAAAATATTCAATGTTAATGGTTTTTTTTAAACCAGTAACCTAATATGATTTTTTTTTTTCAATCCTCTTGGCATTCTCAGAGGATTGAAAGAAAACGGGCGACATGCCTACTTGTCAAAACACATTCTAAAATAAAATCGATAGCATTTATGCAATGAAATGCTACTGGTTGACATAAACAAAAATATTAATAATCTAAAAAAAAAAATAGAACATAAATTTAAAACAAAAAAATGTTTTGGAATGGTTTTGGTTTTGGTTTCAATGGTTTTTTGTTTGGTTTCGATGGTGGTTTTAGTTTCAATAGTTTTTTGTTTCGATGTTGGTTTTCGTTTTCAATGGTTACATTCACAAATTCATAAAAACTAAATTAAATCTATGTTTTAAACACCCATTTTTACATACAAAACAGATCAAATTTAGGGCTTTTTTCAAAACAAATAACAAAACAAAACAAAATAAATTTGGGGATTTTTTTGAAAATAAACAACAAATTTAAGGTTTTTTGAAAAACAAACTACATGTGGTTGAAATCCACTTACATTGTGGATTCAAAGCCATGGCGGACGGAGGTGGATGGAGGTGGACGTGGGCATGCAACGCTAGCTATGGATGCTCGGTTGAGGGGCTTGGTGCCATTGTAGTTGGCACGGTCTGCGCTATCTCTGTTGAACAGTGCTGGCCAACAGGACGAGTCCTGTTTTTTTTTTTTTTTCTTTCTCAAACCCTCGATCAAGGGTTTAACATAGCCCTCTTCCCCCCCCTCATACCTTGCTCCTATCCTCTTCTACTCCTTCCCCCCTCCTAACCCTCCCTCTAGCCCTCTCCCCTGCCCTCCTCCTTCAACTCTCCCTTCCCCTCCCCTCTTCCCCCACCCCACCCCGACTACTCTCCTCTTCCACTCCCTCCACCATCCTAACCCCCTCTCTACCCTTATCCCCAACCCTCCTCCCCCTCCTACTCCTCCCCCTCTCCCTTCCCCTCCCCTCTTCCCCCCCCATCCTAACCCCTCCTCTGAACAGAATACTCGACAGAAGAAAGGTCGGCCGCCACTTCATTTACGAGTGAATTGTAAAAATATTCAACCCACCTAGGCCGGGACAACAATTCTAGACTTTCGACTTCCGTAATGAAATTATAGTTGGCCCAACATGCAACAAAAAGAATCAGCTGCCCCTTCTTTTAGTAGAGAACTATAGACACCTATAGGTTACAATTCACCTGTATCCGGAATGGTGAACACAAGAAGGATCGACCGACCCTTCTTGCAGCCTAGAACTATTTTGAACAAAATACTCTTCACAAGAAATGTCGGCTGACCCTTATTGCACCCCGCATGAGGATTTCATCACCTTTACAAAAGACACAAAGATGTTGCGAATTGCAGATACCTAGATTTCGTAAAACGTTCCATCAATACCGCTATCCCGCAACCCGAAATGCATATTACGGGATGGGACAACAATTCTTGACTCCCTACATTCGCATTAAATAATGGGGAACGGAGATTGGCTACAAGAAGGATCAGTCGCCCCTTTGTTTAGTATAAAATTGTGAACACCTATATTCAGAATGTTGAAGACAAGAAAGATTGGCTGACCCTTCTTGCAGTCTAGAACTATTATGAAAATAATACTTGGTAGAAGAAGGGATGGCCGCCCCTTCATTGCATGGAAATTTTTAACAAAGGAAAGGTAGACATTTAGTTACTGTCAAAATGATTTGGTCTGGTGGGAAAGAAGATATAAGAAACAATCCAATCAATACTCTTTAATAATTTTTATTTGTTATCTCTGTATGATTTGTAGTGCTTGTTGTCCAATAATTGTCCAAGCTTAATTAAGGTTTCCATCTATTCAATGCAGCTAAATTTCATTCTTAATACCATAAATATTTTCAAATTATCGGGTGGCCTACAAAAACTTTTGTCCAATTTTAAGTCTTAGCTCATTTGATCTCATGGAAGAAGAACATACCTATGGAAGTGGGAAATTTTCTTGCATGCATGGGAGCAAGATTAAACCCCTAGATTAATTTTTCTTATATTATATCAAAGATTCAAAATGAATATAACTTTGTTCCATATGTGTAATGTGACATTCCATTGTAGCTCTCTTACCTGATTCTTTGAATTTTTCTTTGAGCTAGTTGTTTAGTTATTGCATCAGTTTTGTTGGACTTGGTCCCAGACAGAATGTGCATTCACCAAGGTGCTAGAGTCTATTTGAGTCTATCTAAATTAACTTTCCCCCTTGAACTCGACCAAGGGAGGAAGGGGGCAACCGAATCAAACAGTACTCAAATCCCCGTGCATTCCATTTTTTATATTATCTAACCTTTCCTATCATTCTTGCACCTCTAGTGATAAAGGAATTTCTCTAAGCCGTCCATCTTCCATGATCGATCTGGTACCATTGATATCCTTCCATGCTTAGCCCCAAGGCCTTCCGCAGTCTTCAATCTCTCAAACACTGCCTTCCTCGCACCTTAGATCTACGTAGTTATTATCAACTGTCGATATAGCCCTTGTCTGCATCCTGACTCTCAACATCTGGCAAGAAGGATCGGGTGCCCCTTCCTTTAGTAGAGAATTGTGAATTCACCCATATCCAGAATGGTGAACAGAAGAAGGATTGAACGAGCCTTCTTGTTGTATTGAATTATTATGAAACGAGTCCTAGGTACAAGAATTTTTGGCCTAGCCTTCATTTACGAGGGAATTGTAAAAATATTCAACCTCTGAAGGCGAGGGTGTCAATTCATGTATATGAAGGATGGTGAACACTGAAAGAAGACTGAGATAAGGGTCGGCCGACCCTTCGGCATCACCTTGTAAATAGGTTGAAGTCTAACTTGAAGCGAATATGGGGGTTTCATAATCAAGATTCTCTTAACCATGGCGATGCACATATGTCGTTACGATCTTTGCATAAAGTTCTATTTAACATCAACTAGAACACCAGATGACTTCGCACTTGGCAGCTATCGTAGTATATATAACTACGTTGAATCTCTAATGTATTCACCAGTTTTCTATGAATTCGTCAAACTACGTGCTTCTTCTTCACAATCACGCACTTGTATTCCAATTAATCAATGTGCAATTACCATTCACATACATATAAATTAAGCACAAAAACTCACATAAACTCGAATACAAAACATTTGATAAACTCATACACATAAATGAGAAGGATCGGCCGCCCCTTCTATGATGATCGCTTATTCTATGATCGATCCTTATCCCAAACGACTCTATAAAATGTGCATTCGATCTCACATGGATAATGCTAGCAGATCTGTTCTTAATCAATCAATTGATTTTGAAAATGAGGGGTCGTTCCTTAACCATCGATCATTAGCATGAACATTTTCAAGTATACATCTAATATTAAAACACTAATTTATAATTATATACATTGTATGCATTCTTATATTAACTACTTAATATTGACTGTTTTGCAGATAAAGCATGGCTGATTTGTTGAGCCTCAGTAACTACCAGGAAATCCCTTGCTTTGAATTGACAAAAGATCACTACCTTCCGCCATTCACAAATGGATGGTATGTTGAGATGGAAGAACCAAATAATTTGTACCTGGATATATATCTATTCTACTTGGATTACGAGGGAAAGTCAATTAGAGCTAGGATATTGACATATGCGGAACCCGTTGATTCTGATAAATAATTGCGAGTTCAAGCTGAAGCGGTCAATGGTGAAAAGTGTGGCCTTCTACAGTGTGATCTTATTGTTTCTGATTATCAACCAGATCTAATGAAAAATGGTCCCGATCTAGATCCAATTTCTTGTGAGAAGCAAGGGTGGTTTTTTCCCTCGTATGTTGTTTCTAATCATTCCGGAATTGATACTGCGTCAGCCTTGAAGAAAGGAATTTTTTCGGTATGGAGTAAAATAATGTTGGCTGGGAAAACTTCCTCTATATTACATTATATGAATATTAATAAGAGGCTGATAAAGGTATGCCGTGAAAAGATTCTTACATACAACAAAAGAGCATTTCTCCAATATATTGTAAAAGATGTGGAGAAATCTACCTTGAAACAACTCAAAGGAAGTCCTTCTAGAGCGATGCTGCAGAAAGCGACTAAGAGCTTCGAAAGTTCAAAAGAAGTTCAACAACAACAAATCAAATACTTTTTGTCCAATGAGAATGTTCTTTCCATTGATGTAACAAGATGTGTTGTTGCGCCTCCGCACTTACAATATCGAAATGTTGATGAGGAGGTCGTGCAAAAGATGGTTGTATCACTTGTCCATACATTTACAACAACATTGAGAGATGTTATTCTATTGCCTTTCAATAAGGAGACCACATTGCCCTTTCTTCCTTAAAATGAAGAAGAAATTAATCTGCCATCAGTAAATTTTTATATATTGGATGGGCAACATACTATTTCTGCGCAGAAAATAAACATTGCAGATGATAAATATAAACAGCTCCATAAAAGGTATCAACATCGAATAGATCTTCTTCTACATAGAGAAGTTCCTCAGGACATCATCAGCAAATTATGCAAACAACAAAATTTGTCAAACAGGGAATTTGCAAACACTACATTCATGTCTTCAGTTGAAAAAGCAAGGGAGAGATGGTTATTCTGCGGTTCTCCATCCCGCCCAGGAAAGGGAAACGCTTCCAGTGATGCTTGGCAGGTATAGAATTTTTCTTCTTATGAATCTTATTATTTAGATTGCTTCTTGTGTTATGAACTTAGGAAATTAACTGGAATATTCAATTTTATATGTTTGTAGACTTTCCAAACTCAATGTATGGATATCTTTCTTGTTAACCAAAGGGAGAGCCTTAAAGACAAGCTAACTCTTGTTTTGACATCAGAATGACTGTGGAGCAAATGGCAGTCTGTATTTGAGCTTTACAAAAGTGGCTCCTTACCATGCTGACTGAACACCATCACTCAGGATGATTTTGTTCTAAATAAAATAAAGAGTTATGGCTCTAATTTTTTCAGACCATTGCATGATCTTGATGAGGATGAATTGACCGCTGTGGTGGAAAATAAAATCAATGGATCGGTTTGGATGAGCACATCAGTTGATAAAAAAATTTGCGCAAAAACTTTAAGTCAATATTGCAAACGAATAAAGGACGATAGGTCAACCAGACATTTGATCGTTGAATATTTCAAATTTAATGATGTTCAAACTGATCGATCACAGAATGTCACTAACCATAACATCATTGAAATATATAAAATTGCACCAAACCATCTCCAGCAACTGTGCAGTATTTAATGCTCCGGAAAGCAAGCAAAATCTCCAAGAAAAAAGAGAAAGAATGAATCTGAAGTGGATATTGGTACCAAAATACCAATTGATGCTCATAAAATATTGAATTTATATATCAATAAAGAAAGGATGTCCATTGAAGACGTCGAAAATAGTTCACAGTTTGTTTTTCAATGTTGTTACCCTGATTCTTTGGTCACCACACTCAGAACAATTCCACTTTTTGGTGCGATAGTTAGCTGTGAATTTTTTGCCATGGATATGTGTAATTGTGCTATTCCATGGATAGAACAAGACATGCTTGCATTTTTGTACTACTTAGAAACGAATCAAGAGCCATGTACTTGTATTTTTCTAGCTTATATGGACAAATCTTGTATGATTTCTAAAGCTTTCACAAGTTGGAGCAAGAAATCAAAAAAACATGTTACGGCGAATCCTACAATGGGAGTTTATAGAGAATTCTCCAAGGACTTGTTTATAGGATTCTCTATTATACAGTGTTGGAGCATTGGAAGTGATGAAGATATTTTATCTACTTTTGAAATTGATATGGATTAGAAATATGAGGGCCTACTGATGCTTGATTTACCTTGGCCCGACGTTAACAGCGATAGTGCAAGGAGCCACGTGTTTCCAAAAGAAAGGACATAGGAATTCTGGGATCACATAGTTTCCAGATAGGTCTCTTCTAAAGGCACAGTTATTTCGTTGTATGCAGGAGGTAGGCTTCTTCGTTCGTTGACCCTGTCTCCAGAAAGAATAGTTATTTCTATTATGGAGACAGTACAACAAGAGTTATTCATGAACAGTTTCTATCATGAATTGGGTATAAAACAAGGTATTTCTATTAACATTTTCATATTTCTTTGATTTTATTTTACTTTTCTCAGTAGGTTATGTTCAATAACTTCTTTAAATTCCTATTCTACTATAGCTTCAAATAAAGAGCATACCTAGGTATCTTCCAATCGAATTACAATATCTGATGACGAAACTAAATGTGATAGAGAATCTACAAAGAACTACCAAACAGGACAAGAAGGTAAAAAAATATTTTTCACAAATCGTGGTTAAATTAAGTAAACTATGAAAGGGGATAATGACCTGCAAAAAATTATATAAAACGTATACCTGTACATTTCTAGGTCAACATGTGGATCATCCATAACCAAAGCAGGCATCAACAATGTCCCTAGAGATTGGCTAGCAAATCACATTGGAGAATAATGGACCAGGCGGGAGCTTGGACAATAATGAACAAGGCGAGAGCTTGAAAAATGCAGCACAAGAAGAGGGCTTGGGAAGCATTGAACCTGGAGAGGGTTCCTTGGTGTCAAAATGCTGTGTCTCTAGCGATGTTACTCACTAGTCAAATGTTGTCCTGCCATTGACAGGTAAAAGAAAGAATATTTTCTAGTTAAATTGATAAAACAAATTTATTCCGAAGTATATATAATGACAAACTATATTTCTGTGCAGCTCCCCATACAAAAATGTTATTGATATTAGAAATGGAAGGTTTTCTATTTCACAAGAAAGTCACAGAAAATGACTCCAAAAGAGAAAAAAAGGGGAAAGAGTAAAAAAGCAAGAAGAGATTACTCTAATAAGTGGTGAATTTAAACATAGAAAAACTTCATATGAGTCACGAACACATGCCATTCAATTTTTGGATTTACTTCTTTCCAAATTCAATGTTGGTATTTGGTCATCTAAATGTGGTGTCAGTGAAGGGAAGCCGCTGCTTACAAAATTTTTGTTGGCATGCGGTAAAAAAAAATTATATGAGCAAAAAAAATTATTTTTTTGGTTTCGAGAGAGATGTACCTACGATCAAGAAGGAAATACACAAAAAAATATGGAGTGTGTGGAAGGAGTTCCCAATGCAAACTTTGGAAATTAATACATCAATGATTGTTTTGGAGGGTGATGGTGAGAAAGCACTTCCATTTCAAAACTGTATTTTGAGTAAGCCCTTTATTGGATTGTCCCTTCAGACAAATACTGAATTGGTACATGGAGTTTGGCAGCATTTGAGTAAAATGCAAGAATCAACTAATATCAGAAACTATCAAATGTAACCTATCATTGCCTATTTCTAGATGTAATCTATCATTGCCTATTTTAAATCATTCAATGTGTTTTCTGTTTTTTTCGAAGACGTTGCTATTTTCGTCTGAATGTAACATATTATTAGTTCAGTGTGATGCTTTTATTAAATCAATTGAATCTGTTGTGATATTTAACTTCATGAACAAAGTGTTGTTGTTGTTGTTATATATATAGTCACTGTTCTTGTATGTAGTGAGGATATCACCGCAAAAGAAACTATTGGTCCTGGGAGTAGAGGTATTGCTCTTTGGAAGTCGGATGTTATCCAACATTGAAGATTCTTTCAAACAACCTCATTTTGTCCATAAATGCTATCGTTATTATACATGCATGTTCAGCCACAAAATTATCAGTGTTTCCAAATAGCATTTCGACGTTGCTATGTGGTTTTCCTCGCTTGACAACATGGAAATTAAAAATTTCTTGGGTGTATTTTAATGGTTGAAAAATGAAGAATTTGTATTTATTTGGGGTTTAGAGCAATGTGAACCTAGTACCATTTATAGTCACTCAATGTCCGCATACTATAATGTTGGTGAAGCACCGAACATATACAAAAAGTCGTTCAAGGATGTACTTATCCAATATGGAGATATATATAAACAAACGGACATGTTGTTTATAGATGAAGGGCAATATCAATCAGCAGATAATAGCAAGGAAAATTGCTTGAAAATGCCAACTAGTTGGAAATTTGACGGTTCACAAGAGAGAGATATAACTATAAAAACAATGTTGTGTGCTCTATTGAATTATCTCGGGCCTCGTTCAAAAATGGGGCATTGGTTAAACACATTGAATTTGAGATGACCATCATATTGTACAAAACAAATTCATTTAGTTATTTTTATATTTTTTACAGTTATTCCTACATTTAATTGATGTAAGTTTTATTGCACAGTTCTCATCTTATTTATGGACATCGTACCATGTATCTGGTAATGTGCTTAAAAAATTGTTGAACATGAAAGCAATATACTTAGAAACATTGAACCATAATATTTTATTGACTGGTTTGTGTGTGTGTGTGCTTTGTTTGCAGATAGTACTAGAAGATTTGTTTCTAGTAAACCATTGATCATTTTTTATTTCAATGGCGTTTTGTTACACGCAATACATAGAAAACAGAAACTCGGATTGCGATGATCACCGGACATCGAAAAATCAACAAAGTATTATTTTATATGGCCAAGCTTAAGGGAATTTTTTGAAAAATGCTTTTGTATTTTTGAGGTTGAGGTATGGACATCTTCTCAATGAAAAAACGTTGACGCATTTTTTCCTAAATTATTACAAAGAACAGGATTGAAAAGGGAACAATTTAGATTAATTTTAACACAGGAAAATTGTTCTTCCGTAGCCAAAGAGGGTTTTCAGGGTGTTGGAAATCCTAATGTATTTCGCAAGCCTTTAAGTATAGTTAGGGACAATTTGAACCATGGTTGGGATTAGACAAATACTGTGATTGTCGATGACTCCGGAGAAAAACATGTTTCTAACGATGAAGGGAACTGTATTATAACAAAAACTTATAATTTCGATGATGTCAATGACACATTCTTGTTAGATCGATTATGGCCTTGCTTGCTGCACCTAAATGGCGTGAGCAATGTGAGGCCAATTGTGAATAAAATAAAAATGGAAAAATTTTGTTAAATAATACACTTGAATGTTTGTTTGTACTAGTATGTCCAATTTCATTGTGATTATAATTCTTGTAAAGTGTTGAGGTTGGTTTCCGAAAATGTAACTCTGTTTAAATTGTATTGTTAAATCATAAAACATATAAATCTGTGTGCTTGATTTATCATTCATATGATTTATATGCAAGTTATGCACCAGTAAATTTCTTTACTTGATTCATATTGTTTCACATTATGCAATTACATAACAGTCATTAATATCATCATATTAAGTTAATTTGCTAAGTTAAGTTATTAAGCATCTAATTAACAGCTTCATAAGTAGGCTTATTCCTATCATTCTAAGAAAATACAGGAGGCATCCATCCATCAATGAGGTTGTGACAGCATAAGCATACATGTATTACATAAATGGAGTTTAGCCATTCATCACTCACATACAATATTAATACAGCAAATAGCTTATGCAATTGAAAGAAACCTCATTCATGAATATAACCTTCTAACAGGCTTAACATAGCATATTCATGGCTTACATTTATTTACACATAATTTCATTCCACAAATTGAACATATCAAGCATAATTAAATACATGAACATTATAATCCTTTTTTTTTCAAAAGAAAAAATCATACTATTGTTATTCAAAACTGAATCAAGTAGTACATGATGTTCCATGAGGTTCCTTGACCCATTAGAGAGCCAAAGTAAACCAGATATTGTCAAAAAGAATTCCTGGAAAATTACAATAATTTCTCAAAAACAGTCTGAGAATTTCATCCTTCTATGAAAAAAATAAAAAACTTTCAGCTATTTAGAAACTTATCCCTTCTAGATCAAAAAGCAGTCCAAAATATGGCTTAGTCAAAGAACTTTACTGGTCCCTTATCAAAACATAAGTGTCAATAATTTCCTCCCAAAACAAATAACCAACTTCTTTTTTCATTGCATCTTTTGAAAGCTTATCTGCATCGTTGTTGTGCTGCCTATATATATGCCCAAAGGAGATGGTTTTGAAAAACTGGATTTATGAGCAGATCATTTGACACCAATGCTCAAGTTCGAGGATTTTAAGCTTGTAGTCTGCTTGAGCCCATTTAATTGTTACCCTCAAATCACCAAATACTTTCAAATCATTTAAAACAAAAAGATTGGCAACTTTCAGCATACACCATAGGCCAAGAAGTTCAACTTTCATGTTTGTGCCTGATCCACAGTTTAGCATTATTGTTACCCTCTACCATTTTTAAAAATTGCAATTAGGATCCTAACTGTGATTTTCACCTTCGGCCAAATTTGAAGTCATAGTCATTGATCTGACAAACGGTTAATGAGCTTTTATATTAAAAAGAGAGAACATATTGCATAGCATAGGGGATACTGGTCCCAAAAAACAAGAGTTGTCAAAACAGTCTCTTCATATTTCAGTCTATGATCTTCAAAAAAGATCTAATGCCTGCTATTGCTGAAAATTTTAACGAACGACCTAAGAGAAACTTACAAGAGTAATACATATAAAAAGGATTACAAAATTCAAGCCCAAACAAAGCTGCTAAAACACCGAGACGAGAACACAAAGAAGGAGTCAGTTGCCACGATGGAGACGAGCGTTCTTATCCTTGCCTCCTGCTATTGTACCTGTATTTTCATCGTCAATGTTTAGGATGACGGATGGGCTATTTCTGCCACTGGTTCTGATACAATCAACTTTAGCTTCCACGATCCTGAGGCAACTATGGAACGAGTCTAACTTCCCAACTAGCTTCTCGAAGTAGTCTTTAATCTTTCCATTGCTATTCCAAACTTTAGCGTTAGAAATTTGAATGAAGGTAGCGAGGTGAGATATGGTTGTCTTTATCTCGGAGAAGTCACCCCATAACCAACGGACCTGGGATTCCAGGTCCAAAACTTGAGTGAGAATTTCTGGGGAAGGGTTGTCCTTCCCACGAGGAGAATTAATGTTAACCAGACCACCATTATCGGCCAATGCATGCTGCCAATTTCTCGGGCTAGTAGCAAGAAACTGCTGCATAGGACCACTTTGATTGTGGCCAGCTTCATAGGGGGTTGAGATAAACCCAAAGTTAGGAGTCAAGAGGACCTTCCAATTCATGCTTCCAAAATAAAAACCGAAGCCAGAATGCTGCACCGAGCCCCTGATTCCCTGACCTTGACCAAAGTCAAGAGGAACCCATATTTTACCACTGCCAGAGTTGTCAACATGCTTTTTCAAGCCACCATGAGAGAGCTCATTACCTCCAGTACTGTGCCCATGAAAAAAATCAAAGAGGTATCGCTTCGATCCAACCCCCCGGACTGCCCCTAGGCAAAATTCCTACGTTTGTGACATTTCAGAGTAGACAGACACAAATTTCTCTCCTCCATATTCAGACAAAACAACCGACTTCGGAGAAAATTGCAGGGAGAACCTTCGTAGAGAGGGACATGCAAGATATGGAATGCACCACCTTCGTGCATGAAATAGCCTCTGCAAACCTTGGGACTAGTCCGCATTAATATCCCATATGTGAGACAGATGAAGATCAATGATAAGTTGTTTAGATTTGACATCAAATCATGATATGTGATATAATTAAAATCGTACTTCATCTTAATCCAAATTTTGTTGGCGCATGCTATATGTTATTTCGTTACAGATGTAATACTTTCATTTCTCAGACCAAAAGGTTCTAATGAATTACCTGGCAATTCATTACAGTTAATCATTATGGGATCTTTAATGCTCTTCTTAAACACAAAGACCAATATGGGCAATTTGTTAGTCGTCATATTCCATAGAAAAAGTGTTGCTATTCAATTTCCAGAGGGTAATCTTGCTATGAGTGAATTTTCATTTCCTGGTTGTGTTGTGGTTAAACCTGCATTAGTAACCTCGCTATACTCAATGTGCCAAATCAAATATGCCACGTGTCACAATATGATCATTCCACGTGTCACCCTAGGATACTAGATATCAACATTTTAACAACAAAATTTGTAGATATTTTTCTTTAAAGACTTTGCTGGCAAGTGGAAATATTCTCAGAGAAAGAGAGACCGCTCTTTCTCCAAGGTGTTCTATTATTACAATTCCCTCCTAAATGAAGGGTCGGCCGACCCTTCTTATTCCCAATACTATTTTCATAATAGTTCAACACTACAAGAAGGGTCAGTCAATCCTTCTTGTATTATCCATTATGGCTATAGCTGAATTGATGGATAAAGGTTTTGACAATTAACTATGAAAAGAAGGGAGGCAAATCCTTCTTGCTGTAAAACGAAGTCGGAAAAAACCATTTTTATATGATATAACTTCCAAGGTGTTCTATTTTTACAATTCCCTTGTAATTGAAGGGTCGGCCAACCCTTCTTCTTCCCCGTATTATTTTCATAATAGTTTGACACTGGAAGAAGGGTCGGTCGACCCTTCTGATCACCAATATTCTTTTCATAATATTTTGACACTGCAAGTAGGGTCGGTCGATCCTTCTTGTGTTCTCCATTATGGAAATAGCTGAATTGCTCTATTTGACGTCCATGAATTTACATTTCCCCTCATAAATTTTAATGCTTGTTATACTATACCCTATACCCTGTACTTCTTAGTAATTAATCTTGGCCATTATGTTGTGCCGCTCTTGCACTACTCGTTCAGTTTGGATTAATAGTTTCCAACACATAACTTCTTAATTTTTCTTTAGTCGTACTATACTTAATGGCCTATAACATCTTAGTGAAGAAACATTAAGACATTATGTCTTGGAAACTAAATATTTTCATCCAAACTGAACGAGCAATGCAAGAGCAGCACAACATAATGGCCAAGATTAATTACTAAGAAGTACAGGATATAGGGTATAGTACAACAAGCATTAAAATTTCTGATGGGAAATGTAAATTCATGGATGTCAAATAGACGTTTTGAATATTTTTGTAGCTGTCACGATTGACGTGTCCATTCCAAATTTATCTGTCAAATACATTCTAGAATGAAAAAAATGTCCTGTACGATGTCAAATTCTAGGCCGACTCATGAATCACAAGGGGACACGTGCCAGACACGAGGATGGCACATGGGGGAGGATCCTCGACCTAGGTGCCCGTAACATGGCACGTGTGCCTCATGCAATATACCACCTCCCTCAATTCCACCTACCTGCCCTCACATGTGTGGCTTTATGGCTCCTTCTCGATTCTTCACTCGTCGGTCCCTTCACCAACTAGCTAACTGCAACTCCGATACATCGGCCCTCTATGCATTCAAAGCAGCCCCATTCTCTCTGCTCCGTGTCTACTGGGGAGATTCCCCATTCTCTCTGCTCCGTCTGTAACTGGGGAGCTGCCCCATTCTCGAGGAATAATTCCTCCCAACTCATTTATGAGGGAATTGTGCAAATATTCAACCTACGAATTATAAGCTATCAATTCATGTATATCCTGAATGGCGAAGACTACAAAAATACTAAGCACAAGAAGCGTCAAACGACCCTTCATTGAAGATGGAAAAAATGGCGAAAACAACCCCTGGAAAAAACTCGTAGTAAAATCCACACAGGAGGTAATTTTCGAAGATGAAATATAATAAAAGGAAACATAAACAAAATCAACATATTTATTAATTCTGTCAAGTTAAATCTGGGCCATAAGATTAAGACAAGTCGACGGCTTCAATCTGGGGAATGTGGAAGATGAGTTGCATGGGTTTAATTGTTTGGAAATATATACAACGTTCCCACAATCCACAATTACGGGTTGCGGGACTACAACTAGAAATAAAAACAAACCATAGTTTCTGCAATCCATATTCTGCATTGCGGGTTGCGGAAACGCATGTCGTAAATCCATTATTTAAACTATTCCCATAATCCGCAATCATGTATAACTAGATAGACACTTCAACAAGCTATAGCATAATATGATGGTGCATGCATTTTTCTGAAACCATGAATTATGGCAAGCATTCTATCAGAGCAGTTTTGACTACTTTTTCCATACTTTCTCAATTTCCAAAGTTTCACAAACTTGCCATACTTTTTGAGAATGATGTCAAATTGCAACACTGACTAAATGATAGCACCATAACACCATCTTTTGTCTTTCTAGCCTCATGACACATTCCATGTCATCATACATTCCATGTCATCACTTCCTTTGGCGTCAGTTCTCTCTTTGAGGTTCACACCTGTGAGATATTCCCTTTCCAAAATAGAGAGTAATTCATGTATAACCAGAATGGTTAAGAATGGAAAAATATAAATCACAAGAAGGGTCGGCCGACCCTTCTGGTAGTCTAAAACTAGTATGAAAATAATATTGGGGCAGAAGAAGGGCGGACCGCCCCTTCATTTATGAGGGAATTGTGGAAATATTCAACCTACGAAGTATAGGCTGTCAATTCATGTATATCCTGAATGGTGAATACTGCAAAAATACTAAGCACAAGAAGGGTCGGTCGACCCTTCAATTAAAAGAGAAATGAAATGCAATTAATCTACGAAGGTTGGGACAACATTTCCCCACTACCGACTTCTGCAGTATGTGGTGGCGAACGGGACATTGCCTATGATATAACACTTTTCACACTTTTCAAATCAGAAATTGCATTTGTTTATTTTAAATTCACACTTTTTGAATTGAAGTTCATAATTTTATAACAACAAACTGCAATTTAAGGTTCATAAGTAGTAAAAAACACACTATTCCAATAGAAAAACACCCTTTTCAAAGCCAATATTGCCACTTTCAGAAGGTCCTTTTCAATTGCATTTTTTAATTTTAAATTCAACTTTACAATAATTTAAAGTCGCTGAACGTTTTAGATTCTCCTTATCCTTAATCAGATCATCTCCTTTGAAGGAGTAATAAAATACTAAACTTTTATTGGAGCTTCGACTTGTAGACTTAGAAGCACTAGACACGGTGGTATTACATCTCAACTTCCCAAGGACCGTTTAATTGAAGTGAAGTGATATGTTTCTTTTTCCAATGAACAAAGGAGAGCAATGATGCATGGAATTAAGTTGGTGAGCTGAAATTCATCGAGGAAGAAATAGAAACAATTGATAACATTCTATTTTTTCATTTTGCAGAGCCGGAAAGTTTCGATATTTTCGACTGTCATGGAACTGACTATAAAATGTAGTGGAAATGGGTGAGGTGCGCATCTTTAAAACGAGTGAAACAAATTATGCGCAGTTAGAAGAAGCTGACAGCATGATCTAGAGGCATAGAGATTCAAAGATAGCCTAGACACGGCGGTATTGCATCTCTCTTGAATACCTGCATAGAAAACAAATAACTGTTTATCATGCTGTCGTAAAAAGAAACCATTTCCAACAAATGCAAAAATAATCGTTTTATTGCAACCAATGCATGAGCACACATATCATCATGCACAATAAAAACAGAGAAACTATTCCTAAATTTCCAAGTGCACCATAACAGTTGGTTTGGGCATCCTGCTTGGACGGGTTAGCTCCTAACACAGTTGGTCTGGGCATCCTTCTTGGACGGGTTAGCTCCTAACACAGTTGGTTTGGGAATCCTGCTTGGACGGGTTAGCTCCTAACACCGTATTTAGTGGAAGCAAAGGAATTCAACCAATGAAATGTACTTTGCAAATGATAAGCAAACACTTAAATTAGACGTGTGTATAATAATGACTACAAAAATTATTTCTTACCGAGAAAAACCTTTTGCGGATATGTAGTCTTTCAAGGTTAGGAAGTTGCTCCAATAAGTTGAGAAGAGGAAGAGGCTTCGAAATATGGATATCAAGATTCTTCAATGATTTCAAGCTAACAATTATCTCCACAAATTTCTTTGCAGGAAAATGGTGCATTAGATCCATTATATGAGAATGTTTATTCATCTACCTATATGAGAACGTTTCTTAATCTCCCTATGTCCCCTACTGGTTGCAAGAACATAATGACAAATCCATACATGCCCAGGGAACATAAGGCGAACAAACTGAAAAATTTCATTTCAGTTTGCTGTGAGTGGCAACTGTGTTGATGGATTAGCCTATATATAGTGAGTGACCACTGTGTTGATGGATTGAATGGGATGGGAGTCTGAGATGGATGGGTAATGATAATTATCACAATATGGCAAGATCATGGTTGTCAAAGATATCATCTGTAGCGACTACAAATTTTGCTGGAGTAATCGTACACGTATCACTCCAATTGATTCCTTGAAAATACAACGATCAACATGCCTGCTAGAAGTGCATTAAATGGCCTACAGCAGAATCCTGAATAATATTCACCGTAAATGATGGATTGTATCACTCGTGTGAATAATCTCATCATGATTCAGTCCACATAAGGTTTATGTCTTATCACCAACAAAGTCTCTAGATGGGGTCAATGGTAATTATCACAGTATGGTGGGATCATGGTGGTCATAGATATCATTCGTAGCGAGTCCAGATTTTGTTGGAGTAATCGTACACTTATTACTCCAATCGATTCCTTCAAAATCCTACGGCCAACATGCCTGGTACCATTAATATCCTTAATATTCATTTAAAAAATATTTAAACTAATTTTAAAAATCAAATATGCCACATGGCACAATATAAGCGTTCCACGTGTCTCCAAATTTATAGAAGTTTTGCTTCAAAGACTTTGCTGGTAAGTAGAAATATTCTCAGAGAAAAAGCAGCCGCTCGGTTGCTCTTTCTCTAAGGCGTTCTATTTTCACCGTTCCCTTGTAGATGAAAGTTCGGCCGACCCTTCTTATTCCCAATATTCTTTTCATAATAGTTTGACACTGTAAGAAGGGTCGGTCGATCCTTCTTGTGTTCTCCATCATGGATATAGCTGAATTTCTGGATGAAGGTTTTCACAAATAACTACGAAAAGAAGGGGTGGCCGATCCTTCTTGTCAATAAATAAGGATCAAAAAAAAAATTACTCAGAAACCATTTTTATATGTTATAACTTACAAAGTGTTCTATTTTTACAATTCCCTCATAATTAAAGGGTCGACCGACCCATCTTATTCCCAATATTATTTTTATAATAGTTCAACACTACAAAAGGGTCGAGCAACCCTTCCTATTCCCAAGGTCGCTGGCAAGTAGAAATATTCTTAGAGAAAGAGCGGCCGCTTGGTCGCTCTTTCTCCAAGGTCTTCTATTGTTACAATTCCCTTGTAAATGAAGGGTCAGCCGACCCTTCTTATTTCTAATATTCTTTTCATAATAGTTTGACACTGCAAGAAGGGTCGGTCGATCCTTCTTGTGTTCTCTATTATGGATATAGATGAATTGTTGGATAAAGGTTTTCATAATTTACTACGAAAAGAAGGGGCGGTCGATCCTTCTTGTCGGAAAATAGAAGTTGGGACAAACCATTTTTATATGTTATAACTTAGCCGATTGACTGACTATTCAAACAATGAGTGAATATTTTAGAGATTGGACTTTTCACCTTTGTAGGTAACTTCATTTCTGAAGCAAGGGATTGTTTAGGTACCTAAAATTCATGACCATTAGAGGTATGTACATGTTCTAATTGTGAGGTCGTAGATCCTAGTGATTGTTCACTATATAAATTGAATAACTATTACATTGAAAAATACATGCATCAACATTGAATAGATTTCCCAAACAATCACCCTTAGCAAACACCGTAGATTACTAGACCATTTTACACCCTTTGTTAGATAAAAGGAACCAGACATGAACATGAATAATTTTTCTTAATAATACTAGGTTACACACAAAACCTGGAATGCATAAAAATCCATTGATCCTCTTCACTATACCACCAAAGAATTTGATCAAGATTCTGCAATGAAAAACTATGTTGATAGGAGAGTCACAAATCCATTATTCAAACTGTTCCCGCAATCCGCATTGCGGGTTGCGGAAACGTAGAATGCAAACATTTATAATACTCTTCTCGCAATCCGCAATTTCGGGTTGCGGGAATTAAATCCGAATATCCAGTAATTCACCTATATCCAGATTGCTGAACATAAGAAGGATCAGATGACCATTCTTGCAGTCTAGAACTAGTATGAAGATAATATTGGGCAGAAGAAGGGTCGATCGCCCCTTCATTTATGAGGGAATTGTCCAAATATTCAACCTATGAAGTATAGGTTGTTAATTCATCTATATCCTGAATAGTGAGGACTGCAAAAATACTAACCACAAGAAGGGTCAGCCAATCCTTCACAAAAGTTTCTGTGCACCTCATTCATTTCTATTTTAAATTTTATTAATTATTTACTTTTAAATTACGCGTGTTTCTCCATATTTTGAGTGTGCACTCAATTCTTAAATTAATGCAGGGTGAGTGTTTCTATTCCAAGTGTGCACTTAATTCCTAAATTAATGCAAGGTGAGTGTTTCTATTCTGAGTGTGCACTTAATTCCTAAATTATAGGTATTGTAAAAGACACATATTTATTCTAGATTCTCTTTTCTTTTTCCTTTATAAAAGAAGGAAATATCTTATTCTAAATTCTAAATATTTCTAATTTATTTCTTTTATTTTCTTCCTATTCTTAAAATAAAAGAATATTTATTCAAAAAGATATTTTCTAATTTTATTTCTTTTCTTTTATTTTTCTTTAAAAGAGATATTTTATTCAAAATACAGAAATATTTATTCAAAAAATATTTCTAATGTATTTCTTTTCTTTTCTTTTCTTTTTCCTTTAAAATAAAGAAATATTTTAATCAAAAAATAAAGAAATATTATATTTAAAAATGTCTTCTAATATTTATTTTCTCTTCTTTTTCTTTTAAAATAAAAGAATATTTTATTCTAAAAATAAGGAAATATTATATTCGAAAATAAAGAATTATTATATTCAAAAATGTTTTCTAATATATTTCATTTCTTTTCCTTTTCTCATTTTTCTTTTGTCTAGGTGCCTCTTCGACGGGCCCTTCCGAAAATCTCTTTCTTTCTTTTCATGGGGAGTATTGCGTAGTGGTCGAGAATCTTTACCGCAACCTTCCAACTACGCTTTCTTGGAGACTAAGGGCTGCTGAGGGATAAGGTCCTACTTATCGCACACCCCTCAACTTGTCCTACGCGACCAAGTCGTTATGTCCTCACTTGTACGGCACACACTTCCCTAGGTGAGCTGAAACAAATTCCTACCCGTTCGTGGATTGCTAATTCAGGGTAGACAACCTATTGCCATACCCCTATGTGTTCTTTCTATTCTTACGACCCCTGTAATTCCATTGTGGTTCAGTCGGTAATTCGTCTTGCCACTGCACACACACTTAAACGCACATTAGTAGCGCTGCACCATATAACATATTTTCATCATTCATCAAATCATTTCCCAATCATTCGAGCATTCATTTATCATTCATCTAATCATTTCTCAGTTAGTCGAGCATTCATTTATCATTTCTCAGTTAGAAGAGCATTCATTTATCATTCATCTAATCATTTCTCAGGCAGTCAAGCAATCATTTATCATTCATCTAATCATTTCTCAATCAGTCGAGCATTCATTTATCATTCATCTAATCATTTCTTAGTCATTCGAGCATTCATTTATCATTTATATTTCACATGATAATTTTCAAAGCAAAATCCATGATCTAAGTTTTATAAGTCCGGGTCACTTCAAACCAGTGCCCTCAATAGTCAAATCAGTCATAGGTCTCCAACAGTCTAATAGATCATAAGTCTAAAATAGTCAAATCAATCATCGGTGCTGAGGCGGGTAGTACAATAAGGTTAAAAAATATATATATGAGGGATATGAGAAGGTTAAGAAGGAAAAGTTACAAGCATACTTGAGACAATTTGAAACACTAAAGATGAAGGAATAAGAAAATATTGCATCTTATCTTCTCTAAGTAGATGAGATTGTTAATGACATCAGAAGTCTTGGTGTACAAATTACTAAGGAAGCAGTAGTACAAAAGCTACTAAGATCCTTTCCAACAAGTTTTGACTCCAAAGTGTTAGTTTTATAAGAAAGAGATGATCTAGATAAACTAAATATGGTTTTACTTCATGGGATCGTTACTACATATTAGATGAGGACAGAAAAAGAGAATCCTTCCATAAGAGAGGAAGCCTTCAAAGCTTCCAAGAATATAAAGGGTAGCAGGATGGAGTAGAGAAAAATTTCCTCTGATGTATCAAATGATGAAGAAGAAAATTTTGTGAAGAATCTCTAAATGGGTTGTGGAAAATATAAAAGGTAAGTTACCTTTCAAATGTTTTGAATGTGGTAGAGTAGGTTACTTTGCTTCCAAGTGTACTTACAAGGAAAGAAAGGATAATGACAATGAATAGAACCTTAACTATAGAGAACAAATAAAGAAACACCAACAATCCATGTTTGAACACAACAAGAAGAAGATTTTGTATTCCAAAGAGAACAACAACTCATCTAATGAAGATTATAGTGATGATAATTCAAGAGAAGTACTGTTCATGGAAAAGGTAGAATATCTTGAACATAAAGGATCGTAGGAAAAGGATAACTGTTACTCTTCCATTGTGAAGGAATCATACAGTAATGAGGCAGTCTCAAATAAGTCATGTGAAAGATACATAGATATTACTAGGAACATTCTGTGACTATGGCTACAATGGGTTCTTCTTTTCACCTTCAAAGTCCTATGTTGAGAATGAATCTTCCAATATGAGTAATATGAGTAATAGTCAGAAAGAGTTTGGGAGAGAAGAAGAAACCCTTAAATATAAGGATGAAGAAAATGCAGAAGTTGATTGGGAAGGTGAACTAATTAGTTCTCTGGATGAATTAAGGAAAGTAAGAAAAGAAAATCAATATTTCAAGGTTAGCCTACAAGAATCTCAAGTGTCTTTGGACCAACAAAAGGATCAGTTTCTCAAATATGAAAGAACAATCGATTCTTTGAAAAATCAAGAGATTGAGTTTAAAAGAACTAAAAACAAAGCACTAGGAGAAGCAAAAAATGAACGTGGAACTTAAGAAACAACTAGCATGTGCACTGAATGTAGTTAAGAAGTTTGATGAAAACAATCTCTTGTTGTAAGTGTCATTGGAAGAGACAAAATATGAAAATGAGCTATTGACAGAACTACTACTACAGGTTGAGAAAAAGGACACACATATTTACCACTTAAAAGAAGAACTAGTTGAATCAATAAAAGAAGAAGAGTCTCTAAAGAATCTAAGGAGACTCTCTTTTGAAATGAATGGGTCTAAGAATGAAATTCCAAACTTCGTAGATCCAAAAGGTTACAAAGAAATTTTTGACACAAAATTTGAAGCTAAATTCAAGAATAGTACATCAATTTTGGATAATATATTGAATAGTCAAAGGTCACTATACGACAAGTATGGTATTGGCTGCATTAAGACAGTTGAAAATGTTTGCGACAACAAACATACTCCAGTCACAAATAATCAAGTTGAGTCATCTAGGCAAGTCCAATTCAGCTATGATAATGTCCTTAATGATTATAATTTTCCTTGTTATAGAAGAAGGTTTAATTCATAGAGATGATTAAGTTGCAAGTATTATGGTCACACTGCGAAGTATTTTTATACCATAATATGTTATACATGTGATGGATTTGGACATAAGGCAGAAAATTCCTGAAGATTAGAAAGAAACAAGTACAATAATACATGGGTAGAGAAAGAAAGTAATTTTTTAACGTACCAACAAAAACCTGCACACACAAAAAAATGGGTAAAGAAAATCCCATAGACATGTGTAGTTGATGCCAATAATGTAAATACTTCTCTGGCAATATAAAGTTTTTTCTTGTTCTACTAACCCTCAAACTGTGTAAATAAAACCCATGAATTCAAAACGCTGTCTGGATTCAAGGAAACTAGAGTTAGAACATAATATCCATAAGTCACATGATTATGTTCAATTGGTATTCATATTTATAAGTGTAAATGTTACAAAAATGGTGTAGATATATCAGTTATAAGTGGAAAACATGGCAAAAGGAAACTACCATTGATTGGTACCATGTGCGAGACAAAATTCATATATAGGAGTCATGTCGCAAAGGTTAAACAGTGGCATAAGTACATATGTGACTCAACAGACATATTAGTTTATAAAATTTTGATTCTTAGAGAAGCTAATGCTCAAGAATTCAAAAAGGACAAATGCAACTCTATATTAGGTGAAGATGGACTCTTGGAACTAGTACCACTAGGAGCTCCTTGAATATGTTGAAGAAGAGCCAAGTTTTTCTCCTGCTACTTCTCTAATCGATTAACTCAATCTTTTAAGGTTTCCATTTCATGCACATTCACCTGATTAATCTGAAACTACGCATACCACTCTCTTACATCAGTTTCTTAGGTCTGAGATGCCCAATTCTCTAGATTGTTCTTGATATTTCCGAACTCTTCTCACTGAGTCTAAACTCTTTTTGACAACCTAGAAACAAATGCATTTACTCACTGAAGAGGATTCTCCATTGGAACAAAAATCTCTACACCAATAAAAATTAATGATTCTATGCTTCAAGAAAGGATCCTAAATAGGCTTGAAGATTGCTTTCCCACATGCTATGAAATACATTGATGGCATGTAGGATTCAATTGAATTTATTAATGATGATGCAAATGAACTGACAATGTCTAATGATTTGCGATCGCACATGAAAAATAAAATCTGTATATATCACACACATGCATAAATCATAAATATGGCCATAAGAAGGATATGTCACATGACAAATCATAATAGTACGCATCAGGAAATTTTTTGGAAATGTAGAATAGAAATAATGGTGCATATCCTGTTGCGCATCAGAATCGATGACATGTAAGAAATATGGTGCAGAAAAAATGAGAAAATAAGAGATGGGAAGCATGAAGACATGAAGCTGCAATAGAGTATTTTGTAAACTGCAACAAAAGTTTGTGCAAATAAAAGCAATCAAAGGACCGTGCAATGTAGAAGAAACCAAAACAAATAGTGTAATTCGCATAAAACAAGAAATTAGTGCATCTAAGGAGGAGAAACTAAAATGAAACAATGATACAAGAATTTAAATGAGGTTGGCATGAAAAATCGTGAAAAACAAAAGCAATCAGCACGAAAGGAACAATAAAAAACAGGAACAAAAGCTCAAGGTTAGGAAGAATGTGCAACTATGCAAAGCGAGCATACCATTAGTAACAATGTTTATGATAGTGACAACTACAAAGCCATTGATATATGTACACATTGATGGAGACAATGATACATGCTGTAGGAAAACTAAGAATAGTGCAGTAGAAGCAAAAAGAAAGGGAGGGATTCACAAATATAGCGGGAGCATCCATTTTCCATTGGTGTCAAAGGGGATGATATACTAGGTAGAAGGTCTTTCAAAGAAATGTTGAATCAATTTTTTGCACAGGAATACTCAAAGGATAAATTGGCATGTTGCACATAAAATAATAGCTCACATTCAGGGGTACCTTAGTTTTTTCTTAGTGTTGACATCAATGCCAAAGGGGGAGATTGTTGAACTTTGATGTTTTCATTGATGTCAAAGAGGTCGTTGGACTTGGTGATAAATTTGAAATCTAAATGCTATTTTGAAGAAGTATATAAAAATATGTGCACAAGTCTCTAATCCCACCTAGTCATGGTACTCCAGTGCGCAAGTCCCACTAAGCAAATGAACTAGTGTGTGCAAGACCCACAAAGTCATGGTACTTCATTCACACAATATAAGACAAGTGGAATATTCTTGGGTAAGCTTGACCGTAAAGAAAGGAAGAAGGGTTGTTACTGTCTTAGAGAAGCCCCAAATTGTGGACACATCATTTGACCAAGCTAAGTATAAATAAGAGTGAAGTTGATGAATGAAAAGTAAGCTTGGAAGAACAAATGGAGCAATATTTTGAATTTGAAAGCTTCAGGCTAGATGAAATGCTCGGAGGAATCAGAGGAAACATGATTGAAGAAGTGTGTGATGTTACACGACATGTAGAAAGAATAAGGAGCAATCACGCAAACATAAGGAGAATTTGTGAGAAAGGAACGAGAAGCATGTGGATGTATATGTGCATAGAATCAGTACAGTAAATGGAACTGTAGTAGGATACAATGTAAGTGGAGTAGTGACCAAAATTGAACCAGAATATATCATAAGTGAGTACAACAAGAAACAAATTTGAGCGCAGAACATAGTGCACGTAGATCTGAAGTCAATGTGACAGAAATACAATAACATCTATATCTCTGGGTGTTTGGATGAGGTGAGGAAAGGATATTGTAGTCTCCACTAAGGTTGTTGCCTGAACACTATGAGTTGGTGATTACATAGAGAATTGGTGTCCTCATAGGTTGGAGTCTGATTCAACAAGTTGGTGCTTGCACATAGGATTGGTGTCCTCACAGGTTGAAGCCTGTAGTTTGTGCGTTGGTGCTTGTAAGTGGGATTGGTGTCCCATTCAAGCAGGTGTCTGAGTGAGTTGGTTCTCACATCAGTTGAGAATGTTTTCTCCCATATTTCTATATAATTTCATTTTATACATATATATATATAAATATAATTTTCTTCAAACATTCTGCGTATAGTTTTTTTTTATTGATGCGGTTTTAAATAGCAATTGGTGCATTTTTTTAAAAGTGAAAATTCTTGACGTGTGCATGATACTGATTCACCCTCATCTTAGTATCATTGAGAATTCCAATATTATGAGGATTCATACTCCATAGATTAGAGGCGTTTTCAACAAGTTTCTTTTACACCACATCAAATAATCAATCTTTTAACATATTTATGGCCGGAAGCATTAAGAAATAAGGCCGAACTTGTGTGGCAATCGTATCTCCGTAGTATGGCCAAGACCAACCCACAAATCTATTGTTAAATTGAATCTCTAATCCTCCCCCATGGTTGGTGAAATAGGGATTTTCCCAATTTTATTCACTCTGTTTTGGTTTGGTTCATTGGAGAGAATAAGTAATGGTGTTATGAGGCAATATTATTGGTTTATTTTAAATAAATTGACTTTTATATTGACTTCCTAAAACCAAATCCACTAGCGAACTTTTAGAAATACTCAACATGATATTCCAAAGGGGAATAACTTGAATTTATCTTAGTATTCACTACACAAGCATGAGAATGGGTTGATGCATTAAAATATTATTGAGGAGAGGATAGTCTAATTGAGTGTAACCAAATTCTAAACACTAGTTAGCTAACAACTAGGTGTCAAATCCTAAACTCTAGAAAGCTAACAACTAGGTGGGTTAAGAAATTGGTTTCCTCATGGTGGTTTTTATTGAACTTAATGGTGCTCAATAACCATTGTGAGGATATGAAAGACATATCATGAACCTCGTATATGAAATTTTCTTATATGTGCCACTTTTCCCAAAGTGGATCCCATATCCTATGTAAAAGATAAGACTACGAGAAAGCATTTGAAGGTGAGCCATTTTAGGTGAAAATGGATATATTTCTTCTTCTTCCAAGAATGTTATGGATTCATTTCCTTATGGAACATCTCTATGTGGAGATTCAAACAATATTTCACCTTCTTCTTCATGAGTGTAGCAATAAATTTTCATCTTACATCCACCTAAATGTGGTAGGTAAGGAAAAAAGAAACACCTTGGTCCATAAGGAATAACATTACTACATCCCATTGATGAGAGATATTTTGGGGCCTTTCTTCTCATGGATAGATAGGTCACCAAGGTTTCAATAATTCTTCACCCACTATGGATGGGAGACGTATGAAGGGTTTGAGGTGATTGGAGTTTCATTAAAGTGGGTTTATGCTTAGGTCATTTTGGGTCACAAGCATGACAATGGGTTAATGTATTAAAGGATTATAGAGGAAAGGATAGTCTAATTGAGTGTAAAGAACCCTAAACCCCAGTAAAGGTAACATCCCTCCAGGGGACCTGACTAAAAACCTTATGTGCATGCATATAATAACAAATAGATCTGAAAATTTAAGTTAAGAACACCATTTTTAAAAAAATAAAATATAGAATATGTTACAAATATATGTACTTTAGAAAATATGAAATAGATCCACTTACATCCTTTAAATTCAGCCATTTCCATTTTCATGTGCAATTAATAACAGTTTAAATAACTGTAAAATACTTGTCCATCACTAGTTTCTGAAGGTTGAGGACGAAGCCGAAGGTTGATGTTTCCACCGAAATCCACCGCAATTCATGTCTTCAATATTTTCAATCTCTAAATATCCACCAGTTTCCTTCCTACCGTACCCAATGGGTACTCTTCTTCCCTGGGAATCCCCGAGTTGTGACGGGGCTGACGATACTTTGCTAGCAACTAAATTACAACATCGGACTAATGATGGGAGGGTCCCAACCTTTCTCATGTCATAATGAACCACACTCTATTATAGTCACCAAAAGGAGAGACAACCCAAGTTGTTTTCCACAACCACAAAAGGAACTAGTACAAAATGAGATTTAAGTGACCAAAATCTGCATATAAATTACCACTTTTGATTTGGCGATCACTGGTATCTAATTTCCGATCTCTTTTTACGCGACAAAAAATGTGTTCATATTTAGTTTGGTCATTTATAGGTTCTCTTGTGGCCATTAATTTGGTCATATATTTGGTCATTAATCTGGTCATATATTTGGTCATAGTTTTGGTCATTAATTGTCACGATTAATGACCAAATATATGGCCAAATTAATGACCACAGGCAGGCTATAACTGACCAAACTAAAAGTGAGGCTATAACTGAAAGTGAGGCTATAACTGGCCAAACTAAAAGCAACCACATTTTTTGTCACATGATAAGAGACTGGAAATTAGCCACCAAAACTATCATTTGGTCGTTTATATGCGAATTTTGGTTATTTTTTTGGTCACTTATCTCTCATTTTTTGGTCACTAATTTAGTCTTTTTTAGCCATTTTATATGGAAATATTCACTGATTTCTATAGATAGGGTATGGAGGAATCGAACAATCAATCTCCTTCTTGTAAGGCAGGTGCTCTTCAATTGAGCTAGTACCTTTGAAGTCCTATAATGTATTAAGAACCATGACATAGATTTATAGAAGCATTGCAATTGAATATTGCCTCCAAATCTGTTTTTTATCTTAAATATTATTTGAATAGTCTATATTACTCGAATATATTTAACTAAAGCAATATTGAATGAAAAGAAAAGATCAAAAATCATAATTAAAATCACTCTCACATTCTCACCTCATCTTCTTTGAAAGGAAAACCAATCGATCTACTGATGTAAGTTAAATCAATCTCCAAATTCCAAATCGAGAGATCTAGATATGTGACTGGTTTTTCATCTAGGTTTATGAGTTCTACTGGCTCGACCTCAAACTTCCTTTCACAATACATATAAAATATTGCCACCTGCACAAATGTGAACATAAATGAATGTTTTTTTATGAACCCAAACTGCACACATATACTCATGTGATATTCTAAGCAAGGCTATTACTTATTTTATCCTCAAGGTGTTTCCTTTTTCAAAAAACATAATATACTTTCTAACCACATAATCTACTTTCTAATTAGTACACATAGGATGGAATTTATGGCATACTTTCAATAAAATACTGACATATTTCCATCTATAACACACCAATAATTATACCATGTTAAAAATAATCAGATTTGGAGGAATGTATATTGTATATAGCAATGGAGAAAAACCATTGAACAATCAACTAGAAAGACCTCAAATCGTTGACCTTTTCTATGGAAAACATTGAATAATAACACAACAAATTCTCACCATTGTGTTCAAAACAATTTTTGCTTTAGTCAGGTCAGTTCCTGTGCATTCAATGAAGACATTCTTTGTTTCCAAAGTGATTACAGAATGTGCACCATTGATAATGGGAGGCAAAGATACTACTATTTTGCACCATGTAAGGATTGTTTTTTAGTCTAAAAATCATTTAAATAGACATATCCAATTTCAAATATTAAAACCCACATCAATATATATGACCTTTGAATAGACTACAATGGTACCTCTTTGCAGTTCATCCAATGCATAACCAATTGGAAGTAAGATGTCATTTTGATTACCATCACCCAATACAAGTAGGAAACACACACTTCCTTCACTTTATAAGATGCTAAGAAACCATTGCTCTATTTGGCTGCTAAAGTCTAAACATGTTATTTAGTAGAATGCTACAATATTAATCACAAAACAATGTTGATTGTGATATTTGGTAGGGTAATGCCATATATTTGTTATCATTTGTTCACAAACACTCATGTCCACTAAGATTTCCCAAGACTATATGACCTAATATATTATATTTAAGTGACTAGAACTGACTACTGCTCTTATATTGTATATATTGGTTATGGAGTAATACTAGTTTGAGTATAGGTGTTACCTGTGGGTAGTCATGACTCATGAGTACTGTTCTGGATATTGTAACAATGATGTAGTAGGACCTTCTATCAATGAACAATACTAGACATCTAGGTATCCATTCTTTATTAGGGAAGTCACGGGTTGCAAAAAACTATGTTGATCACGAAGAACAAGGATTGGTGCCTACAACTGCAAGGTAAAGTTTTCCATCTTCATTGATTATATTGATGAACTAGAGTTTGATGTCATTCTAGTGGGATGTGTGTGGTGTGATGCTGGATTCTTGACATTAATGCATACCTATGGGATCGTGATTTGATATATCAAGGACACCTAAACTAGTATAGTCATGTTAAGGACATCTAAGCTTACTCAATGAAAACATTGAGATATCCAACACACTCAATGCTTAATTTAGCAATAAATGACCAGAGATTAATCAAAGCCTCAAGATATTTTTCTTTGTTCATCATGCAACCCATGAAATAGGAAGGATAAAAAAATTTCAATCGGGTGCACCATGACCTTGAGGCCTCTTCACCAACAAATCCAACATTTCAACTAGACAAGTTAGTAGACGAAAATCAGTTGGACAAACATTGCAGTGTTATTCCTATCTATTCCAAGAACTGCATGGAATGCCTCGAAGAAACGAAATTAAGCACTCCATTAATTTACAAGGATATTTTATTTGAAATGGGGCTTTGCACAAAACTTGGTTGTTGGAAAATGAAGAAATCAACAGGTAGATATAAGATTTGTTAGATAAATACCACATTCAACCTAGCTTTTCCCTTTGTGGATCCACCATTACTCTGCCCCCAACGAATTATGCCACATGGAGAATGTGTGTCCACTATCCGCTCTTGAACCAAATATCTATCAAGAATAGATATCCATTGTTTTGTGTCAACAACTCGATTTGTTAACTTCAAGGAGTTAAGTATTTTAGCAAGATCAATTTGAAGTTGGGTTAACACCAAATTTGCATCAATCCAAAAGATGCATGGAAGATGACCTTTAAGACAGGTTAAGGATGGTTTGAATTATCGTTGTTGTCATTTGGCCATATTAAATGCCCCTATATCATTCATAATATTGATGAACGAAGTGTTCAGGCCATATCTTTTTTCATTGGTGAACGTGTAACTAGCTGATATATTTGTAACTACGCCTATTGAGTCATTGCCCCTAATGGTTGTCAATATACCTCCAGAGAAATCCATTGATATCGACTCCCAGAAATCCAATAATATCGACTCCCAGAAATCCATTGATATTGACTCCCATTATTTCCTCATGACTAGGAGTGGACTACTTGCTCAAATTTCAATTTGTGGCATTAATAGGATATGGAGGAAACAAATTTTAACAAACTTTTCTACCATTTGTGCAATCTTTGGTTAGCAAGAATACCTTCTTTAAATTGGCTAATATCTTCTCCATTGCAAAGTGTCATGAAATCTTGGAATGATGTGTCTCTAGAAACAATTGTAGTTTGTGATCTCTCACTGAATGTAAATGGCCTTTAACTTGTACAAAATCTCGTCCTTCTAAATATGTTCATGGAACTCTACATTTGGTTGTGTCATCACAATGTTTTGTATGATCATATATATATTCATGCGGCGTTTGGACAACGGTATATATCCATAGTTCTAGAAAACACATTTCTAAATATTGATACACAACAATATCAAACAAATACCTCACCTTGATCCCTACCATAAACCCTTGCATAAACTAAAATATTGGGAGTAAATAAACCCGTATTGTGTTGGAAACCAATGTTGGCATTGATGTCAAAAGGATGATGTCTTGAAGAAGGATGATGTGTTGAAGCTACAACTCACACCTCAACAGATCTGAAGATAAGAACAACCACAAACACACGAGTATGATGGAAAAGACTATTGTTGACCATTTTTCTAGTTGTTATAATGTCTTTCCCACAAGGAGAATGCATGAATTTCAAAGAGAAACATAGAAAAACTTCAACTAAAAGCAGCAATGTTGAAAATTTCCAGAAATCTACTTGGGATTTATAAATAATAGCTTACAAAAAATGTATGTTTCTTGTAAATTGTTAAATCAAAACTGAAAATAGAAAGACACCTTTTGAGCTCTCTTTGAACTTATCCAGCACTTGTTCCTCCTTGGTAAGTGATTCTGACAATTTCATAATCTCTTCTTTAAGCCTTAGTATTATTAGGATTGATTCTTCTGACTCCTTTTCAATATCATCAATCTTTGTAACATCCTTTCAACGTCAGAAAAGTAATGAGTTAAATGACAGAATGCCCCATTAGTTGAACAAAATTCCAAAGGAAATATACATAACAACATACCTTTGCAAGTTTTTCCTCTATTTTCTTCAATTTTTTATTCATGTGCTTTATATCCTCTTGATGTTTGACATATTTCCTCTCAAATTCCTTGAACTAGTCCTTGCATGATTTTTACTCTGTTTCAAGTTCCTAAAAATTCCATCAGCAACATCAATTTGTGAAAATACCAAACACATAACTAGATAGCTTAACACACACACTTATTAACTCACACTTTACACAAATGGAAAGTACTCCACATGAGGTATAAATAAAAATAGATTCAACTACAAAAAATTTGAGAAGCCAATTAAAACCTTACTTAATAGAAAGGCTTTAGCAAATGGGTACCTTGCTCAAAATAAAGAATGTAAATTCATTAAGAGGGTGAAAAGATTGACAACTGTTAAAGAACTAGCAACAATTCCAAATCAATCCCTAACCTCAATTTTCCTATCTTTCTTAATTCTTTTTATGAGATCATTTCAAACTTGCACTTTTCTCTTTTATGTCTAGTGTTGTAGTTTTTGCATAGGGTCCATTTTCGGAATACACATCATTGGAGCCATAAAGTAGGAAATATATTATCTAACCTTGGTAATCGAGCCCACATGTTATGGGATCATAATAGTGATATGTATTCACACTCAATTCTCCAAAAGTAAATATCTTGGGATGGTTACCCCATGTAGGTACATGAATATAGATCATGCGTTGCGCAGACACCAATAAGCCTCATTCAATAAGATGAAATTTTTTATCAACATGTCATTGAAGTGATAAATCATAAAATTGTTTTTACTTTCAACATATCACATAGGATACCAACCAAATTCTAAATTCCTTGATTCCTTGACAAAACAAGAAATTACTTGGCTATAATGCTTTGACAGGTACTCAGCTCCAACCCTGAGTGAACCTGTTCCCGATAAGCATTGCAAAGTATCAACCCTTTTCTCCTCAATAGCAGGACTACTGACACAAAATGCCATAAAATTACATCTTCCATATTTGCTAAAACAAAACAAAAATATTGGCATCAATAATTTAATTTAGAATATTCTACTTCCATCACCTAGTATCAACTTCACACTCAGTTTGTTGAACACTGTAAGACCATCTATGGGAAAATATTCCTTATATCGAGACCAGGATTATCTCATCAGATATCGGAAAATGTCATCAGATTATCTCATAAGTAGACAAAATCTAAGACATGAATGTCATGTTCTTTAATGAGGCAAGTGCATTTGCTAAAAAAATTATCCATTGAGATATATCAATGAATGGAAGTTTGAGAAATATTACTAAGAAAACCATTTCAATTATTTTTTTTCAAATCATATATTCAGAAAAGCATGGCCCAAAAGTCATCTTTGATAATGAAAATATACAATAAAGATTGCACTGAATTCACATCCAACAGTATACAATGACCTAACCACAAACCAACTTCTCTATCCACTTGAGTTAGGATTTTAAAAAACACTAGAAAACCTCTAGGCTCATATTTATGATCCACATAATTTAACCTATATTAATATAAAGATAAGTTGAGTAACATCTCTAATGTTACATATAAGGAAACCAAATTTTTCTCATTCCATGGTGTTTGGGAGTTCAATTTACATTCATTTTCCACAAAAAAAGATGAAAAATCTTGAAATATCTAACTTGAGGGATATTATAGTTAGATATAGTGAATACTATAAGACTTGCAAGATCTATGTTCCATCTCAAAGGAAGATAGTAGTATGTCGATACAAGGTCAAAACCACCAGACTGTAATTGAAACCACACCCTTACTTTTGTGTGAACAGGTAAAGGGTTAGGGTTTTCACTCTGTATTATGTTGTTCCATACATGCCGCCACCTAACATGGCCAATGACATCTCCAAGAGTGCACCCTACTAGTGTCTACTTCTGGAAGCCTTCTTCCCACCAAATCTTCCCAGTTAAGTCCTTTCGTCAAATGTTGTGATTTTCATTCGCTAGGTTTATTATCATGATAAACCCTATTTGAAGACTGATCAAAATGATCTAGCTCACTATTTATTTACTTGTGAATATACATGTTCCATTGAGATTTTCCATTTTAAAATGGGCTTCAACAAAAATGTCTCCCGTAATCATTTGAATTCAAAACTATTCTTATCCTCATAACACTCTACTTGTCCTCATTTGATCTTGAACCAAACAATGCATTACATGATGTTGGAACCTTTCCTAGAGTGCTCTTTGTATTTAAAATCAAGGATTGGGAGCAGGCTCCAAAAGTATTGAATATAGCTGGTAATGTTGTTCTACAAAAGAACTTGATTTCATTACTAGATATTGTAGAATCCCTTCTTGTGTCGAGTTGGAAAAACTAAGCGGAAAGCATGTTATTGCTAATGCTTTTCTTGTCATTTGTTTTACTCTTCTGGACCCAAGTAATACATGGGAGTGCTCATGTGAATGCATAACAACTTATTATGAATGAAACAACTTGCAAAAAATTAAAATGGAAAGCATAACTTAAATGAACGCAAAAAGGAAATGAAGACCCAATATTCCATGTAAGTCAACTGTAGCATTCAAAAACCAACCTACATATAAATGTGATGTTTAGTACAAGAAAATCATAACACATTTGCAACTTTTGTGCAATCCATAAAATTTTATTTTTAAAATATATAGCCTAGGACATCTCTATTCCGTATGTGCAACTATACCTTGCATGAATGACCCCAACCGATATAATGCAAGGTTTATTAAAAAGCATTATACTCAAGAAGCAAAACAAGTGTTCTTCATAGTGAACCCTGGAGCAGCTTGTACAAGACTAAGGCACATTCTTCAACAAATATTTTCTCTTCTTTGTGCATTAATAAAAAAATTAACTTTTACCTTGTTCACCATCATGAATGTAGTAATAATGATGATATATAGAACATATCAGATGCTACAATTCTCACTATGACATGTCATATGCACTGTAGCTAGCTCAAAGAAAAAAATATAGTTAAATTTTTATGTAAGAAAATCATAACACATTTGGAACTTTTGTGCAATCCATAAAATTTTATTGTTAAAATATATAGCCTAGGACATCTCTATTCCGTATGTGCAACTATACCTTGCATGAATGACCCCAACCGATATAATGCAAGGTTTATTAAAAAGCATTATACTCAAGAAGCAAAACAAGTGTTCTTCATAGTGAACCCTGGAGCAGCTTGTACAAGACTAGGGCACATTCTTCAACAAATATTTTCTCTTCTTTGTGCATTAATAAAAAAATTAACTTTTACCTTGTTCACCATCATGAATGTAGTAATAATGATGATATAAAGAACATATCAGATGCTACAATTCTCACTATGACATGTCATATGCACTGTAGCTATCTCAAAGAAAAAAATATAGTTAAATTTTTATGTAATCTATTTCTATCTTGTATTGTGATCCTAGTCTTTCACAAATGTCTTCATAACATTTTGGTGTAACTATTCCATCAAAATCACACAAGACTTGCATCGAGATTCATTAATGTTTAAAGCTTCTTTAAGCTAATTTTGGTGCATATTGTTAGAAAGAATGTAGAAACAACATTTATAATGGCACCACAAGAAACATTAAATTAAATGAACAAGTGAATAGTTGCATTAAAACATGCCCTTATATCACTGCTTGTAGGAATGGTAGAAACAACATTTCTAATGGCACCGCAAGAAACATTAAATGAAATGAACCATTGAATAGATGCATTAATACATTCCCTTGAAGAAAAAAGGTTTGAAGACCATGTAATGTAATTTTAAATGGTCTGAAGAATATGTAAAGTAAACATAAAGTTTGCAACTGATTCATAAAACATGATCATCTAAATCGATGATTTTCCCAAAAACTTCTTCGTCCACCGAATGAAACTCGTTTCTGCCGCCTTCAAACGTTCACACCCATCAATTGTATCTTCATAGGAAATGGGGATGTTACTTGTGACATGAATGACATTTACATTGGCATCTTCAGAACCAAGTGGCACTCCATGGATCATAGCAAGTGACTGAATTCATTTAGTAGCGGTAATAGCACCATCATATGGATATAGTATGTTAACTTTATCACCTACCTAGAATACTTCACATTCTGATAGAGTTAATGGGAACTGTCAAAAACAAAAAAAGGTATACATAAATATAAGAAAAAAATTACAATTAAATTTCCAAAAACATACATAATTATTGATACAACAAAATTAAATGCACTCACTGAGTCAATATTTGAAATACGCCTAGCAAGAGTTGGCAGTGATTGAAAAAGATGAGGAGCATCAATGTTGGGATATTTTTGACTTTCTAAGACTGTGGTTTTTCCTTTAATTATATCATTCATGTGATTACATCATGCACAAATAAAATATAACATTATATGGACACAATAATATAGTAGAAAGATAGTAACTATAACATTAACACACTAAAAATTAGACCTAAACTTAGACAATTGAAATCAAGTGAAGACATGTTTGTATGGAAATTGATAATTAACTTACCTCATATAAATCACTATGACATCCCTTATTTTTCCATGAAGCAACGATAGGTTGAATGGAGGAGGCTATGTTTGACACTATCTTTGTCAACCCATTTATGCATTCCATTACATGTTTATAATTCTCACTATTGTATTGAACAATAGATGTGGTTTAGCTTTTCTCAGCTTCATTAGATGAGAGTGATTTTCCTATTGGATTTTTTGATATATGCTCATGTTTAGAATTTTCTAAGTATGCCATTATTATATGGTCAATCTTTTCACTCACATCCAGCTCTGATCTATTAGATCCATGACCCTACGAATCATTATCAACACATAATTAGTTGGATATATATATATATATATATACGAATCAAAATGCAATATAATACAATGTACTTACAAATATACTTACAGAAATTCCATACATGGTGTGTTCATCAAAAAAATGCATATACTTACAAACATGTTTTGATTGGATCACCACCCACCACGACCCAAAATAAATCGATCCTTCACATTATCTCTTGCTTTCCTCCCTTTTGTACTCTTTTGCACATACTCTTTTGCACGCATAGATTCCTTCAAATCTTCCCACTGTCCGGGAGTCAAGTTGTTGTCCCTGTCTTTTCCATCCAAGATTAATTTTCTGCATTTATGCCTAAAATTATTAATCAATTTTCTCATCATATTCTTGTAATATTTGGTGGAAATCCTTCCACCAATAGTCTCAAAGACATTTTCCATTTTTCGAATCACTTGATCCACATTTCTTTCATCTTGATCTGCAAAATTGGCTTTGGTGACATCCAAATGAGACCTTAGTCGCATGCCCAACTCTAAGGCCCACCTTGAAGCTTTTGGTCCAACAGGTTCACCATATTTTACCTAAACCAAATAAGCCTTCATCCCTTCTGATTTCCTCTCTTTGGATTCTCTTTCTATGGACCTATACATGCCTTGACAAAATCTTTGTCTTTTTATGAAAGATGATATATATTCAGTCAAATCAATATTGGGTGATGTCGAATGAGCAGTCATATTTGTGGACACAAAAGGTGTTTTTTCTTTGGCAAGTGAAGGCATAATTCAGTTCAGTCAAATCAATATTGGGTGTTGTTGAATGAGCACTCATATTTGTGGACACGATAGGTGTTTTGTCTTTGGAAGCCGGAGGCCAGATTGGTTCCTGATTGGCCACACTAGGTGTGGCACTAGCTATCTCCTCAATTTGCTCAGATGTGCCTTCAAATATGTGTTTTCATTTTAAATAAAGGTCTCGCAAACCTGATTATGATCCAAAATATACCAAGTCTTCAACAATATTAGCTTGGACATGATCATCAACATGTGATATATGATCAAGAAGCTGATCATTAGTATTATCAGCATCTTCTCCATGTACTGATCCACCAAGGCGTAGGATTCTATGAGCTAGTGGCAATGTTCCTTTGCTTGCCTTTAGTTTTTGCTCATTTTGTGTAGAATTGACCTTTTCCCTGTAAAGTAAAAAAATTATTAAATTAGAAAGGAAAGCATAGATGGCCTACATCATCAAATTGATTATATACAACTATCATAAAATATTCATAGAAGTGAAAAATTACAAGGAATAACTACTTACTGGTTTTCCAAACCATGAGCTAGAAATGATGTGCCTTTGCTTACCTTTTGGTTCTGCTCTTTTTCTCTAGAAGCCAACTTTTCCCTATAAAACAAAAAACTTATCAAATGAGAATCAAAAGAATATATAGGTTACGTCATGAAATAAATTATAAAAAACTTTCATGAAATATGAATATAATTGTAAAGGTACAAGGAATACCTACTTACTTATTTCCCAAACCAAGAGATGACATGTATTCTTCATTTCTTGTGATTTGTTCTTTATGAACACACTCATATTATGCAACATTATCATCATTGTTTTGGCCACTTTTATGTTTCATCCCATTATTCTTCATAGCCTTCATTTCCAACATTTCCCATAAAAAAATCATTAGTACATGGACAAATAACGACCATGGGTATAATGCGGACCATGATTTCATATAGTGTAAACATTATTTACTATATTGAAAATAATTTGACAAGGAAGGAGTGAGCATGCAAATACTATTACGAATGGGTTTTCCATTTTATTGTTTATGTTATGCAAATATTGTTAAAGTTTCATTGACCATTCAAGGTAAGAATAACTTGCAATTGTACAAAACCTCCATTTAACTACTAGTAGCAGTGTACTGACCAAAAAAAATCCAAAACCATTTAGCCACCATTTGTTACACATTACAACCAGTTACTTATATGGTCTATTCTCAAAACCATAAACCTTTCAGGCAGTCAAATTTTCAAACAAATACCAATCTCAATATCTGGTATAGGATTTGAACTACAAATTCAACTTGCATTTAGCTAAAATAACAGGAAAGGAACACAACACCACCTTATCTATGAACTCCATATATATTACTTCATATATAACCTCATCCTGAGTAAGGGAACCCTTTAATTGACCAGATTATCCTTTCCCTCACTATTCCATCTTTCTAATATTTAGTTCTAAAATGAGCCCTAATTTTATGGTTGAAATGAGAAAATATAGAAGAACACCCTGTACCTAAAGGTCTTGAGGGGTGAAAAATAAATCAATTGCTCATTAATTTATTGAGATGTAAAATAAACATAATTGAAAATTATAGGTGGGACATGAGCATAGGAGATAAACTCCAACATAGAGATAAATCAAGTAAAAAATTGAAAGTAACTATTCTTTCCCAAGAGAAGTGAAATCATATATATACACCAAACTTACCATAACCACACTTACAAGGGAACTAAGCAGAATGGACCTGTTCTCTTTTAATGGAGGCAAAACAGAGTATGAATTTCCCAAAAGGTTCAGATCACAATGTAATAGTTGGACCACTATTTAGACTACCAACTAGTCTTGAATTGGTGAGGGTTTGTGAACATGTCAACTTTGATGCAAATTGATTAACCACACTTACATGAGAACTATGGGAACAAATATAAAGAAATAAACTTCCATATCTACAATATAATGGAAAATAATTTAAAGAAAATAACCACCCAAATTTGCTAAGCAGAACGACCCTATTCTCTTTTAATGGCTGCAAAACAGAGTATGAATTTCCCAAAAGGTTGAGATCACAATGTAATACTTGAACCACTATTTAGACTACCAACCAGTCTTTAATTGGTGATGGTTTGTGTCAACTTTGATGCAATTTGATAAGGAAACTAAATCTTGATTTCTAACTACTTACCATGAACAAATTTGTAAATAGTATGAGAAAATAACAAGATCAAGATCATTTTATAAATACAACAGTATAGGATGTGTCTGTGTGTGTGTGTGTGTGTGTGTGTGTGTGTGTACGCACGCATGTGTGTGTGTGCATGTGCATGTGTGTGTGTGTGTGTGTGTGTGTGTGTGTGTGTGTGTGTGTGTGTGTGTGTTTTCATCATGATGTCATGCAATCAAAGAATAATTCCTCCATCTTTTGTTAATATTGAAACTAAAAAACATCCATTCATAACATTTATCAAACAAAATTTGATAGTAAGGAACATACGGAAACCGTATTTGAAACATTGCACAGTACCAAAAACAAATATTTGGCTAATCCCATGGCCAAAACAATAAAATCCATACAAATCTTAGTACAAAGTTTAGTACCACCATTGGCTAATCCCATGGCCAAAACAATAAAATCGAGTTTGCATAGTGAAAATACATTCCATAAATTTAAGGTGACAAATCATCATCGTCATGATTTGCATTGCCATCAATATCACAATCGTAATCACTCGTGTATGCATATACTTCATTTTCTCCATGTTCTTCATACAATAGATTTTCCTTACCATGCGTTACATTCCCTATCTCAGTATCTTCATTGGGAATGAAAGTTTCTTCTTCAAATACATCTATATTGTCATCTTCAGCTTCTTTTTCCAATATTTCTTGTAAACTAGTACATTGCTCATTGACCATTATATCAACATATTCCATGAATTTCCTTTTGGAATGAGAATCTAATTGAATGACAGATGACCATCCTCAGCTTGTTTGATCATCAATTGGAAATGACTAGGTAATTTGAAGAGGGGAAACATACAGCTAATCAGTCTTTGATAAAATTTGGCGTGTATTTGCACGTACAAATCCATATTCATCACGTTGTATTGCAGATGGTTTGATCCATTCACATTTTAATAATATTAGACTATTATCACCATAATAAACTTGAATAATTTCCTATATGAATCCAACATAAAATTTATTTTCGGTGTCGTGATGAAATTCAACACTAAAAATACAATCACAATTTTCCTCTCCTCTATCCTTTTCTTCCACTCTTAAGTGACTACCATAGGCCCACATCCCACTGAAAGAAGTAGCAAATATATTTGGAGGTCGTGAAATATAAATTTCCTCAATCGTTATATCTTAACCTTCTTGTCGTGCATCACTAATTGCATCAGCAATCCAATCATCAAATTTTGGAAAAGAACCATCTCCAATATTCAAATCCTGAAGTGTACGCTTTCGAGATGGATGCATCTATGTTTGAATCTCTTCTTCATATATTCTACATAGAATATGAACATACAAGATAGTAAGAATGATAATAATTTAACTTTTAAATGAAATTAAATAAATAAATTATCTTGTAAATAATATTTCACCTACGCCTCTTATCAAATGAGGATGTGTTTTAAAGAACATAGGCATGTCTCACAATTCTTTCCTCGATTGATAGATTGAAGTGACATCCATTTCCTTCTAATAATTTTCCTACAACTCTCTCGTCTTCGTCATCATCCCATACACGTTGATTGACATTACTAAAATCCTTCATATATTCTGTGCAAAATCCTATGGCCTCCTGCATTGAATATTTCTCACACGTGCTTCCTTCTGGTTTTTCCTTATTTCGAACAAACTTTTTCAGAACCTTCATATATCGTTCTATAGGATACATCCATCTTGTTCTTATTGGGCCACAATGCTCTAGTTCATGTTCTAGATTTATAAGAAGATGCATATAAATATTGAATATTGTTGGTGCAAATTCCCGTTCCAATAAGCAGAGGACTTCAAAAACCTCTCCCCTCAAATTATCAAAGTTCGAAGGATCTAACACATGTATACTCATTCTCTTCAATATTAGGCCCAACCTTATAATTTCTAATCTTTTCCCCTTTTCCAAACTTGATATGACCGCAATAGGTAAAATATCCTTGATTATGACATGATAGTCATGTGTCTTGAGGCCTCTTAAGCCATTATTGTCAGTTTTCCTTCTAACATTACTACTCACATATCCAGTAAGAAAGCAAGTCTGAGACATCAACATTAAGAACTATGCATGTTGTTCCTTTGTCCACACATAAGGAGCAATAGGTTTTCTCCCAAATATTTTTCAACCCAAATATTTCGATGAATCTTTAGTTCTTGAAGGTCTAGGTGTGATGACACTATATCATATGCACCAAAAAGAGTTTCTATAATAGAAAAAGCTATGTTTTTCTTAGTATGCATAAAGTCAACAGTATGCCTAATGGTTATATCCTTAAACTATGGAAACTTGTAGAATATGCACAATCATTTTACACCACTATCATTGATTGGATCATTTTTACTACTAAGAATGCTACCATGGTATCCATGGTATCCATGAACATTGAGACTAGTCAATGTGCCATATGCAGGAAGATCGTGTATCGTAAGAAATAAAGAAGCTCTTAAAGTGAACTGGATTGAATCATTGTCCCTTAAGATTTGAATTGCTTCAATTCCTTTCCACAATTTTGCTAGCTCATCAAATAATGGCTCTAAATAAACATCAATTGTATCTGAAGTCGCACTTTTCTTTCTTGGTATAATCAATGACAACATCAAGAAAAATGGTTTGGTTCCTAACCATGGAGGCAAGTTATAATTTATCAAAAACAATGTCCAAGTTGACCATTTACTACTCTGATCTGAGAATGGGTTCACTCCATCTAGAGCTAAACCCAACCTTATATTATGAGGATCTTGGGAAAAATCAGACCATTTGTTTTCAAATCCCATCCACGTCTTAGAATCAACCATAGACCATTGTTTTCCATTAGTGCTCTTATTTTGGGCATGCCATTGCATAATCTCAACAATGTCTCAATAACTATACATTTGAAGTAACTGTGGGATTACTATAAAGTGGTGAAGAACCTTTCTAGGCGTTGAATTTGATTTCAACCTTGATTTGTACCTCGGTTCTTTACATTTTGGACATTGATTCTCACTTGAATGATTTTTGCAAAATAATACACATTGACCATTCACACATGTGTGGATGTTCTCATACCCTAACCCTAACTTAGTGATTTGATTTTTACATGCACTCTGTTTTGTTGGCAATGTGGATTCAAGTGGTAACAACCGATGTAACAATGCCAATAACTCATCAACACTCTCATTTGTCCAACCATGCACCGATTGCAAATTAAGAATTAGAAGTATTGTTGTCAAATGACTTAACCTGCAACTACCATACACGGGTTTTGAAGCATCCTCCATCAATTTGTGCCAATCATCCTTGAAACCCTCATTCATCATTCTATCAATTTCAATCCCTCCATCTAAGATTTTTACCTCTTCTTATGAATTTGTTGCCTCTACATCTCCCATGCTTTGCAATGGTATCCTATATGGATACCTATTTTGAGGGAAAGGGCTTATACCGCTATGACCTTTTCTCAACATATGTTCAAAAATCACTTGTCTTCTTCTCATATTCCCACCGAGACAATATTTGCATGGGCATGCATATTTCTCCAAGATCTTCTGATCGGATATTCTCTCATCATGTGCATGGTATTCATTTGTTGACAAAACTGGTCATTGACTCATCTTCAATTTTCTGCATTCAATTATGACACTAGTATGTTAATTGGGTTACAAGTTACAAGTCTTAGCCTTACATAAATCCTCTCAATATGATCAATGGTCCATTACAAAGGGACACTATTTTGATCACTGTTACAAGTACTAGGGGAATGGGTGGTTGGAAACCTAGGGTTGTGGGAATAAAACCAATAAATAGTACAGATACCAACAACATACCAAGAAGGGTTGGTTTGAATGAATTTTTAGCAAGTTTTTATAGTTCTCCCACCAGGGCCACAGGGATGCTATAGCTCACCAGCCACAACCACCAGCAAAACTGACAAAAAACATTGAGTGTGATGTTCAAGTGTGAATATTTAAAAAAATTGTACATTTCTATAGGGTTTACATAGGGTACCATCCTAAAAAAGAAGGGAAGTTCTAGGGGGTTTTCCCCATGAAATATTAGCTGAAAATAAAGTATGCAAACTATCTAATAACCAGGTTCTTTCCAATAATAAACAATACAGTAGTTATGGCAGAATATGTATTAGTTAAATTATCAACTACTATGTAATGACTAGGAGAAGAACACAAGTTGGGATAGATTTGGTATCACAAGAAAAAATCTGTTGTATTCTTGAGACATGACAGATCTGCTATATTGATTTTCTAAACATTAATTGATTCCAAAACTGGGTTAAAATTAGCTACACTATCCACCCTTAGACTATAGTGGTGAAGAGGTTGGATGAGGAACATAGCTATGAAAATTAAATGGAAAATTTGGTAATATTTTGGTATGGTGGTTGGTTGGTTCTGTGGAAGGCATTGAGCCATGGACCATGGTTTATTTGCAATATATTTGTAAATGGTGGATTGCTAGGACTTTTAATCTTTTAGATAATAATATAGAATGGAAGTTGGTTAATATATAGCACGCCAACTGAGCTCCATTGGAGATTGAAGCACTTGGAGAATTTAAAAATCCTTAAGAATGAGGATTGTTACCCCCCTATTTGCATAAGTTGATCACTTATGCAGTTTGAGCTACTTGAGCATGAAATGGGCGATATGGGTTAATTCTGTGGATAGAAAAGCAATTATGGGCAATAGGCATGTCTTGTCCCTATTTCTATATTCATACATCAGTAAATATTAAACAAGCATAAACCTCATATTTGAGCATGATTTATGGTAGAAACAGTAGTAAATGTCTCCTTCACCTAAATTTGGGAATGAAACAACCCCCTAACAGTATTCATTTTCAGTTATGGGCCAGTTTTGTAGATGTAAGGCATTTCCTAGTGTAGTTTAGAACTGTCCATATTTTCATGTAGCGGTGAACAAGACTTTAGCAAATTCTAGGCATTGTTTTGACCTCAAGGACGCAAGTCTAGGAAATCATTTATGTTATGTCCTAAGTCTAATTCTATGGGTGAAATAATTCTTAAGCCTTAAATATGGGAAAGCTTGTGTATGGTAGCTGCAATATATATGAGCCCTTGAAGCAATCCTAATCTCAGGACTGGGAGTGTTAATTTTTTAGCATTAATTCAACAAACTCTAGGATCTTTACTGAGAGAATAGCATGTACAGCATATCAAGCATAACAATGCATATCAATCACACCAAGCAATCACATGAGACAATAGACACACAAAGTTTCACTGGGGAAAACGATAAAGGTGAAAAACCCCACAAATTCCTCAAAGATACAAAGAGAAATGATACAACCCAAGTACACGGAGATAGTCCTCCTAACAGCTTAACCTCCTCCTCCACTAGTGCACCACTTTCTAGTGAGTGTAGAAGTGAATAATGAGATGATCAAATAGAGTGCCTCCCGCATGTTGATGTATATGTAACTTCGGAATGTATTTCACCTATGTATTTCATTTATGTATATTGTACTCCTATAGAGATGTGTTATTCCTCTATAAGGAAGTGTCGTCATTTGTATTGACAAGTGTCGCAAGTGTCGTAACTTGCCGATGGGTTATTAGACCACCATGTGTGGGGTCGGCCCTGATTAAGTTAACCTTGGGTTATTATGCTAAGCTAGACAAGTCAGCCCCATAAGTTTATTGGGCAGTCAAAACAAGTATAAATAGAGATCGGGAGATCTCTATTTGATCACTTCATTACTCACTTATACATCACTCAAAAAGTGGCGCACGTGTGAAGAGGAGGATCAGCTGCTAGGAGGAGTCTATCTCTGTGTAATTGGGTTGTAATTTGGTTGTATTATTGCTCTATCTATCTCTGAGGAAGTTGTGGGGTTTTTCACCTTAGGGTTTTCCCCACAGAAACTCTATGTGTCTATTGTCTCTTATGTTTGCATCTTGTGATGATTGATATGCTTGCTATGATTGATGTGCATTGATATACTGTACATGTTATTCTCTCAGTAAAGATCCTAGAGTATATTGAATTAATGCTAAAAAATTAACATGGTGTCAGAGCTAACCTGAGAAGAAGACATTGTGCAGTGGCAGAAACTAGGGTTTCTTGTTTATTGGATTTCTCTCCATAGATTTTGGAAAAGAAATATGATAGACTAACTCTCCTCAACAAGGTGAATCTTTCTGTCCAATCAGAATTTAGTTTTGAGCACTTTCAGTTTTGGCCCTAAAAATTAGGGTTTCCACAAAAATAGGAATTTCTGAAATCTGAAGACATAGCTGGAAGCTCCTTGGAAAAATTGAAGTTTAGAGCTTTGGATCGAGATTTTTGGTTGGGTGAAGCTCTGGGAAACTCAAACCCTAATTCAGGGTCCTCCCTAGTGAACCTGGGAAGACTAAAAGGCATTTCTAAAGGGTGAAACTTTGCAGATCTCAAATTCTGAATACACCAGGATGATTAGCCCATCAAGGCGCATCTTTATATCCTTTCAGAAAGTTGAAATTCACATTTTGAATCTCTAGGGTTTCTCTGACAAACCCTAATCCGGGACCAGATCCAGTTTTCAGCAAATCAAGTGGTAAGACCTAAATCTTTTCTATTTCCATTTGAAGTACTCTTTAAAGATGTCTCACCACACCAAGCTTGAGGATAAGCTTGAAGGGGTTGATAACTTCCAAGCATGGAAGTATAGGATTGGGTTAATCCTGGAAGAAAATGAGTTGGACACTTATATAAGTGAAGAGATCCCTGTCCCAAAGGAAGAAGAGGCTAAGGCTCTTCACAAGAAGAACTTGGTCAAGGCAAAGAGGATCATTTCTGATTCTATCAAGGACCATCTCATTCCACATGCGTCATCTCTAAAGACACCCAAGGCAATGTTTGACTCTTTGACCAAGTTGTTCGAAGAGAAGAACATAAATCGGAAGATGACTTTGCAGAACCAATTGAAAGGGGTAAAGCTTCAGAATGGAGAGACCATTCAATCCTATTTCTCCAAGGTCTCTCAGATCAAGGAACAACTTGAAGCAGTAGATGAAGTAGTGGAGAATGGTGAAATTGTTATGACCACTTTGAATGGCCTACCTAGGTCATGGGATTCCTTTATCCAAGGGATCTGTGCAAGAAGAAAACTAATCTCCTTCAGTAGACTATGGGAAGAATTTTCACAAGAAGAGGCTAGGCTTGTAGCCCGAGAAGAAAAGATGGGAAGTGAAGATCAATCTCTCACAACTCACACCAAAAGTAGCAAGCCCAAGAAAGAGCACTCTCATCACAAGAAACCTTTTCAAAAGGGTAAGAAGGTTCTGAGATGCTACACTTGTAATGAGAAAGGGAACTTTGTTGTAGATTGTCCCAAGAACAAAAGGGACAACAACATCAACAACTTCAACAAGAAGAAGAAAAATATCAAAAGAAGATATCATGTTCATGCTGCTGAGGATGATGAACCACCAAAGAAGAAGACTAGGATAGAAAGTGATGACTCATCAAGTGAAGATGAATATGTTCTAATCTCTACTCTCACGGGTACTATTTATCATGGTTATAATGATTGGCTTATTGACAGTGGGGCTTCCAAACACATGACTGGGTTTAAAGAATATTTTGCAAATCTATCTGAACATGAGTCACCCCATAAGGTAAAACTTGGGGATGACTATCAATACCCTATCAAGGGAAGTGGTGAAGCCTCCTACAACCTAGACTATAGGAAGTCTTTGAAGATGAAAGATGTTTTATATGTACCTGGGCTCAAGAAGAACCTACTCTCCATATCTGCATCAGATGCAAAAGGAATGAGGGTTGCATTTGTAGATGGCCAAGTACTTATGTGGCCAAAAGGTAAAACTATAGATGATGCAGTAGTGATTGGAGAGAAAGAGGGAGGTTTGTATAAATTAAAGGGACAACCTGAACATGCCATGGTGCATGATTCCTTGGAGCCAAGTGAACTCTAGCATAGAAGGCTTGCACATGTGCACTATAGAGCACTACCAATTGCAAGCAAAGCAGTAGAGGGTCTTCTTGAAATCAAGACCAAGCATGGAGGTGTTTGCAAAGGCTGTGCAAAAGGAAAGAACATAAAGAAGGCATTTCCAAGCAGTGAAAGCAAATCAAATGGAATCTTGGAAATTATCCACTCTGATGTATGTGGCCTGATCTCATCCAGCTCTCTAAGTGGGTATGTTTACTATGTCTCTTTCATTGATGACTTCTCCAGGAAGACTTGGTTTTATTTCTTGAAGAACAAAGATGAAGTATTTTATAAGTTCAAAGAATTCAAAGCCTTGATGGAAAATCAAACTGATAAGAAGATCAAGATCTTCAGATCTGACAATGGTGGAGAATTCACTTCAGGTGATTTCAAGAAACTATGCAGTGATTCAGGGATTAAGAGGGAGTTGACTACTCCCTACAATCCACAATAGAATGGAGTTGTAGAAAGGAAGAATAGAACAATCATGGAGGCAGCACGGGTAATGCTGCATGACCAAGATCTGCCTATGCATCTATGGGCAGAAGCATCTAGGATAGCTGTATATGTGCAGAACAAAACACCACACAAGATATTGGACAACAAGACACTAGAAGAGGTCTTCTCTGGTAAGAAGCCTGAAGTCAGCCATCTTAGAATATTTGGTTGTCCAGTATACACTCATGTCCCAAAGGAAAAGAGGACCAAGCTAGATCCTTCAGGAAAGAAGGGTATCTTTGTGGGTTATAGTGAAAGCTCGAAGGCTTACAGAATATACTTTCCAGGGTTCAAGAAGATTGATGTCAGCAGAGATGTAACATTTGATGAAAACTCAGCATTCATCAAGTCAAGGAAGACACCTGTTGAAGATCATGAAGAACCAAAGGAAACCAGATTTCAAGACACTACCATGACTGAAGCAATTCCAGATGTTGATCATGAAATTGAAGATCCACAATAACCTATAGATCCACCTTGTAAGAAGGACTCTCACAAGAGGAAACCTGCATGGGCTAGAGATCTCATTCAAGATGCAGAAAGATATGCCATTCCAGAAGAAGAACACAGAGCAAAGAAGAGAACTAGATCACATACCATCTATGTTGCTTTACTCTGTGATATCATGAACAAAGAACCTTCCAGTTATGAAGAAGCAGCGGAAAAGAAAAAATGGAAGGATGCCATGGTCAAGGAATACCAATCAATAATGAAGAATGATGTTTGGAATGTTGTCCCAAGACCTTAAGGGAAGTTTGTTGTGACTTCCAAATGGATCTACAAGATCAAGCATGCTGCAGATGGCAACATAGAGAAATACAAAGCGATATTTGTAGCTCGTGGCTTCTCCCAGAAAGAAGGAATTGACTATGAAGAAACTTTTGCTCCTGTATCCAGGTACACTTCCATTAGAACAGTACTTGCTCTAGCTGCAGTGAGGAAATGGAAGATAGACCAGATGGATGTCAAGACCACTTTCTTGAATGGTGTAGTTGAGGAGGAAGTGTATGTGGAGCAGCCACTTGGTTTTGAGACACATGACAGGAAGTCATATGTTTGCAGGTTGAAGAAAGCCTTGTATGGCTTGAAGCAAGCTCCTAGGACTTTGTATGGTAGGATGGACAGTTTCCTATCTAGTTTGGGATTTACTGAGAGTAAAGCAGATTCCAACCTTTACTACAAGGTTGAGGAAGGAAATCCAGTAATACTACTCATGTATGTGGATGACTTGTTTATGACAGGTGATGATAGATTGATTGCTGACACAAAGAGGAAGCTTGCAGCTGAGTTCGAGATGAAGGAATTGGGGATGATGCACTATTTTCTAGGCATGGAGGTGTGGCAGAGTGCAGATGGAATCTTCCTTGGACAAGGGAAGTATGCAGTAGAGATCCTGAAGAGGTTTGGGATGATGGACTGCAAGGCCATGGCCACACCTATGGCATCGAACTTGAAGCTTCTGTGTGATGCTTCATCTAATCCGGTTGATGTCACTATGTATCGTCAGATGATTGGGTCCTTGATGTACCTAACAAACACGAGACCAGACATTTGCTTTGCGGTGAACACATTGAGCCAGTTCCTAACGGATCCCAAAGGTTGGTTTCTATAAAGCATATTCTGAGGTACCTGAAGGGTACGGTTGATTATGGGCTCAAGTATGATGCGAATCAAAATTTTAACCTGCAAGGTTATGTTGATTCAAATTGGGCAGGCAGTGCTGCATATAGGAAGAGCACATCTGGGTGTTGCTTCAATATGGGATCAATTGTGATCTCTTGGTTTAGCAGGAAGCAGTCCTATGTAGCACTGAGTACAGCCGAAGCAGAGTATGTTGCATCTTGTTCGGCTAGTTGTGAGGCAGTATGGTTATGGAAGCTACTCTCTAAGTTATTTAATCTCCCGCTGGAGGCTACTGGTATCTTTTGTGACAACTAGATTTGTGTGAAGTTGTTTGAGAACCCGGTGTTCCACGACAGGTCGAAACACATAGAGATCAAATATCACTATATCAGGGATATGGTGCAGAGAAGATCATTGAAGCTCATGTATGTTGCGACGGATGAGCAGGTTGCAGATGTGCTGACGAAGCCACTAGCCAGAGTGAAGTTTGATTACTTTAGAGAGAGGCTTGGTGTTCTTCAGATCGACGACACTTCGAGGAAGAAGTGATGGACACATTTGATGGAGCCATTCCAAGCATGGTGAGAGGAGGATCCTTCACATGGCTATGGATGTAAGCGTTGGATGATGAGCATCAGGATGATGCTCCAGTTACTGCTCTATATATGTATGTATGCATCACGTTGGATGCTAGATATGATCAGTTGGATCATTTATATGTATGTATGCATGCATCATGTTGGATGTTGGATATGAACAGTTGGATCATGTATATGTATATGCATCATGTTGATGCTTCGACAATGTATCTGATATATATCAGGTAGATACATTGTATGATCAGGTGGATCATGTATGATATATATCAGGTAGATACATTGTATGATTAGGTGGATCATGTATCTGTGTATGTATCAGGTGGATACATTGTATGATCAGGTGGATCATGTATGATGATATGTATCAAGTAGATACTTGGTATGCACCAGGTGGATGCATTATATGATCAGGATGATCATGGATGATGAGCTTCAGGATGTTGCTCCAGATGACATGCATCAAGATGATGTAGTGATGATGATCAGGTTGATCATGTGATGATGTACATTAGGTTGATGTATGGTGAGTATTAGGTTGATACTCTGTGGCCGTGGATAGGTTGTGTAGATGAGCATATAAGTAGACCTGGGAGATCTGGACAGGATGAAAAAGGCCTCAGATGCTCTTTCGAGGAATTGCTCTGGGAGAACATATAAGTAGACCTAGGAGATCTGGACAGGATGAAAAATGCCTCAGATGCTCTTTCGAGGCATTGTCCTATGGCATGTAAGTATACCTGGGAGATCTGGACAGGATGAAAAAGGCCTCAGATGCTCTTTAGAGATCTTGCTTGGAAAGACACTCTTTTAAGTTTTTGTGGTGGGGGTCACATGTAATAAGTCCTGGAGATCTGGACAGGATGACAAAGGCCTCAGATTCTCTTTAGAGATCTTGCTTGGAAAGACACTCTTTTAAGGTTTTGTGACAGTCACATGTAAAAGATCCTGGGAGATCCTACAGGTAGAGCTGTGTACTCGTAACAGCCTGGGATGCTCTTGCGAGGTTTTGTGATGCACATAATAAGTCCTGAGGATTCCACAGTATGGCCAGTGATGATGAAGACCTGTAGGTGGTGGGCCTACATCCAGTATGAAAAAGGACTGGCTCTGTAGAACTTCCTATGACGAGTAGATTTAGAGATTGATTGAGATAGTAGCAGTAGTGATGACAACGATGATTCAAGGACGATGATTCGCTAATGATGATCCAGAGAAGAATACTTGTGCTAGCAAATCTATGTCAAGAAATACCTTCCTAGTTAAGAGGGAGTGTTGATGTATTTATAACTTCGGAATGTATTTCACCTATGTATTTCATTTATGTATATTGTACTCCTATAGAGATGTGTTATTCCTCTATAAGGAAGTGTCATAATTTTTATTGACAAGTGTCGCAAGTGTCGTAACTTGCCGATGGGTTATTATACCACCATGTGTGGGGTCGGCCCTGATTAAGTTAACCTTGGGTTATTATGCTAAGCTAGACAAGTTGACCCCATAAGTTTATTGGGCAGTTAGAACAAGTATAAATAGAGATCAGGAGATCTCTATTTGATCACTTCATTACTCACTTATCCATCACTCGAAAAGTGGCGCACATGTGAGGAGGAGGATCAGTTGCTAGGAGGAGTCTATCTCTGTGTACTTGGGTTGTACTTTGGTTGTATTATTGCTCTATCTATCTCTGAGGAAGTTGTGGGATTTTTCACCTTAGGGTTTTCCCCATGCAAACTCTATTTGTCTATTGTCTCTTATGTTTGCATCTTGTGATGATTTATATGCTTGCTATGATTGATATGCATTCATATACTGTACATGTTATTCTCTCAGTAAAGATCCTAGAGATTGAATTAATGCTCAAAAATTAACACCGCACTCTATTTATACATGACCTGACTTTCCTAATAAACTAGCAGGGCCGACTTGTCTAACTCAGACTAATAAACCATGGTAATACTAATCAGGGCTGACCCCACACTTGGTGGTCTAATAACCCATCACTTGCAAGTTATGAAACTTGCAACACTTGTTAATACAAATGATGACACTTTCGTATGGAGGAATAACAACATCTCTATAGGAGTACAATATACATAGGTGAAATACATTCTGAAGTTACAATTACATCAACACTCCCTCTTAACTAGGAAGGTATTTCTAGACACAGATCTACTAGAACAAGTCTTCTTCTTTGGATCATCGTCATTAAATCATCGTCCTCGAATCATCATCATTGTCACTGCTGCTGCTATCTCAATCAATCTCAAATCTACTCGTCATAGGAAGTTCTACAGAGCCAACCCTTTTTCATGCTAGATGTAGGCCCACCACCTGTAGGTCTTCATCATCACTGGCCATACTGTGGAATCCTCAGGACTTATTACGTGCGTCATAATGCCTGGAAAGAGTATCCCAGGATCCTTTATGTGTTGAAGCACGACTGGCAAGATCTCCCAAGTCCACTTACATGTGACTATCACAAAACCTTAAAAGAGTGTCTTGACTAGCAAGAACTCTAAAGAGCATCTGAGGCCTTTTACGTGACTAGCACAACCTATCCATATCTCCAGGACGTATTACATGTGACCCCCACCACAAAACCTTAAAAGAGTGTCTTGACTAACAAGAACTCTAAAGAGAATCTGAGGCCTTTTACGTGACTAGCAAAACCTGTCCGAATCTCCAAGATGTATTACATGTGGTCATGGCAAAGCCTTGAAAGAGCATCCCAGGACTGATTACGAGCCTACTACTCAACCTATCGAATCTTCCAGGTCTAGTTACATTCCATAGTACAAAGCCTCAAAAGAGCATCCCAGGACTGATTACAAGCGTGCTACTCAACCTATCGGATCTCCCAGGTCTAGTTACAAGTCCTCCCCGAGCAATGCCTCGAAAGAGTATCCCAGGACTGATTACGAGCGTACTGCTCAACCTATCGGATCTCCCAGGTCTAGTTACATGCTCATCTGCACAACCTGTCCACGGCCATAGAGTATCATCCTGATACTCACCATACATCATCCTGATGTACATGATCATCCTAATCATCATCATAGCATCATCCTAATGCATATCATCCAGAGTATCATCCTGATACACATGATCATCCTCATCATCATCACTGTATCATCCTGATGCATGTCATCCAGATCATCGTCCTAATACTCATCACATATGATCATCCTGATCATCGTCACTGCATCGTCTTGATGCATGTCATCCAGAGCATCGTCCTGATACTCATCATCTGGAGCAACATCCTAAATCTCATCATCCATGATCATCCTGATCATACAATTCATACCAAGTATCTACCTAATACATATACAAATACATGATCCACCTGATGCATATACATATACATGATCCAACTAATCATAACAAGCATCCAACATGATGCATATACATATACATGATCCAACTGATCATAACAAGCATCCAACATGATGCATATACACATACATGATCCAACTGATCATAACAAGCATCCAACATGATGCATATACACATACATGATCCAACTAATCATAACAAGCATCCAACATGATGCATATACATATACATGATTCAACTGATCATAACAAGCATCCAACATGATGCATATACAGAGTAGTAACTGGAGCATCATCTTGATGCTCATCATCCAGCGCTTACATCCACAGCCATGTGAAGGATCCTCCTCTCACCATGATTGGAATGGCTCCTGCAAATGTGTCCATCACTTCTCCCTTGAAGTGTCGTCAATCTAAAGAACACCAAGCCTCTCTTTGAAGTAATCAAACTTCACTTTGGCTAGTGGTTTCGTCAACACATCTGCAATCTGCTCATCATTCGCAACATACAGGATCTTCACTTCTCCTCTTTGCACCATATCCCTGATATAGTTATATTTGATCTCAATGTGCTTCGACCTGTCGTGGAACACCGGGTTCTCAGACAGCTTCACACAACTCTGGTTATCACAAAAGATACCAGTAGCCTCCAGCGGGAGATCAAATAACTCGGACAGTAGCTTTCAGAGCCATACTGCCTCACAACTAACCTATAAAGCTGCAACATACTCTGCTTCGGCTATACTCAGTGCTAAGCAGGATTGCTTCCTGCTAAACCAAGAGATCACACCTGATCCCATACTGAAGCAGCACCCAGATGTGCTCTTCCTATCTACAGCACTACCTGCCCAGTCCGAATCAACATATCCCTGTAGGTTAAACTTTTGATTTGCATCATACTTGAGCCCATAGTCAATTGTACCCTTCAGGTACCTCAGAATATGCTTTACAGCAATCAGGTGAACACCTCTGGGATCTGTCAGGAACTAGCTCAATGTGTTCACCGCAAAGCAAATATCTGGTCTAGTGTTCATCAGGTACATCAAGGACCCAATCATCTGATGATACATAGTGACATCAACCGGATCAAATGAAGCATCACACAGAAGCTTCAGGTTTGATGCCATAGGTGTGGCCATGGTCTTGCAGTCCATCATCCCGAACCTCTTCAGGATCTCTACTGCATACTTCCCTTGTCCAAGGGAGATTCCATCTGCACTCTGCCACACCTCCATGCCTAGAAAGTAGTGCATCATCCCCAAGTCCTTCATCTCGAACTCAGCAGCAAGCTTCCACTTGGTATCAGCAATCAATCCATCCTCACCTGTAACAAACAGATCATCCACATATAGAAGTAGTATCACAGGATTGCCTTCCTCAACCTTGTAGTAAAGGTTGGAATCTGCTTTACTCTTGGTAAAGCCCAAACTGGATAGAAAGTTGTCTATCCTACCATACCAAGTCCTAGGAGCTTGCTTCAAGCCATACAAGGCTTTCTTCAACCTACACACATATGACTCCCTGTCATGTGTCTCAAAACCAAGTGGCTACTCCACATACAATTCCTCCTCGACTACACCATTCAAGAAAGCCGTCTTGACATCCATCTGGTGTATCTTCCATTTCATCACTGTAGCCAGAGAAAGTACTAATCTAATGGAAGTGTATCTGGCCACAGGAGAAAAAGTCTCTTCATAGTCAATCCCTTCTTTCTGGGAGAAGCCACGAGCTACAAATCTTTCTTTATATTTCTCTATGTTGCCATCTGCAGCATGCTTGATCTTGTAGATCCATTTGGAATTCACAACAGACTTCCCTTCAGGTCTTGGGACCACATCCCAAACATCATTCTTCATGATCGACTGATATTCCTCGACCATGGAAACCTTCCATTCTTTCTTTTCCGCTGCCTCTTCATAACTGGAAGGTTCTTTGTTCATAATATCACAGAGTAAAGCAACATAGCTGGTATGTGATCTAGTTCTCTTCTTTGCTCTGTGTTCTTCTTCTGGAATTCCATATCTTCCTGCATCTTGAATGAGCTCTCTAGCCCATGAAGGTTTCCTCTTGTGAGAGTCCTTCTCACGAGGTGGATCTACAGGTTCCTGCGGATCTTCAATTTCACGATTTGCATCTGGAATTGCTTCAGTCATAGTAGTGTCTTGAAATCTGGTTTCCTTTGGTTCTTCATGATCTTCAACAGGTGTCTTCCTTGATTTGATGAAGGCTGAGTTTTCATCAAATGTTACATCCCTACTAACATCAATCTTCTTGAACCCTGGAAATTATATTCTATAAGCCTTCGAGCTTTCACTGTAACCCACAAAGATACCCTTCTTTCCTGAAGGATCTAGCTTAGTCCTCTTTTCCTTTGGGACATGAGTATATACTGGACAACCAAATATTCTGAGATGGATGACTTCAGGTTTCTTTCCAGAGAAGACCTCTTCTGGTGTCTTGTTGTCCAATATCTTGTGTGGTGTTCTGTTCTGCACATATACAGGTGTTCTAGCTGCTTCTTCCCATAGATGCATAGGTAAATCCTAGTCTTGCAGCATTTCCCGTGCTGCTTCCATGATTGTCCGATTATTCCTTTCTGCAACTCTATTTTGTTGTGGATTGTAGGGAGCAGTTAAATCCCTCTTAATCCCTGAATCACTGCATATCTTCTTGAAATCACCTGAAGTGAATTCTCCGCCATTGTCAGATCTAAAGGTATTGATCTTCTTATCAGTTTGATTTTCCATCAAGGCTTTGAATTCCTTGAACTTATCAAACACTTCATCTTTGTTCTTCAAGAAATAAACCCAAGTCTTCCTAGAGAAATCATCAATGAAAGAGACATAGTATGCATACCCACTTAGAGAACTGGATGACATCGAGACGCATACATCAGAGTGGATAATCTCCAAGATTCCTTTTGCTTTGCTTTCACTGCTTGGAAATGCCTTCTTAATGTTCTTTCCTTTTGCACATCCTTTGCAAACACCTTCATGCTTTGTCTTGATTTCAAGAAGACCTTCTACAACTTTGCTTGCACTTGGTAGTGCTCTATAGTGCACATGTGCAAGCCGTCTATGCCAAAGTTCACCTGGCTCCATGGATTCATGTGCCATGGCATGTTCAGTTTGTCCCTTCAATTTGTACAATCCTCCCTCTTGCTCTCCAATCACTACTGCATCTTCTATAGTTTTACCTGTTGGCCACATTAGGACTTGGCCATCTACAAATGCAACCCTCATGCCTTTTGCATCCAATGCAGATATAGAGAGTAGGTTCTTTTTGAGCCCAAGTACATATAGCACATCTTTCATCTTCAAAGACTTCCCAGAGTCTAGGTTGTAGGAGGCTTCACCACTTCCTTTGATAGGATATTGGTAGTCATCCCCAAGTTTCACCTTATGGGGTGACTCATGTTCATATAGATTAGCAAAGGATTCTTTAAATCCAGTCATGTGTTTGGAAGACCCACTATCAATGATCCAATCATTACATCCATGAGAGATGGTACCTGTGAGAGCAGAGATTAGAACATATTCATCTTCACTAGATGAGTCATCACTTTCTGCTCTAGCGTTCTTCTTGGGAGGTTCATCATCCTCAGCTGCATGAGCATGATATCTCTTCTTGTTGTTGAAGTTGTTGTCCCTTTTGTTCTTGGGACAATCTGCAGCAAAGTGTCCCTTCTCATTACATGTGAAGCATCTCATATCTTTCCTATTATTTTGATGGGTGTGAGGGGATTTCTTGTAATGAGAGTGCTCCTTCTTAGGCTTGCTTCTTTTGGTGTGAGTTTTGAGAGCTTGATCTTCATTCCCCATCTTTTCTTCTCGGGCCACAAGCCTTGCTTCTTCTTGTGAACATTCCTCCCACATTCTACTAAAGGAGACCAACTTCTTTCTTGCATAGATTCCTTGGATAAAGGAATCCCATGATCTGGGTAGGCCATTTAGTGTGGTCATGACAACTTCACCATTGTCCACAATTTCATCCACAGCTTCAAGTTGTTCCTTGATCTGAGAGACCTTAGAACAATAAGATTGAATGGTCTCTCCATTCTAAAGCTTTACCCCTTTCAATTGGTTCCACAGGGTCATCTTCCGATTTATGTTCTTCCCTTCAAATAGCATGGTCAGGGAATCAGACATCTCCTTGGGTGTCTTCAAAGATGACACATGTGGGATGAGATGGTCCTTGATAGGTCAAGTAATGATTCTCTTTGCCTTGACCAAGTTCTTCTTGTGAAGAGCCTTATCCTCTTCTCCCTCTAGGACAGGGACCTCTTCACTTATATACGTGTCTAACTCATTTTCTTCCAGGATTAACCCAATCCTGTACTTCCATGCTCGGAAGTTATCAGCTCCTTCAAGCTTATCCTCAATATTGGTGTGGCGAGACATCTTAAATAGTACTTCAAATGGAAATAGAAAAGATATAGGTCGTACCACTTGATTTGTTGAAAACTGGATCGGGTCCTAGATTAAGGTTTGTCAGAGAAACCCTAAAAATTTCAAACTTCTGAAAGGACAGAAAGATGTGCCTTGATGAGTTGATCATCCTGGTATATTCATATTTTGAGATCTGCAAAGTTTCACCCTTCAGAAATTCCTTTTAGTCTTCTCGGATTCACTGGGAGGACCCTGAATTAGGGTTTGAGTTTCCCGGAGCTTTACCCAACCAAAAATCTCAATCCAAAGCTCTAAACTTCAATTTTTCCAAGGAGCTTCCAGCTATGTCTTCATATTTTAGAAATTCCTATTTTTGTGGAAACCCTAATTTTTAGGGCCAAAACTGAAAGTGCTCAGAATTGAATTCTGATTGGACAGATAGATTTTCCTTGATGAGTAGAGTCAGTCTACCTTACTGCTTTTCCAAAATCCGTGGAGAGAAACCCTAGTTTTCGCCACTACGCAATGTCTTCTTCTCAAGTTAGCTCTGATACCATGTTAATTTTTTAGCATTAATTCAATATACTCTAGGATCTTTACTGATAGAATAACATGTACAACATATCAAGTATAACAATGCATATCAATCACACCAAGCAACCACATGAGACAATATCACTGAGGAAAACCATAAAGGTGAAAAACCCCGCAACTTCCTCAGAGATAGAAAGAGCAATGATACAACCAAAGTACAAGAGATAGTCTTCTCCTAGTAGCTAATCCTCCTCCTCACATGTGCGCCACTTTCCGAGTGATGGAAGAGTGAGTAATGAGATGATGAAATAGAGATCTCCCTATCTCTATTTATACTTGTCCTATCCTGCCCAATAAACCAGTGGGGTCGACTTGTCTAACTTAGCCTAATAACCCATGGTTACATTGATCCGATCCAGCCCCTTACTAGGTGGTCTAATAACCCATCAGCAAGTTACAACATTTGTGACACTTGTCAATACAAATGACGACACTTCCATATAGAAGAATAATACATCTCTATAGGAGTACAATAAAATACATTCTGAAGTTACATAAACATCAACATGAAGTAGACAATAAAAGAGAAACATGAATCGGTTGATGACAACTACTCCTTCAATAGTGGAATCGATTGACGGATTGACAGGTTTATGGTTCTACGGTATTTGCAAATATTATTGTTTTTGTGTATGTTAGTTTTTCTGTCATGGATAAGTTTGAATCTGCTTTTATATTATGTTGATAATTTTTACTATTAATATTTAGGGATGACCCCACAAACGGGTGTCCCTACATTTGGTATTAGAGACGGTCGATCCTTTAGGGCACCAAACTCATATTATTTCAGGGTCTTCGGTAAACTGTGCAAAATAACGAGTGGATCAACGGTAGCTTTACCAAGAACTTCATCAACGGTTTGAGCAACAATTCGACAAGTAACATTCGCTCTAAATGTTATTCATTTTAGTTATTCCTGATTAGATGAATAATTACAGCCTTAATACACTGAAACTTCTTTGGGTGATTACGGACCTGAATTTTACTTTTGTTGTAAATGAGAAAATCACTAGGTATTTGTATTATACGTGTTCTAGGTTTGAGCACTTACCTATTATTTTATATGAGTCATCACTAAATTTTGTATTGATCAAATGAATATTTTATTGAGCCTCCTTCCATGAAGAACGTTTGTATCTTGGATATGTAACATAATTCATGAAACCACAGAAAATTATACTGCAGATAGTATTTATTTGGATGTTTAATTTATTTCCATGGAAGCATAAGATTTTCTATAGACCGTATGCATTTCAGATATTCAGTATATACTTAACTTGATCACATAAATTTATATTATGAAACGCATTCATTTTTTATGTTTAAATTATTTCCATTGAAGCACAAAATTTCTATAGATCGTATATATTTTAGACATTCGATCACAGGGATTCATACTATGAAACATATTTATTTTTATGTTTAATTTAATTCATTATTTTTCACCTTTAGTTTTAATCCACACCACAACATTAGTTTTTTCACCTTTTTCCTTATTTCTTTTCCTTTTCTTTGATTCACTCTTCCCCCAAACTATTTCATTTCCCTTTGTTTCCTTAAAAATATTTGACACTCTTACAACTGGAGAGGCATAACGTGTTAAATTTTGAGCATTAATTCACAATACTCTAGGATCTTTGCTGAGAGAATAACATATACATTATATCAATGCATGACAATCACAATATGACAAGCATCACAAGAATCAAAAGCATAAGAGACAAAAGACACAGAGTTTCCGTGGGGAAAACCCTAAGGTGAAAAACCCCACAACTTCCTCAGAGATAGAGAGAGCAATGGCTCAACCAAAGTACAACCAAATAACACTGAGATAGTCTCCTAGTAGCAGATGATCCTCCTCCTCACTAGTGCGCCACTTTCTGAGTGAGAGTGAGTTGCTTTTCCGAATGAGTAAAATAGAGATCTCCGATCTCTATTTATACTAACCTTTTTTCCCAGTGACCTTATGGGGCCGACTTGTCTAGCTAGGTACATCCACATTATATTATATATAATTCAAGGCCGACCCCACATGGTGGTCTAATAACCCATCGGCAAGTACACACACTTGCGACACTTGTCAATCCACATGACGACACTTCCTTATAGAGGAATGACACATCTCTTATAAGGGTACAATAAATATATATAAAATACACAGATGAAATACATTCCGAAGTTACACATACATCAACATAACGAAGCTCCTCCTTCCCATTAAATGGTCCCTTATGTGAGCGAAACTTATGATTTTGAGGAAGAAATCTCCTATGTCCCATGTACACATATTTCTTACTACAATTGAGGTAATTTGATTCTGTGTTCTTTCCACATATGGGGCATGCATTATAGCCTTTTGTTGTGCAACTAGCCATATTCCCATAAGCTGGAAAGTCATGAATCACCCACATAAGAATCGCCTTCATGTTAAAGCATGTCTTATTGTAAGCATCATATGTCCATACTCCTTAGTCCCATAATTCCTTTAGTTCATCTACCAAGGGTTCCAAATACACATCAATGTCATTACCTAGTTGCTTGGGACCAAGTATTAACAATGTTAACATACAAAAATTCCTTTTTGTGCACAACCATGGTGGGAGGTTGCATGTAACCAACACTACAGGCAAAACACTGTATGTACTACTCAAGTCTCCAAATGAATTAAATCCATCTGCTACCATTGCAAGTCGTACATTGTGGGGTTCGCCTGAAAAACCAGGCCATTTTTCATCAATAGTTTTCCAGGCTGGGCTATCAATAGGGTGGCACATATGACCATCATTGCTTGCATTCTCATGATGCCACCTCATTTTTTGTGACATGTCCGCAGAGCTAGAACAACAAAGAAAATATTTCATTTATATATAATATTATCATATAATAACACTATGAAAAATGGTAAAGTTAATACAAGAAGGTGAAAACTTGAATACAATTATGGTGTTGAAAATCATACCTATACATTCTCTTTAGCCTCAGTGCTATGGGGAAATATCTTAACACCTTTGCAGGAACACCTTGACACACCTTTTGAGATTGAGCATCCACCTTCCATTGAGATTTTCCACATGTTGGGCATTCCTCTTTACTTTCGTTACTTCCTCGATATAAAATGCAATCATTGGGACATGCATGTATCATATCATAGTTTAATCCCAATGATTTTATCAACTATTTTGCAACATGCAGAATTTGGAAGTAAGTTATCTCTAGGAAGTGTATTTTTATGCAATTTTAACATTTCGCCAAAACTTCTATTAAACCATCCACTATTCACTTTGAGATTGCAATATTCCATGGTTGTTGATAGTTTTGTGAAATCAACACAACCTGGGTACAATGGCCTCTTGTCATCTTCAATTAACTTCCTATATTCATTAACTTCATTTAGTACATTTGTTGATGCCAACCCTATATTATCACAACCTTCATTTAGGTTTTGATCAAGACATGCATAAGCATCATTCACCATATGAAGCACTTGATCACCAACAATGGTTGTATCATCATCCTTTTCGAGGGGATCATTATCGTTATGAAATGAAGTTCCAGGCTTATCAACCTGATTATCGTAATGGCATTCTGCATGTCCATAACCCTATTAATAAGAAAATTAAAATTCATGTCAGGGATTTTATGGTTTTTATGAAAATTAGAATGAATAGAAATTGGTCAAATAGGGGCCTTTACCAATGCAAATTAGCTTACCAGTTGAGATGATATATTCTTTATAACTTCATGTGGCTCATTTTCAGAGCGTTGCCTAGCCTCATCAATAACGGATGGAATCTAAAGGTGAGAGGAAAACATAATTTTGCACATATAAATATAATTGATATCTTTATTGTAATACAAGTAGGTTTGAAACTAGATCAATTCATTTTTTTCAAGATACGTGACTGTGAATGCTCTCTCCATGAAAATACCAAATTTTATATTGTTCTATTATTCCATCACAAATCAAGTGCACGCGTATTTTATCAAATGCTTGTACTTTGACTATGCCACATTTATTACATAGACATTTTATGGACATCTTATTCCTTGAATGCACCTCGGCAAACTTTAAGAATTCCTCAACCCCATCTCTATATTCTTGTAGTGTCCTACACATAACCAATTTCCATTAAGTCACATAAATTTAATTGGGAACAAGTTAGCACTGATACATTTTTTTGGTATATCACGATGAATAATCAAATATAGAAACTATACCTATTTTTCAAGTTCATCCAGTTTCTTTTGTCCATTTGATAATATGCTCCAAGCTCCTTTGAAATTATGTCTACAATGAACTAAAAAAGTTAGTTGATACTAAACCTCATATATATTGAAAACACACAACTTTGCACTAACAACTTGAGGTCAAACAACTGCATAAACCCACATTTCTTATTAAGAGGTATTCTGATATTAAAAAAACTCCCTAAACTGTTCAAATATTTGACTTAGATCTTCTGGAAATAATCTCTGTGGCTTAATGAATTATTCATAATTGTCTCTTTAGATGTCATTTTGTAGAACCATTGAAATTCGAACCAATATGGCATCTAACTTCTAAGAAAGTAGAACCCATAAAGATTCTACCTAGACTCAAAATTAATTCATTCCAGGCATCCCTTCAATGCAAAGTGTTCAACATCACTCCTCTTCATACTGAGCGTAATTCCAATGTAGTCAACACTCAACCTTAGATCTTAATTCAACCTTAAAATTAAAATGTAGCCCAACAGAGGTAAGACAATTAACTAATTCATTTCCTAGTTAGCTTGTATATTCACCAGAGTTCATCAATCACATAGACATATATGAAATCAGCACACAGCATCATGGCAAATAATCATTTTCTATTTATTACTTGGAAATTTTCCAGCTCATAAACAAACGCTGACCTATCCTCTGTTTTTCTTTCCTTGATTCTTACATTGTATAGCTAACCCTCCTAACCATCATTTTTCAAGCCTCTCTCTCTAACCTCTAATGCTCGCAGGCATACAAGATATACTTGGAAACATAACTTGTAGCTAAATAACAAACTTCCTACATTTATGGAACTAACTCCTAGAGTTCTTGTAAAGTTCTTGTAATTGTAATTGTCATTATTATGTTAAAATAAATTGATTTTCATCCTTAAGACAGTTTAATAACGTATATCTACAGGCTCGGCCTAAGCCTGTAAGTTGAGTTGTTGTTTATACTTACATATGCAGAAATGGAAATCGGACACATGGGTCTTATTTGGAATCGTGTCACCTAGCCCATCCTCTTGTTGGTTCCTCCGAGTTCATTATGATGTTCCTCGAGGAGAGGATTTATTGCATACTGGTCGCAGAACAAATGAATCACTTTTTCTGCCTAGATTAGAGGATCTGTTGATTCTTTGAATCTTGACAGATCCTCCCTGATTTGTGATGATGTAATTGCTCTTTTAATTAAGTTGCAAAATATCAAAGAATCTTGATTCTATTCACATATTCCCTTTTCTTTCTTTTTTGTTTCCTTAAAGGGTGGAACGCCTGGTTGAGCCTAAAGGCAAGAGGTCTACTTATCATATTAGTTCTCTCCTCCATTTCCATATTTTAGTGCTCCATTCTTGTTACTCTTTTTGAATTTTTTAACTTGCAAGAGAAATGGAAAAATATCATTTCACAATTCTTGTGGCCTCTATAACAAACCCTTATATACGTTACTGCATACAACAGAAGTCCACGACACAATCAAACCAAGCCACCAGCATCTGCGGCCTCATCAATCAGGACACATAGTAACCCCAGTAGATGACGGTAAGGTAAATCAGACCTCAACACTCCCTCCTTAGGCCACGGCTCAGCAGATCGGGCCTCAAACAAACTCACATTCAAAGTTTTAAATTTTTGGTAGACCATGAGGTCTTGACTCTTGTCCTTAAAACAAGGAGGGGTTCAATGTAAAAATCTTGTAAATGTTCAATAGTTTGCAAGGTTAATCTAGAATGTTCAATTCTTCATATATACGATTGTAATCCTACGGGCCACGACATAGGTAGAGCAGAGGTGAGGAAGAGGAAGAGAGGATAGGACCAGGGTAGAATACTCCCATATTGTGTAATCAGGTCATGAAATTCTGAGTAATTGAATTTGATTCATGAAAGCATTTTATAGGCATATGGACTTGTGAATATCTCTTTCTATGTATTTTTTATGAAGTTCATTATCTCTATTGAATGTGAATGGCGTCCTGCTGAAAACATAAAGTCATTTACTCTGGAATTTGTATGTAATGCCTACAGCGAAATATGAGTACATAGGATTTGTTAATTGACTGACTTCCTGACAGTAAGCAACTACAGGAATATGCGATTTCTGCGAAGGATTTGGAATTGGAAGGCCCTTCTGAAAACTAACTCAATGTGATTTTTTATGACTTGAGTGTCCTTATGTTATGAGATATTAGGTTATGCAAATCCGAAGGAAGTGAAGCGATTGAAGTTGGAACATCAAGTTACTTTAATTAGATTGTTTAAAGTACATACTGCATTAAACCCTAAACCTAACCAAAATTTAACACAATAAATAAATGTGTTGGGTGAGAATCTACGCTGAAGGTAAAATATTGGAGATTTTATCATTTGTTTAACATTTTTATACAGAGATTGAGTTATGGAATTGATAGCCAGGTTCCATATTTCAGGGTTAGGGTTTGATTATTTGGAAGTGTGTTGAAGGGTAGTAGTTTTGTTTTCCACTTGTTCATGAAAAACTAAGTTTCTCGAATGTTGAAACAAACCCTGAAGAAATGAACGCTGACCTGGAGAAAAAATCGTGGCAAATTGTCATTGTGCACAAATTTGAATACCCAGGTATACTCTGTTTGGGAATAGAACTCCATTTTAGATTCCATTTGGGTACGAGCAGCAATAGATTATGGCCCAATTGTAACCATATTATTAAAGGGAAAATGCCATTTCTGAACAAATAAATTGAATTTATACTCAAGGTAAGAGTTCAAGAATTTGGGGAAGTGTTTTTTGTTGAAATTGCAGGTGGTTCCTACATCAAAAATAAAAAGAAGAGCTGCATGGATAGCATTGGAACCTGATTTCCACAGATCGTCTCACTCCCTTTCCTTCCGATCGGCACCTATGTCTATCTCTCCATGCATGGTTCTGTTAAATTTTCTGAATTTACTTCAATATGATCTAGGATCTTAACTGAGAGAACAACATGTACAGCATATCTACAGCATATCAATCATGGAGACAATAATGCAAGCACACAAGAGACACAAAGATTTACTTGGGGAAAACCATAAAGGTGAAAAACCCCAATAACTTCCTCAGAGATAGATAGAGCAATGATACAACCAACCAATAGAGATATCCATAACCTAGCAGCAATCCTCCTCCTCCATAAGCGCGCCTCTCCTCCTTGAGAGCATGTGTGAGAAGTGAGTGAGCAAATAGAGTGCCTCCCGCACTCTATTTATACTTGACTTGACTTGCCTTTTTACCTAACTCATGTCGGCTCTAACTTAACCACATAACATAATGCTGAGTGGGCCGACCCCCAATAGGGTGGTCTAATAACCCTTTGACCCACATGGCCGACCCCCAATAGGGTGGTCTAATAACCCTTTGACCCACATGACTTATACAGGGCCGACCCCAAACAAGGTGGTCTAATAACCCATCAAGTATAAGTTACGACACTTACAATATAAATGACGACACTTCCTTATAGAGGAATAATACCATCTCTATAGGAATACAATATACATATATGTGAAATACTTTCTGAAGTTACATATACATCAACAGGTTCAACCCAACAGCATTTCATTCTGATTTTTTGTCTATCTCTCCATGCACGTGGTTTAAACCAGAGCAAATCATTCCCACCCTTTCATCCGCACCAATATTCAAAAATTGAATTTTTTAGTCTTTGAAAAATTGTATCTTTTGAATCTTTGAAAATTGTATAAAATTGAAACTTTTTAATATTTAAAAATTGTATAAAATTGAACCTTTCGAATCTTAGAAAATGAAGGGATCATTTCTTGATGTAATTTAATTTACAATATACAAAGTGACAAAGTGTTACCATTATTGCAGTTTATTATTTAAACATTTTTGAATGATTATTATTATTTGTTTATTATTGATCTCCCCATGGATTTAATAAGCTACTATTTTAAAATGGTTTATTTAACCAATTAATTAAAAAAAATTCCCCGGATGGGGTGTCTCTTAGCCATGTGGAGGAGGGGACAAGTGCAACCCGCGAGAATGTTTCCTATGGAAATCACGCAGGAGACCAATCTCCCCAACCCCTAGCCCAAGCACAATTATATCCCGTCTAGTTTGATGAGATGGGGATGTTATTCCGTAATTATCTCCCGACTGCAACTAATTGACACTGATGCTAGTAAATGATCATTCATCACCTCACACACCATCAGTTGTTGAGCAATCGCAATGTGCAATTACAAATCTTCACGGTTTTAATGGCAGCCATTATGATGGATAGCTTTGATGGGAACTAGAGTCGATGGGTTCTATCGGTTATGGATCAAATCACCATTTTAAATTTTTTATCAATCAATTGCAAATTCTCTGTTTGGTTGAAACTGTGTTTTCAAAGCTTGTCCAAGCTCTTGGAAGACATTGCGAGTACCCTGAACATAACTACTACTCTGGCGGTGGAGGCCTATGCAAAACTATTTTCTAAGGGATCCATCCCCTGGCTCAGTGGGGTTGGAAAATGCTACCATCTCTCTGACTAGTCCTCTCACTTTCATTTCTAGTATTAAAATGGAGATGCACTCTCCGTTCCTGACAACCCTGCGATGGGTGGGCCACACCCTCCTGCAAAAGTGTCTTTGACTATAATTCCAAACAACATTATAGTATAGGTGGTTCTTTCAAATCTATAATGCAAAACAACATGCTTACGTTCCAACTTCATCCCTAGATATGAGGGAAGCTATAGCAACACTAATCAAATAGGATCACATGTATATAGAAAATGCACAACTACACAACATGTATCATGGGAATCCCTCACGGGGGAGAAAACCCAATTACAACCTTTCACTGTGATAAAATCCACAAAATCAAGTTTCATGCATGACTTCACAATGTCTCTTGCCATAAACCCTAGGAGAAGGCATACCTGGTGGGAGACCATGCGGTATACATCAAATAATACACGAGTATAACTGCTCTACTACAGAAGGATAGTGAGCTAGAGAATAACGAACCCCAATCATAAGCACAAGAGGAAGACCAAGTTGATAGAACATGATGAGAACATGACTCTCTCATATATATAGAGGTCTAGGGGTAAGCCTCCAATAAGTATATGATTGCACACAAGACCGACTTAGCCAACAAGTTAAGTTAGGGGTCACACATCATGACCAATATTCCAACATTAGGTGAGGGGCTCGCAACCACATAAGGACTTATCTATACCTATGATACATGGAACACCCATAAAGGAAACCAACTTAATCCACCATCAGTAAGTACTACTACCACCATCAAGGGATAAAATAGGTGAGGGCCAACTATTTGTTGAGGGATCCATCCCTTGGCTTAGTGGGGCTGTAAAATGTTACCGTCTCTCTGACTAGTCCTCTCACTTTTGTTTCTAGTATTAAAATGGAGATGCACTCTCTGTTCATGAAAACCCTGTGATGGTTGGGCCACACCCTCCTTTGAAAGTTTCTTCGGCTATAATTCCAAACAACATTATAGTATAGGTGGTTCTTTCAAAGCTATAATTCAAAACAGCATGCTTACGTTCCAAATTCATCCCTAGATATGAGGGTAGCTATAGCAACAATAAGCAAATAGGATCACATGTATATAGAAAATGCACAACTACACAACATGTATCATGGGAATCCCTCATGGGGGAGAAAACCCAATTACAACCTTTCCCTGCGATAGAATCCGCAAAATCAAGATTCATGCATGACTTCACAATGTCTCTTGCCATAAACCCTAGGTGAAGGCATACCTGGTGGGAGACCATGCGTTATACATCAAATAATACACGAGTATAACTGCTCTACTACAGAAGGATAGTGAGCTAGAGAATAACGAACCCCAATCATAAGCACAAGAGGAAGACCAAGTTTATAGAACATGATGAGAACATGCCTCTCTCATATATATAGAGGTCTAGGGGTAAGCCTCCAATAAGTATATGATCCCACACAAGACCGACTTAACCAACAATTTAAGTTAGGGGTCACACATCATGACCAATATTCCAACATTAGGTGAGGGGCTCACAACCACATAAGGACTTCTCTATACCTATAACAAATGGAACACCCATCAAGGAAACCAACTCAATCCACCATCATTAAGTACTGCTACCACCATCAACGGATAAAATAGGTGAGGGCCAACTATTTGCTGAGGGATCCATCCCCTGGCTCAGTGGGGTTGGAAAATGCTACAGTCTCTCTGACTAGTCCTCTCACTTTTTTTTCTATTATTAAAATGGAGATGCACTCTCCGTTCATGACAACCCTGCGATGGGTGGGCCACACCCTCCTGTGAAAGTGTCTTTGGCTATAATGCCAAACAACATTATAATATAGGTGGTTCTTTCAAAGTTATAATGCAAAACAACATGCTTATGTTCCAACTTCATCCCTAGATATGAGGGTATCTATAGCAACAGTAAGCAAATAGGATCACATGTACATAGAAAATACACAACAACAAAACATGTATCATGGGAAGCCCTCATGGGGGAGAAAACCCAATTACAACCTTTCACTGTGATAGAATCCGCAAAATCAAGAGTCATGCATTACTTCACAATGTCTCTTGCCATAAACCCTAGGTGAAGGCATACCTAGAGGGAGACCATGCATTATACATCCAAGAATACATGAGTATAACTGCTCTACCATAGAAGGATAGTGAGCTAGAGAATAATGAACCCCAATCATAAGCACAAGAGGAATACCAAGTTGATAGAACATGATGAGAACATAAATCTCTCATATATATAGAGGTCTAGGGTTAAGCCTCCAATAAGTATATGATCCCACACAAGACCGACTTAACCAACAAGTTAAGTTAGGGTCACACATCATGACCAATATTCCAATGTTAGGTGAGGGGATCACAACCACATAAGGAATTCTCTATACTTATGACACATGGAACACCCATCAAGGAAACCAACTCAATCCACCATCATTAAGTACTGCTACCACCATCAAGGGATAAAATAAGTGAGGGCCAAATATTTGCTAAGGGATCCATCCCTTGGCTCATTGGCGTTGGAAAATGCTACTGTCTCTCTGACTAGTTCTCTCACTTTTGTTTCTAGCATTAAATTGGAGATGCACTCTCCATTCATGACAACCCTGCAATAGGTGGGCCACACCCTACTGTGAAAGTGTCTTCGGCTGTAATTCCAAACAACATTATAGTATAGGTGGTTCTTTCAAAGCTATAATGCAAAACAACATGCTTATGTTCCAACTTCATCCCTAGATATGAGGGTAGCTATAGCAACAGTAAGCAAATAGGATCACATGTATATAGAAAATGCACAACTACACAACATGTATCATGGGAATCCCTCATGGGTGTGGCATAAGACAATGCATGGATACTACCCATTAATGTGTCCTCATTGACAAGCAGTGGGACTCATTAGGGGCTCTAACCACTATGTCGACATCGACGGGGAGTGGGACTGATCACCACGTAACAACACAACTGTTATAATGTCCACCCACTCTTCTAGTGCAGGAAGAGACACACCATTCTACCAGTCCATGGAGAATATTGTATCAGCAATCCTGCAAACATAAAAAATAATGAGTTCGAGGAATGCATCCATCTTACGGTTCATTTGATTCAATCCATCTATGTGGTTACAATAGTCTAATAGTAGGTGAAAACACCAAGGTTAAAATGCATGGTTTTTTTTGCATTTGTAAAGGTGTTAATTCCTCAACGTATAATCATATTAATGGATAGGGTATTTTTAGAATAGTGATAATTGCAATCCATGAGAAGAAACTTGGGTCACACATTTTGGTTTGATCTTCTCTTAGTCATCACTCATGTTTGATCAAGGAATCAAATCACTAGCACGGATGAGGGTGAGAATTTACTCAAAAGACCTTTTTCATTACTAACCAAGAATTTCCACATATTTAGAGGAACTTTTGCATATTTGAAGGCATACCTCATTGAGGTTCATATATATGTTTTTAAATGTCTTTTCTTAGATGGTATACTAGGTCTTGGCACCTCTTTTATGGTGTGAGAATGTGTTGTAGGCAATGAAGTTTAAGTAGATCCATTTCAACTTTATTTGATTGTTTCATTAGTTTTTGTAGGAGAAGGGTTAACATTAATAGAAAACCAATGCAATACACTCACCATTACAGACTTTTTTTTCACACCATTAGTTTGATTGAGAAATTATATTGTTTGAATAATGATTTTACTCTTGTAAATGTGAAGATGCTAACTTTATGTTTTTTCAAATCCATATGCTTTCTTTCTAGTTGTGCATTTTTTTAGTGGATTGTGTATCTTCTATAATCAAGGATCCATACTTAAAAATGTATAAGTCTTTGCAAATCCAACCAATTCTTAAATTCTAACTATAAAATATTTGGTGATACTTTTCTAGTTTTTTTTCTAATTTCTAAGTATTTTATGTACTTTATATAATAATTTGGCGAAAATAGCAACATCTGTAAATGGAAACAAGAACATCTATTGTCAAAAAAAGAATGTTTGGATTTACATTTCCCTCCATTGTTTTTAGTGTTTAGATTTCCCTCCAAATTTTTATTCATTTTGTAATATAAATAGGAAAAAAGATCATCTCTATTCAACAATATTTTAATTGAAAAAATTTATTGCTTGGCGTTGGAGTTAGAAAGCTATGAAGACTAGAGGAAATGAGAAGCAATCTCTCTTACAACAAGAAATCTTAACCTGTGGAAACAAAAAGAGGTACCATTGCCTTGTACTACTGCTTGTACTATATTGCTCATACTATTGTTTTGTCCTTACCATCCCTTTCCATCCAGATGAATTATGATGAGTATTTCAAAATTTAATAGTATTTTAAAATCCATATTTCCAAATGACATTGACCGTGGATAATTGTCCTTTTGCAAAGACATTTTTTGTTATCTTGCCACTTGTTTTTGTCAATTCATGAACTAGATATTCAAATACATTACATCATCAAATTGTGGATTTGAAATAAGTAGGCCAACATGAAGTGTTTTTCTCCCAAGTCAATTTTGAAAACACATGTGGTGCCACCCGTTTCCACCCTTGTTGATGCAGGAGATGGGAAGACCTGCTCTGTTCCCTAATCTCGTAATATTAGACAATGTTCAAAACCAGTCCTAGGTACATTCTTGCCTTCAACGCCTCTTGATATTCATTCAAACTCGAAGAAAGTAAAATCTCACCATAACTATCTTGCAATATTTCATGAGTAAATTTTCACATGGATTACCCATCAAGGAAACCAACTCAATCCACCATCATTAAGTACTACTACCATCATCAAGGGATAAAATAGGTCAGGGCCAACTATTTGCTGAGGGATCCATCCCCTAGCTCAGTGAGGTTGGAAAATGCTACAGTCTCTCTGACTAGTCCTCTCACTTTTGTTTCTAGTATTAAAATGGAGATGCACTCTCCGTTCATGAGAACCCTACAATGGGTGGGCCACACCCTCCTATGAAAGTGTCTTCGGCTATAATGCCAAACAACAGTATAATATAGGTGGTTCTTTCAAAGCTATAATGCAAAACAACATGCTTACGTTCCAACTTCATCCCTGGATATGAGGGTAGCTATAGCAACAGTAAGAAAATAGGATCACATGTATATAGAAAATGCACAACACACAACATGTATCATGGGAAGCCCTCATGGGGGAGAAAACCCAATTACAACCTTTCACTGTAATAGAATTCGCAAAATCAAGAGTCATGCATGACTTCACAATGTCTCTTGCCATAAACCCTAGGCGAAGGCATACCTGGTGGGAGACCATGCGTTATACATCAAAGAATACACGAGTATAACTGCTCTACTACAAAAGGATAGTGAGCTAGAGAATAATGAACCCTAATCATAAGCAAAAGAGGAAGACCAAGTTGATAGAACATGATGAGAACGTAACTCTCTCATATATATATATAGGTCTAGGGGTAAGCCTCCAATAAGTATATGATCCCACACAAGACCGACTTAACCAACAAGTTAAGTTAGGGGTCACACATCATGACCAATATTCCAACGTTAGGTGAGGGGATCGCAACCACATAAGGACTTCTCTATACTTATGACACATGGAACACCCATCAAGGAAACCAACTCAATCCACCATCATTAAGTACTGCTACCACTATCAAGGGATAAAATAAGTGAGGGCCAACTATTTGCTAAGGGATCCATCCCCTGGCTCATTGGCATTGGAAAATGCTATCGTCTCTCTGACTAGTTCTCTCACTTTTGTTTCTAGCATTAAATTGGAGATGCACTCTCCGTTCATGACAACCCTGCGATAGGTGGGCCACACCCTCTTGTGAAAGTGTCTTTGGCTATAATACCAAACAACATTATAGTATAGGTGGTTCTTTCAAAGCTATAATGCAAAACAACATGGTTACGTTCCAACTTCATCCCTAGATATGAGAGTAGCTATAGAAACAGTAAGCAAATAGGATCACATGTATATAGAAAATGCACAACTACACAACATGTATCATGGGAAGCCCTCATGGGTGTGTCATAAGACAATGCATGGATACTACCCATTAATGTGTCCTCATCGACAAGGAGTGGGACTCATTAGGGGCTCTAACCACTATGTTGAAATTGATAGGGAGTGGGACTGATCATCACATAACAACACAACTGTTATAATGTCCACCCACTCTTCCAGTGCATGAAGAGACGCACCATTCTACCAGTCCATGGAAAATATTGTATCATCAATCCTGCAAACATAAAAAATAATGAGTTCAAGGAATGCATCCATCTTATGGCTCATTTGATTCAAGCCATCTATGTGGTTACAATAGTCTAATAGTAGGTGAAAACGCCAAGGTTAAAATTCATGGTTTTTTTTTGCATTTGTAAAGGTGTTAATTCCTCAATGTATAATCATATTAATGGATAGGGTATTTTTAGAATAGTGATAATTGCAATCCATGAGAAGAAACTTGGGTCACACATTTTGGTTTGATCTTCTCTTAGTCATCACTCATGTTTGATCAAGTAATCAAATCACTAGCATGGATGAGGGTGAGAATTTACTCAAAAGACCTTTTTCATTACTAACCAAGAATTTCCACATATTTAGAGGAACTTTTGCATATTTGAAGGCATACCTCATTGAGGTTCATATATATGTTTTTAAATGTCTTTTCTTAGATGGTATACTAGGTCTTGGCACCTCTTTTATGGTGTGAGAATGTGTTGTAGGCAATGAAGTTTAAGTAGATCCATTTCAACTTTATTTGATTGTTTCATTAGTTTTTGTAGGAGAAGGGTTAACATTAATAGAAAACCAATGCAATACACTCACCATTACAGACTTTTTTTTCACACCATTAGTTTGATTGAGAAATTATATTGTTTGACTAATGATTTTACTCTTGTACATGTGAAGATGCTAACTTTATGTTTTTTCAAATCCATATGCTTTCTTTCTAGTTGTGCATTTTTTTAGTGGATTGTGTATCTTCTATAATCAAGGATCCATACTTAAAAATGTATAAGTCTTCGCAAATCCAACCAATTCTTAAATTCTAACTATAAAATATTTGGTGATACCTTTCTAGTTTTTTGTCTAATTTCTAAGTATTTTATGTACTTTATATAATAATTTGGCGAAAATAGCAACATCTGTAAATGGAAACAGGAACATCTATTGTCAAAAAAAGAATGTTTGGATTTACATTTCCCTCCATTGTTTTTAGTGTTTAGATTTCCCTCCAAATTTTTATTCATTTTGTAATATAAATAGGAAAAAATCTCATCTCTATTCAACAATATTTTAATTGAAAAAATTTATTGCTTGGCGTTGGAGTTAGAAAGCTATGAAGACTAGAGGAAATGAGAAGCAATCTCTCTTACAACAAGAAATCTTAACCCGTGGAAACAAAAAGAGGTGTCATTGCCTTGTACTACTGCTTGTACTATATTGCTCATACTATTGTTTTGTCCTTACTGTCCCTTTCCGGCCAGATGAATTATGATGAGTATTTCAAAATTTAATAGTATTTCAAAATCCATATTTGCAAATGACATTTATCGTGGATAATTGTCCTTTTGCAAAGACATTTTTTGTTATCTTGTCACTTGCTTTTGTCAATTCATGAACTAGATATTCAAATACATTACATCATCAAATTGTGGATTTGAAATAAGTAGGCCAACATGAAGCGTTTTTCTCCCAAGACAATTTTGAAAACACATGTGGTGCCACCCGTTTCCACCCTTGTTGATGTAGGAGACGGGCAGACCTGCTTTGTTCCCTAATCTCGTAATATTAGACAATGTTCAAAACCAGTCCTGGGTACATTCTTGCCATCAACGCCTCTTAATATTCATTCAAAATGGAAGAAAATAAAATCTCACCATAAATATCTTGCAACATTTCATGTGTAAATTTTCACAAGCCTGGAAAGATACGTGCTACGGGAATTTGGTAGTTAAATAACTTCCAGTAGTTTTGTCCACGGGTTAGCTTAGAATAGGATTACCAAAATTTTCCAAATGTATCGTTACTAGAAATCCACTTACTCGCAAATCCAAACCAAAAATGCAGATTCGCTCTTTCCAAAAGTTACAGACGTCTTCTAAACACCTAAGTCAGTCTCTCCAACCTCTAGTTAGCAAAAATCACAGAATTTCTTCAAGAAAAATTATTGGAATCTAAACCGGGAGTAAATTGTGAGATTTGCAGATTCTAAACCAGTTAAGCAAATTTATATCAAAATTCTCAGAACCCCACCCCACATCTGCTCAGTATTTAGAGTTGTGCAGCATAATTTCCAAACACCTTTCATCAATTTGTAGTCCACAAGAAGATGTTTTGTGGTTTCAGCATTCTGCATACACAGACAACATCCGCTAGGAACAACCCAGCCTTTTTTTAAAATATTTTCCCATGTTTTGAGACGCCACTGCAGATCTTATAAAGATGGATAAATTGTCTCAAAAGATGTCGGATATGCAGTGATTTCTTATGGAGCCAAGGCTTATTCCTTCACTGATGATCATCAGAACAAGGCTTGAGGAGGAAAGCGACGAGGGTCCGGATGACAAGTATATAAATTTGGAAGCAGAATTACAGGAAGGAGACTCAGGGATCGTTGGATCAAATAATCGATGGTGTAGATTGATTTGTCTATTGGGATTTATCCCACATTGGCAACGCAGTTACGATTATATGTGTTTATAAGGACCGTTCTCACTATGTTTATTCGACACGTAGTGCAAAGGTTATAGTGGGGGCTCTGACTGGATGGACTCCATGCGATGTCAACAGCCTGGAGCCCGGGACGACCTGTCAGGCCCCCTACCTTTTGCAAAAAGTGACAACGATGGTCACATGAGTGACCAAGGGCTTAAGAGTGCCCAGAAGGTAGAAGCCTACAAATGCTTGAGGGAGTTCGCAGAAGATGTAGGTAAGCTCGCAGGAGCTTCCAGGAAGACCATGCCCGCATTAAAAGGAGAAGAGATGCTCGCAGAGGGGTTAAGGAAGACACACGGACACGAATAAGAAGAAGCCAGAAGATTAAAGAAGATCATGCCCAAGTTTTGGGATAAAGGAAGCCCGTAGAAAGCCCAAGCATGCAGTTTTGAAGGAAATGAAGCCTATAGGCTTGAAGTTAATTTATCAATTAATTGACTAGTTAATTAATTAATTAGTTCATTAAAACAGAGAATTGAAAGGGCGTGAAGCCAGCAAACCTGGAAGATGTCCATTGAGATTTTAATTGGTTAAATAATCAAAATCTGCAAAAGATAGAAATATGAATTAAAAGGTTTAATAATAGAAGATTTGATGAAGCATGTGAAGATTATTAATTTAATTAATTATTAATAAAATAGAATTAAAATAGCAAAGAAATGGAAGGGCATGTTTGTTTGGAAGAGATGTGGCTTTTAGATTTGAAGAGGCGTGAAATAGATATTTAATAAAGAATCTAAATAGAAGATGAGAGTGTGTCTTGGAGTCATAAGTTGAAGTAGCATCCTGAGTAGTCCAAGATGCAGTAGCATCCTGAACCAGTTAATAACATTAGATTTCATATGTTTTGCCTGTAAAACTTTTGACCACAAAGTATTCCCAAAAAGCCCCCTTTATATTTTAGTATACATTGTTAGACATTTTATTAGGAATGAGTTAAAGATATTTGTATATTGTTCATAAATACTATTTAATTTTCAAGATTGTGTTAGTTGGTTTGTTTCAACGATGTGTTAATAAAAATGATTTTTTTTGTTATGCAGTTTATTTGCAGATGTCCATATCAATGTAAGACATTTTTTTTTTGTTTGGGATTTCAATAACTTCAATATTTTTTTAACAATTATTGTCCTTTCTTTTATACTTTAAAAATTGTCTAACTTTCTTTGAGCAAGAGTTGCAATCCATATTTGTAGGGAGCTAATAGGATTAAATTAAGACATTGCAATACATCACTTTTAATAAAGTCAGGCCGCATTACCAAAAGAAATGATGATGTTATATGTGGCACAAGTACATCAGGTAAATATTTTAAACATGATGGTAACTTATTATTTATTTTTTAATCAATAAACAACTGTATTAAAAAAATTCATAATATACTTGACCATAGGCTCTAAGATGGGAAACAAATTCCAACAAAATATAGCATCGGGATCCACTGTCCCATTACAAAGTGAATCTACTTGCTATAGTGTCAACAACAATTCTAATGCACATATTCTTGAGAAAGATGTGAAAGAACCACTGGAAGGTATGATCATTTCTAAACATTTTTTGTCCTATACAAGTATTTCAATATTTCATATTAACAATTTCATATTGTCATTGTCTCAAGAGGGGTACTGGTTTATTTTCCAGAAAATTTTCAACGGGAACCACCACAACAAGATCATGTTTTGGAGGAGGATCCACCACAACAAGAGCATGTTTTGGATCAGGATCCACCACAACAAGAGCATGGTTTAGAAGATGCAAATGCATCTACCCAAACTAGTATTGCAATAAATGTGAAAAGAAGGGGTAGAGGACCAACAAAATGTCTCTTTGGAACCACTGTAGAGGGCATTGCATTGCCTGAAATTCAATTTAATGAGAGGGGCCATACTATTGGTCTGCATTCAAAGAAATTCTCCTCATTTTTAGGTGTTCTTGCAAGGGAAATTCTAGGCATCAAGCACATGGAATGGAAAAAAGTGTCTGAAGTGGAAAAGAAATACATGTGGAGTGCAATCAATGTGAGCATCAACTTATTGTAAACTTTATTGATGCATATTGAGCATGTGTGTGATAGGTTCAATTTCAAATAACGCTTGTATCTAATAATGGATTGTTTATCTATTGTAGCATACCTATCGAATAGATCCATCAACAGAGCAATGGTGTCATAAAGAAATATCTCGGCGCTTTAGAACCTATAGATATAATTTGTATAACAAATACTATTTGAAATACGAAACAGATGAGGAGAGGATTGCAAACCTTCCTATTAGAGTAAATGAAACTAATTGGATTGAATTTATTAGATTACGATCTGACCCTAAATTCAAGGTAAAAATGAAAGACAAATTTGAATGTTATCATCATTGATTTTGAATCCTCTCATACAATCAACTATAATCTTAGCATCTATTTTTTTATTGAGTTGCAGGAGAAGTCAAAAACAAATAAGGAAAATAGGGCAGAGACCCACACTTCTGGCCATAGAGGTTACTTTAGGGTTGAAGATGACCTCGTAAGTTGTAACAAATTCTATTATTTGTTCAAAATTAAACACCTTTAAATATAGTTAACTAGATTGTTTTATTTGTTGATACTAGAATCAATCTCATGGTCCAAGTGATAAGCCTATAACTAGGGCTGATGTGTGGATGAAACGCCATAAAAAGAAGGATGGCACTCCAATGTCATCATTCATTGCGGAGAAAATAGTAAGTTCCGAACCTATTCTTGTATCATTTATGCTTTTTTTTTAGAGTTAATGATGTTTCTTATATGAGTTTGTTGAAATGTTGACATTGCTAGAATCAAATTGAATCGGCATAAAATGAGTCATTGTCTCCTGCATATGCTAGAAAGCAAGATGCCCTTGCTATAGTTTTGGGGCCTGAGAGGAGGGGTCGTGTACGTGGGGTTGGATTCGAAGTCACTCTAACTGTATTATTTGGAAAAGAGTGCTCCTACAAGAAGGAATTTCATAATACTAGAGAGAAATTAAGAGAAAAAGACAAGGAACTAGGAAGATTGAAAGAAGCTGTTGAAGAATTAATGCAATGGAAATCTGCCATGGAGGTGGGGAAAGAAAGTGGCAGAGTTGTTCCAAAATCCAACAATGTAAGGATTGCATGTGTAGACTTTAATTTTTTATGTAGGCCATCTTTGAAGTTTGGGATATCAAAATCATAATGCTAACATGAACATGATCATATTTTTGTAGGGTGTGTAATATATGAATTATTGTTTTTGCATCCTAGCCCTTTATCTTCTAATTTCATGATATCTCATGCAAACTATTACATTGGCAGAGTAATATTGCCATGTCAAATGTTGAATCAAATCGAGGACCTCCGCAACTGTCACCTCTTAATCCAGTCACCCCAATCCATGTAGTTTTCTAAACCAACTCTTATTTTTTCCGTTCTTTGAAAATTGCTCACAAGTATTATTTTTTTAGGAGAGTCTCCAGAATCATCCTAGTCAAGGTTCATTGGAAAAAAATACAATGGCTCCTAGACCATCTAATACATTTGATACTCCAAATTCTAATACATTTCATACTCCAAAGTCGACGATGAGTTTTGAAACTATTTAATATTTAGTGCAATGATATAATCGTTATTTCACTATATCTTACAAGTATTTATTTACTAATAGGCTTCTCTGAGTCGTAATCATGCTTTGCCAAAACAAAATCCATTGACTTCGGGAGAACATAATAGTGACCCAATTGGAAAATCAATACAACAGGTAAGTTCTAAGCCTGTTTATTTCTATGTTTAATATTCCATTCTTATTTTGAGGAATCTCACTGGAATTTGTTTATTGGCAGGTTCAACCACAATTACCATCTTCAGATGTGGGATTGAATGTAAAAAAATGTTTACTGGCATATTTTAATGGTCAATTGAAGGTTGCAAAGGGTTACATAAAAAGAATTGAACCAAAATTTGTCATGCCTAATGGGGAAGAATTAGGCGATGGATATTATCTTGTGTGCCCACAATCAATTCTGGTTGATCCTGATTATGAAATCAAGCTTAAGCATAGAAGTGATCAATGCAAGCATTTAGCAGATGCAATTAACAGTTTTGTACCTTGGAAAAGCAATGACATTGAATTGATCAAAGATTGAGAAGAATGTCAATGAAAATTTTTATTCGTACTAGAACAAGTTCATACTATATTGTCTAATGTCTTACTATACTCCAGTTGTAGTTTTTGTGAGTAACAGTTGTAATGAGATAATTTTATGTGTTCAAGGGAATAAAGATAATGAGACAAAGTGGACAGGTGGTATTGTTTGCAAGGAACCTGTCAATGTACTCCAAGTGAAACGTAGGCCCATAGACAATTAGTTTTTATAGCTTTTCATCTATTTGGTCATCCCCAAGACACATAACCCACCTGCAACAACACCCAAATAGATCTATGGGAATTCTCCTTAGCCCTCTTGCGGGCATATTAAGCATGTGGATATACAAAAGTATTGACAATAGGCTGCTTGAGTTCAAGCTTGCTCAAGGACAATCTACATCAGAATGAACTCAAAGCAACCAACAGTAGGATGGGCTAGGTGACACGATTCCAAATAAGACCCATGTGTCTGATTTCCATTTGTGCATATGTAATTATAAACAGATCCTCTAAAGAGATTAATCAATATTCAAATAATCGACGGATCCTCTAATCTAGGCAGAAAAAGTGACATGGAGGATACTTCACTTTTGGAGAAGCCCAAGCAGTGTCTGATTGTGATAATTCCACAAGTAGTGGTATAGCTCCCTCTCGCAAAAGCCATGTATGATACAAATAACTATCTTCACAGAGATAGATTAAAAAGGGCAGTGACTGCAACTATAACCTTTTTCAGCATTATTTCAAGTTTATGGAAAAAAATGGATCTATAAGAGGTTGCAGGACTGATTACCTTGCAATCAATGTTAATAGTTTCATGTCCAGCACATACTCCTAGTGAACATAGCCCTTCTATAACTGGTTGTAACAAAACAAGTATAGTTCAGTTGGTTCATTTACATGAAATAAAAGATCGAAGTTTTTCCTAAAATCACTCTAAAATATCAGATTATGGGATTTAGTAAGTTTCCAAGGAAAAATTTATACACTTCTTTTGAACAAGTTCAAATTCACACAAACAAAAAAAGACATATTTGGGAAAATCATTAGATTTGAAATATCATATTTTAGAGTATAGATAAACAAAATGCATATTTACACTATTGTGCATTGAATAAACCTGAAATCCTGACAAAACAATTACATTTTTTTAACATCCTCTGGTATATTTTCAAGTAACAACACAATGGAGATCCAAGAGAAAACCTACCCTTTGGGGAACTGATAAAATACACCACAAGATGATATTCCATAGTAGGGTGTTATTCAACCTAGATTTGTACTGAGGTGGGTGAATTTAATTTCAAGAGATTGGGCGAAAATTTGCAAGATGTTAAGGTTTCAAGATTTGTACTCTAAACCAAGTTAAGGCTTCAAGATCCAAAATATCAACTTCTCCTAAGTAATGGTATCCACAATATAATACCACAAGCATGTTTTCAATAGCAATTGTAGTGTGGCTATCTCTGGGAGCAAGAAGATCCCATTCAGATCAAGGGAAATCCATTTCATTAGCTTCAGGTCCAGAATATGAACATCAATCAAGTAATTTCCTCCCCCCTTCTCCACTACCCCCAAATAAACCAATTTACTATCACCAACAAGAGTTGCACTCTGTCTCTCTCATGGGGATGGTGGAGTTCCTCGAATGCAAGCCTGCCTCCATTCCTTGTTCTACAAGTCTAAAATGTGCAGATCATTTATCTTATTAGACCCGTTTGTTCCCCCAAACACTATCATATTATGGTCTAAGAGAACGGAATTATGGATGTTTCTTGTACCTAGCTCTTGCCTAGTTGATACTAATAGGATACACACCATCGTTCTCAGATAAAGTGTCAAAAAATCATTGAAATGCAATCCTCCACAACACCCCTATAATCCCCACAACTAGATGGTCATCTTTAAAAACTCATAATAATATCTAAAAATTATAAAGAAATTTAAAAGCCAAATATGTAAAGATCAAAATTGCATTCACACATTTGTAATTTTTATCCCAACGAATACACCTTCAAAACCAAGCAAAAAAAATTGAAAACTTATCATGAAGATGCCCACATCTCACATACGAAATCCTATATGCATCAAAATATCTCTTGGGCTTATCCATTTACATATAAATGTTGGTCTAAAAACACTAAACAAGACAGTCATCGGATCCCATGGGAAAGCAACTAAAAACAATCATGATATCCACAAACATGTATAGATTCTGCTTTTTCAAGTCCCCTTCCATCAATCCAATGCAAGGGAGGAAACATGACTAACATACCAGGGCTTAATTGGTAATTTCGGCCCCATACATTACTCACAAATTCATTATAAACAAAAACTTTTGTGTGCAAGTTCATACTCAATATAAATACAGCGGAAATAAACATAATTGCACACACACAACAATAATGCATCAACATATCTATCACAAGCAGGGGATGATTCATTCATGCAGGGAATCAATCCCATTCCAATGCTATGCACAGGTCTCATATCAATTCCATTAGCACGAATAATTATCATTCATAATTAACACATTACAGAACACAGAATGCATATAATTTAACCACAGAGAATACTTATCTTTGAGATGAAGTTGTCCAAACAATTGGCTATGAGAGAGCAACATTCCACCCAACCATAGATCTCTATCCAGCCTATATTCTTTCAGCTGAGAGATCACCCCCGAGCTAGGTTGTGTATCCACTAAGGAAGAACTAAACAGACTCACTCATAGCCATGGTTTCACTCAAACGGTCATGCTAAGCCAGCACACAGCTAGGTTTATCAAGCATGCAATAAGAAAAGGGGGAGGATGCTAGGCCAGTGAGCTCAACCACAAAGCTACAGACATTTCAAGCTAAATTCAAGCAATCCATCCTCTTTTCAAACATTCACACTTGGATTTCTCACAATTCTGTCATCAAATAACTCCATCCTGTCACTAGACTCTTGGGCTATAGAAATTGGTTTTTCCAATGGATTTCGAGGTATCTAATACTCCCAATTTTGCCCCAATTTTCATATCTATGGATCCCCCATTTGATTTCACTATCAAATACCATTTCAGGGCATTTATGGCACTTCAAAACGTGGGTTTCTTCAAAGTTGTGATTTCTGGTTTTTCTCACTGGTGGGAATTCGTAATGGAGGAAAATTGATGCTGGAATGTTCAACAATGGAATGGGAATGAGGAAGAATCCCTCCCCATGAGGTAGAGTGACTTGTGGTACAAGAAAACAGAGCCCATACTCTACCATACGAATTTCTGGGCTGCCCATGCTCCATTGAAGCCATGGACTGATTTCTTCAACAACTTTCTTACACATAATTAAATGCCAGCAAGGAATGTCAAATGGGTTCTCAAGGTGACATTTGGCAACTTATGGTTCAATCCCACAACCCCCTTCCACTCCCTAGTGGATACACATGGCCCCTTCTCATTAGTTGCTTCCATAGCCAGTTTTGAGATTTTATTGCATGATGTTCATTTACATCATTTTTACAATGCTCCATGGCTTAATAGCACATGGGTAACATAATATCTAATACTTGCCTTTTAACTAAAATTCGAGCATCCATTAGGGGGGCCTTGGCCTTGAGCTCCACGCTAGGAAAACATACATCACATGTATACAATATTTACATTAAAAACTAATATATCCTAAGGGTCAAAATGGGGTATTACAATCCCCTCCCCTTAGAATAACACCGCCCTCGGTGTTCCAATATTTAATAATACATATACAATTTACATGTCCAAAATTTTCAAAAAAAATTGCAGATCCGCCCTGCATTCTATCCTTTACTTTGAACTTTCAGGACCAAGTCCTTTGGCTTCCACAAACTGCTCCTGCTGGTTCTGACCTTCCAGCTCATCCACAAGTCTGAAAGCTTTATGACTGCTACCCTCTTGATGTTCCTCTGTTGGGAAGTTGCGGAGGCAATGATTCCCTCCACATTTTCAACATTTCACTGGCTGCTTTATCTTTTCTTGCTCAATTTCCTTTGAGTCTTCCCACCTGGAACTTTTCTTAATGGACTAATTGGATGAATGTCTCCTCATTGATCCATTGTCCTTCCCTCGGTTGATTGTTTCCAGAATTATTTTTACCTGTCTTTGCAGATAAACAGAGTCTTGCAAAACTTTATGGTTCATCTCATTCTACCTCTTCTGTATCTTGAGCATCTCTCCAAGATTTTCTTAGGTCTTGGAAATTGTTTGAAGGAGACTTCCAGCCAAGTCCAATAGCCTTTGGTCTGCTGCCATGGTCGATGTGCACAATTGGCTTTCACTTTGCTCACAAGCAGCACTTGCTTTGCAACAATTGTAATAAATTAACTTCACTTTCTCACCTGTGAAATGCATCATTGTAATTCTGTTAGGCCAAGCATAATATAAACATTAAAATCAGTCAATTAATTTTCCAATTGACATGGGTAGTCCATGCTTTATCCATGAGACTTTCATACTTTCCATGCTTTCCCAACATGCACATGAGCTCATTCATGTCCATTCTTTCACAGGGAATTAACTACTTTAGCATTCACAATTTATTTCAAGCAAATAAACACACTCTACTTTCAGCCATGCATGCATTCAACAATTTTCTGTTTTTATAAATGCATCAATAAAAAAAAAGGAAAGAGAGAGCAGTAAGATTTTTTCTCCTCTTCGTCTTGTTCCATTCTGGAACCTACACCACAACTGTGGTTTTCATACTCATAGCCTCTTTCACTTCAACGTGAATGCTTGACCTGCCCTTCTTGGCTATGACACTTAGTGTCTATGGTCTATTCCAGACCTCTCAACCATGGATTCCCTCCACGTGGTTTGTCTGCAACTCTTGGCTGCTAGGACCCACACAGTCCCACTAGCACCATCTTTCATTACTGCTCAAGATGAGATTTTTAGGACAGTCACATGTCCACATGCATCCTTAAGAGGCTTTCATAGTCCTTGCTTCCAGCAATACCTACACTCAAACATCGAATCAATTCACATGTTTATTTTATTTTCATAGGTTTTATCTCTAAACAAGAGTTTAGGAAATCATAACCAAATCATGTACACATGTATATTCATATTAAATAAGCAAGAAGTTGCAATATAACCAAATACTTATCTGCATTGGATGTCTTCACTTTACTCCACAGGGTACTTCTTTGCTTTACAAGCCTTGGATTTCCTATGGATACAATAACAAATGTTGGGCTAGCATGCAGGCTACTCCTCAACCATTCGTATAGGCAATGCTAAGTCAGTACGCCGACTGGTTTTATCAGACATCCCATTTAGCAATATGCTAAGCCAGTACTCCGACTGGGTATTATCAAGTATTTGAGGAATGTTTGGCTAGCACACCGGCTGCTCCATAAAATTAAAGTAGTTAATTCCCAACCAATACACATTCACGCCGACTGGGTTTACCGAGCATTTATAGTGCACAACCAGTTACTCTCTGGTTCTACCAAGAATTGTAGTTCTGTCATGATCCTTGCTTCCTTCACTAACCAAGGTTTCCAACAAAGAAACAATAGTGCATCATCTTAACTGTTAGAGGACTTATACTTAAAACCTTCGTTATTCCAAATAAGAAATGAATGAAATTGAATACTTATCTGTATTAGACATTTCCTCTCTGGTCCACAAGGTCCTGCTTTGATTTGCAAGCCTTGAGATTTCCTATGGAATTGGATGTTCGGCCAGCACACAGGCTGCTCCACAACATCAAATATTTATTTCTCAACCAGTACACCTTCACGCCGACTGGATTTACCAAGCATTTGTGCTGCCCAACCAGTCCCATACCTGGTTGGCCCTCTCCATTGTCGATCCAGCACATCCTTCTAGGTCATCAGCCAATGGAAGGAAACTGTGCCACCGACCATTATAGGTCAAAGATCTACTACTCTGCCTTAGGCTTGCATCAGCCTTTCACACGTGTCACAACCCTTCATGCACATAATAATTCTTCACCCACACAAGGATGACACTCCTTATTTTGTGCAACCAGCGATTCCCTTTAAGAACTCTTTAGGTGACTTTCTTGACTGTGGGCTAGCATGGTCCCACAATACCCACTCATACTGCACAAGGGTTACCATTGCTCATATAGTAATCTTGAGTACCCTTTTTTCACTTTGTCATTTATCATGCAATCACCAAATTGGATCTGTGTAAGTTGATAGCACAAGAAGGATAAGCAAGCTCATCAGTATTGTTGCTCTAAAACTGTAGACACGTTTCCTAACAGTCATTATCCAACATTGAAACACTGGGAATGCATCCATTCCCTTAGGGTGTAGTCAATATTGATAATCCTGTCATAACTCAGCATCAGAAAAGTGTGCACCCCTTTCTGATGCGAGCCATGTAGGACCTACTCACACTCAAGCAATCTTTCATAATGGAAATAAAATCAAAACATGCTCTGCATATTGACTCTAACAATTAGACATGCACATATATATGTATATATATATCAGTCGGGGTTTACATAACACTTATCCATTTGCAGATGTAGTCTTCTCCATTAATGAGGAATGGGGGCTCCCTTCTCTGATTTTACAGTCCCTCAGTTTTCCATCCCAACTCCTTTTGATGTTGCATAACCCTCATATGTCTTACTGACATAATCTTTACCATCTCACTCATATTGTTTACCAATCATGCAGTGCAGATGGGACATTATCAAAATATCCAATGGCGTTTCACCTGAAACCCATTTCCAAGATATGGAATCCTTCCCATAAAGTTTGGCTTATGCAGGCCCTCTCTCATGGTCTTACTGCAATGTGTCTTCCTGGAACACTTATTAAATAGCCAAACAATCAACAACTTTTAACAATAAAATTCAAATCTGATTGTTCCATAACCAATCAATGGCATTAATAATTAAATTCAATATGAATTTGCAATTATGTTTACTATAGAAATGGATTTTCTTAGCCATGAGGCTATCCTCATATTGCTTGTCTCTTGTAAGTGGTATCACTTCTCCCATTATGGTCTTATGTCTGATGTCATACATAAACATCCACTTACAACATGTCCTCCTGACACAATTCATATAAGCCAAATAGTCATTAGTCATTTATTAGCAAAATTCCAAATTCGAGATTTACAATCCTTCTTTCTAACAGAACTTAGAGTTCTCAACCATGAGATTCCTTCTCATAAGCTCTAAATCAAAATTTTCAAATATGTTCCCTACAAAAATTAGATTTGCAACCATGATATTATTCTCATAAACTTAAATCAAAATATTTTCATATTTGTTTCATGCATAAATTAAATTTCACAACCATGAGAACCTTCACATAACCTTTGACTTTTGCAGATGGTAGAGTTCGGTCTTTACTATGGTCTTATCCTCATTGGCATATGCAAGACATTTATACCCGGAATCACTCTGCCCTTCCACAGAGCATTCCGACAGCCCATCGATCATGACTACCTTCTTCACGCACTTACTATTCTGCATTCATAGCAGCTCATGAAATGATCCTAGAATTATTATCAATTCATTATTTCATCCATTATTTAGTTTGCAATAACAAATACACTCCCTCATACATTCATGCAATGCATCACAACATGTATACCCACACTCATGCATGAATCTTTACCACATTTACAACATCTACTCAAACTTTTCATATGCATCCACTCAATGCATAACTACAAGATTTATAAAATCTCTTAATGCATATCTACTCAATGCTACCTTGCATTGGTTCATGAATGTTCTGCATTCAAACATATTATGGCCAGAACATGACTACCTCATATAGCATGCATTACCATAATCAAGACCACTAGTCCTCACTTGCTTTGATTATTAAGATCATAAATGACATACACATGCAATGACATATTTGTATATTAATGTAGTCTAAATTTTTAACACTCAAATGGTATGAGGCCTCTTGCCTTCACCACTCCATGCTCCACCACACTATGGCAGTATGGCATTCACATGAATGCATTTCAACTCTAAATGCATACCATTTTATGATTACTAACCATGGTTCAATGGATTCTTACCCAATCCCCTTTCAACACATATGCAATCATCATAATTAAACCATTACCTGTATGGATCCCATTTACACCTTCGATGTTACCTGATCCGTTGGTCTCTTACAGAGGATTACAGAATTCTTCCACCAACCTCTTGATCATGGATTCGTTGCCCTAACATTTTCTTCATAAGGTTGTTGGCCACATGCAACAACATCATTACCATATTTAGCCATGCTTCTGTTGTCTTTGTTCCTACAACCAATACCAACACCAATAGTGATTATCAACCATAATATTTTCCATTAGTGATTCATTGCATATGTAGAACCTTACTACTTTTACCAATATGTAATATCATATGTGTGCACAAACATCTGCTCATGCACTGTGCAATGTTTATTAGTATGTCAACCGATGCATATTCATGTCACCCATCTAATCTCTTGCATTTTCAGCATTCCCATGCCATAACTTTATGTACACAAAGCTTATAAAATATAAATACAGTTAGCAAGACAGAGGTTAAGGAATTCTCCCTTTCCAATCCCTCATCTTTGCATGAAATTCCTCTTCCACATAATAGTTGGTCTGATTTCATGGCTTCTAGCAAACACACAAGGAATCATTAGATATATTTTATCACCAAGCATCAATTCAATACCTATACTCATGCATAATATTCTAACTTGCTACTTTCCAGGCATGCAATTCTAGAGATTGCCCATATTGACAACAATCTTGTCAAAACAGCCACTGGCACTTTTCTGCTCTGCATAACTATGAGGTATGATAACCTCCTTCAAATTCTGGTTATGCACCACTGTTCCCTACTGGATAAGCTTTCCAATGCCTATCCACTTGCTCCATTCTGACTTCGGGTGTGAAAATTACACTACTTCAAAAATGTCAATTTTCACCAAAATGACAATGGGAATTCTGCACTTTTACACAGTTACAAAATATCCTGAACTGCCAACTTCAGCCACCTGTAGAAGCAAATCTATAAAGATTCAGGAAAACTTTTCTACCGGGTGAAGTTATTCCATATAGCAAGGAACACTCAGCAACTCGTGGATCTCTTTTCCGTTGCACCATTCAATTTCTATTAACATATGGGTTTGACTACTTTCCTCTTTTCACATTTTTCCAAAATTTCAAATTTTGGGCCAAAAATGGCTATTTCCCAAACGGTGCATTTTTGGAAAATATTTGTCTAACGTGATTTGTCTGTTTCAATGGGATTAAGAAATATTGAGTTCAGTAAATTTCTTGAATCCCAATTACAGGGTCACTTTCATCCACTGCAAGCTTTTTAAAATTCCAAAAACGTGGCCCGGAATAGTGCTTTTTGGCCTTCACACTCACCCCGACTCCACATCCTTAGGATTTTGGCTCCAAAATTTCAAACTTAACACTGTGCCTGCTCCATGACCGCTCCATATCAATTTCAGCTCAATCCAACCTTCTGTCAAGCGTCGGGACACCGATTTGTAAAAGCTATCAATTCCAATTTTATGTCAAATTGGAGCATAATGGGCTCGGGATCCTCACTAGTTCATTCATGGCTTCCGTTAATTGCCTCAGAACGCCATTGACCTCATCCAATTTTGATTCCGCAAGATCCTGTTATCCAAAAATCAATTTTTCGGGCTCTACTCTTTCTTTCCTTTTTCGCCACCCCTCAACCCGCATCGCGTAACTCGAAACCCGAAACTGCAGGTGCGGAAAGTCAAGTCGCAGTCATGGAAATGTAACCATCACGCAACCTGCAACCCGAAACCCAAAACTATGGGTTCGGAAAGTCAGGTCGTCGTCACAGAAATATAACCATTCCGCAACCCAAAACCCGAAGTGCGGGTTCGGAAAGTCAGGTCGCAGTCATGGAAATGTAACCATCCCGCAGCCCGAAACCCGAAACTGAGGGTTCAGAAATTCAGGTCGCGGTCACGAAAATGTAACCATCCTGCAACCCGAAACCCGAAACCCGAAACTGCGGGTTCAGGATTGCGAAAACCGGAATGCACTTTTTCAAAACTTTGCGTTCCCGAAATTTGAAATCCGCAAGCCTGGAACACCTCCGGCCCTGCAACTTCCGGGGTTCATAACTCCTTCGTCCCTTAGCCAAATGAGGCAAGTCTGGTACCATTGGAAATTTGTTGGAGAGCGCTATGCAATGGTGTGATCCTCTACCACATCTGAGAACTCTAATCCTGCTATTTTTTCATATCAAAATGACGCCCCAAACTTCTCCAATGATGTGTTAAAATGTTATGTTATCTGCCGGTAACTTAGAGTTTGGCCCAAGCAGCCCTAGTGCTGCAACATTGGCTCTGATATCACTCTGTCAAGTTCCCTTCCATCAATCCAATGCAAGGGAGGAAACATGACTAACATACCAGGGCTTAATTGGTAATTTCGGCCCCATACATTACTCACAAATCCATTATAAACAAAAACTTATGCGTGCAAGTTCATACTCAATATAAATACAGCGGAAATAAACATAATTGCACACACACAACAGTAATGCATCAACATATCTATCACAAGTATGGGATGATTCATTCATGCAGGGAATCAATCCCATTCCAATGCTATGCATAGGTCTCATATCAATTCCATTAACACGAATAATTATCATTCATAATTAACACATTACAGAACACATAATGCATATAATTTAACCACAGAGAATACTTATCTTTGAGATGAAGTTGTCCAAACAAATGGCTATGAGAGAGAAACGTTCCACCCAACCATAGATCTCTGTCTAGCCTATATTCTTTCAGCTGAGAGATCACCCCCGAGCTGGGTTGTGTATCCACTAAGGAGGAACTAAACAGGCTCACTCACAGCCATGGTTTCACTCAAACGGTCATGCTAAGCCAGCACACAGCTGGGTTTATCAAGCATGCAATAAGAAAAGGGGGAGGATGTTAGGCTAGTGAGCTCAACCACAAAGCTACAGACATTTCAAGCTAAATTCAAGCAATCCAATCCTCTACTCAAACATTCACACTTGGATTTCTCACATTAATTCTATCATCAAATAACTCAATCCCATCACTGGACTTCTGGTATATAGAAACTGGGTTTTCCAATGGATTTCAAGGTATCTAATACTCTCAATTTCGCCCCAAGGTTCATATCTATGGATCCCCCATTTGATTTCACTATCAAATACCAATTATGGGCATTTATGGCACTTCAAAACGTGGGTTTCTTTAAAGTTGCGATTTCTGGTTTTTCTCACTGCTGGAAATTCGTAATGGAGGAAAATTGATGCTGGAATGTTCAACAATGGAATGGGAATGAAGAAGAACCCCTCCCCATGAGGTAGAGTGACTTGTGGTATAAGAAAACAAAGCCCATACTCTACCATACGAATTTCTGGGCTTCCCATGCTCCATTGAAGCCATGGACTGATTTCTTCAACAACTTTCTTACACATAATTAAATGCCAGCAAGGAATGTCAAATGGGTTCTCAAGGTGACATTTGGAAACTTATGGTTCAATCCCACAACCCCCTCACCACTCCCTAGTGGATACACATGGCCCCTTCTCATTAGTTGCTTCCATAGCCAGTTTTGGTATTTTATTGCATGATGTTCATTTACATCATTTTTACAATGCTCCATGGCTTAATAGCACATGGGTAACATAATATCTAATACTTTCCTTTTAACTAAAATTCGAGCATCCACTAGCGAGGCCTTGGCGTTGAGCTCCACGCTAGAAAAACATACATCACATGTATACAATATTTACATTAAAAACTAATATATCCTAAGGGTCAAAATGGGGTATTACATTCTTAAAACATGATTCGATGAACTAAATCAACGAAAAGCAATGTGGGTTACTAATTTTTTCTATTGTTACCTGTGTTTAAACCAAGCCATATTCATGGCAATACAGATGCAGTGATGATCCCTATCACGCCTTAGAAAAAATATGAAATGAAACCAAATGAGGGTCCCCAAAACCCATAAAATCTAAGATCATTGAAAGTTACGGATCTCTGGGTGGCGGTGGATATCAGTGCATTAGCATTGAATGGCCACTGATGTCAACTTGGACACCTATCAAAAGAGTCTCCTGAGCTTATATTTATTGAATACATCATCAGTGCAAAGCCAATGAAAACACGAAAAAATAATTATTTAAATAATGGAAAAAATCCAAAATTGTATTTCTAATGTTGAACATTGGGTGTGCCTATGAGAAATCTTGGATAGACATATAATTGTGTCCCTACAATCGCTATATTTCCCATAGGGACATAATAATATCAGAGATAAAGCCATGGAATACAATAGGGTATGGAACCATGGTGTGGATACATCCCTAAACACCAAAGTGAACCAGACTAACATGAAACATAGTCAAAATACACAAACAAAATTCCTAGATGTAAAAACACCTCCAGAGATGGCTACAAGATAGTCCACATGATAATGAATATGGTTATGCATTAAATACATTGTACAATTTCCCATGTGGAAAGAGGAAGATGCAACACATTGATCATAAGGATAATCATACTAATTGTCTGCCAATCATATCGAAATTTGAATCCAATAGGGGATGGAACCTTCCCCATGTTGTTGTTTAGTTCCAAACTTGGGAGGTTGGAATCCAAGTTCCCAAAAGAATGATTTGAATGCCTATTCTCTTCAATACATAGTTTTGTTATCAAGTTTGGTTCACTGTAATAGTTTGTTGGTTCATTAGTGAGGTGGATGCAAGGTTAAATCATGGGTTCCCTTCTCATATTGGTATTCCCTATTTGTATGCCATTACTTTCAAAGGCATAAGGATAAGTACAAGACCTAGACCAGGAACCTAAATAGAAGGAAGTCCACTCTGTTGTGCATCCATGTTACTTAAGAACTTTAGGAGTTAGAAGTTAGTTCATGTTACTTGCAATGAGATAATTTTATGTGTTCAAGGGAATAGAAATAATGATACAAAGTGGACATGTGGTATTGTTTGCAAGGAGCCTGTCAATGTACTCCAAGTGAAAGGTAGGCCCATAGACAATTATTTGTTGTAGCTTTTCATCTATTTGGTCATCCCCAAGACAAATAGCACACCTCCAACAACACCCAAATAGATCTATGGGAATTCTCCTTAGCCCTCTTGCAAGCATATTAAGCATGTGGATATACAAAAGTATTGACAATATGTTGCTTGAGTTCAATCTTGCTAAAGGACAATTTACATTAGAATGAACTTGTAGCAACCAACAGGAGGATGGGCTAGGTGACACAATTCCAAATAAGACCCATGTGTCTGATTTCCATTTGTGCATATGTAATTATAAACAACAACTCAACTTACAGGCTTAGGCCAAGCCTGTAGATATACGTTATTAAACTGTCTTAAGTATGAAAATAAATTTTAACATAATAATGACAATTACAATTACAAGAACTTTAGGAGTTAGTTCCATAAATGTAGGAAGTTTGTTATTTAGCTACAAGTTATGTTTCCAAGTATATCTTGCATGCCTTCGAGCATTAGAGGTTAGAGAGAGATCTGTCAAGATTCAAAGAATCGACAGATCCTCTAATCAAAAAAAAAAAAACTGATTTCTTTGTTCTCCGACCAGTATGCAATAAATCCATGATAAGCAAGCTTGTCATTGATGACACCACATTAATTACAAAGGTGAATGGCAATGGAAAAGGACAAGACATGGCAGAGGACAAAGAACAAGGACATAGCATGGTAAAGGACAAAGTATGACAAGCATGGACAAGCATGGCAAGCAAGCTGGACGACAAATACATGGCAAAGGTGACATGGAGGATTGATGACAGAGACTTCACTAGACAATGAAGGACAAGACAAAGACATCAAAGAACATGACATGGCATAGGTCAAACAAGCATGAAGTTGATGACTTGGAAAATGACAAAGATTGAGGACTTGGCAAGCATGAAGTTGATGATGACAAGAAATCATGACTAAGGACACTTTGCGGGCATCACAGTGAGAATTTTCTAAGGGCCCTACAAGCATTTCAAAGTGCCCCTGTGGGAAATTCTAAGAGTAGCCTGCGGGCATAATTTAAGGGCATTCCTGAATCCCCCTTGCGGGCATTTCAAAGTGCCCATGCAGGCATATTTTAAGGGTTGTGCGGGCATATCCTGGAGTTGCGGGTATGTTTGAAGTAAGCCTCTACGGGAATTTATGAAAGCAGGCTGCGGGCATATCTAATGGTTCCTTTGCGGGCATTTGAAGCCCCTTGTGGGAATTGTATAAGGCCTTTGCGGGCATTTGAAGCCCCTCGCGGGCATTATATAAGGCCACTGCGGGCATTTGAAGCCTCTTGCATTTAAGGTCTCTCAAAGACCTTAGGTACACCTTGAGTTCATTATTGGAGGATGGACTCAAAGGTATATGGTGGTCGCTAAGAAACAGGTCATAGGATCAGATTGCTAACATTAACAGAAGGAAAACAGGCAGGGATGGAGTTTGTAAAGTATGAAGTAATACAATTTGGACCTATGTGACTCAAGGAAGATGCATGTTGATAACGTGAGCCTGAAATGCTTAAAACAATTGCATAAGTATACTTTGAAGAGAATATTACTCAACTTGATTTGAAAAGGAGTTTGATGATGATGATATGATTGATAGGGGGAGTATGGATAGCAAATTAAGTGAATCAACAAGTTGATGTTTGGAAAATTGACACAGGCTTACCTTTTATGAATTTACTAGATGTTTGTTGTAAATGACTTCCTCCAACCTTGGATATGACTGACATAAATATCTTCACCTATCATTGGTATCTGATTATATGACTTAGTTTGTTGTATCAATCATCGAGAAGACACCTTTTAAATGTCCTGAGGAGAACATCTATCTCAGAACTAAGGAAAAGGAAAAAATAACCTACAGCTGATGAAAGTAAGCAGTCTAGAGAGTTATGAGAACAGGAGGATGATCTCTATAGGAACTCTACAAACCTAAGAGCAAAATTGAAGAATTGTCTGAAGCATTTTTTTTGGCACAATAATTTGTGAATGCATTTGAGAACTGTTCAAAGATGGATTTGAAGGCTTTGAAGCTATTTGGGAATGTTCTAGTAATGCCATAAATAGTGAAGAATTAGCATGTGGACATACAAAAGTATTAACAATAGGCTGCTTGAGTTCAAGCTTGCTCAAGGACAATCTACATCAGAATGAACTCAAAGCAACCAACAGGAGGATGGGCTAGGTGACACGATTCCAAATAAGACCCATGTGTCTAATTTCCATTTGTGCATATGTAATTATAAACAACAACTCAGCTTATAGGCTTAGGCCAAGCCTATAATAATACGTTATTAAACTGTCTTAAGTATGAAAATAAATTTTAACATAATAATGACAATTACAATTGAAAGAACTTTAGGAGTTAGCTACAAGTTATGTTTCCAAGTATATCTTGCATGCCTGCGAGCATTAGAGGTGAGAGAGAGAGAGAGGCTGGAAAAATGATGGTTAGGAGGCTGGAATCTTTATGCGTTCTACTTTCTTAGAAGGAGAATATAAAACACATATATGTGTGTGAACAATCAGGAATCATGTTGGATTTGCACAAATCTGTTAATAAACAAAATAAGCATAATAAACATAATAGATTTCTAAATGTAATTACAAAGTTACAACGAACATTTCTATAACATATAAAGCATATATGTGTGTGAACATTTCTATAGCATAATAAGCATAATAGATTTAAAAGTGATTAAAAAAGTTATAATGAGCCTTGATCTTTGATGTCAAAATAAAGGTAAATAACGATATAGGAGGTTAAACGACATTTCAGAGGACAAAAAAAGGTCAAAATAGGGGTTAAAACATAGACAATTCAAGCACCAAACATCTGCCCTAGAAGGAAGTTTGTTGCATGTCCCTATGCAACTTATTCCCCCCATAGTAAATTATGATGTAGCTTGGTCCAACTGTAAGATTGGTGATTTACTTCATTTCTTTCCCAAAATCCTAAATGACGATCCACTTCCATCCATGAAGAGTTCTCTACAAAATCATACCACTACCCAGTAACACTGTACTCATTTTTGTTGCACCAGAGAAAAAGAAAATGGAACCTTAACCCAAGCCATTGAGTACCATTTCTTCATAGAGAATTCACATAAAAACTTGTCCTTGAAAAGGAAACTTGGAAAAAGGGGTATCCCATGGGGTCCCGTTGTTTGAATATTGGAGGAAGCAAATTCCAACGGGTCTCTGAGGCCTGCAAAGAAGCCAAAGTCCCACAAGATCTAAGTTCTTCAAAACTTTGTAACGTTGATATCTGATTCATTCTAAATTGTTTCACCCTCATAGGATCCCTGAGGAATTCACTATGACTAGAAAAGGCTACTTCAGGATCTGGATGCTCTCCTCTGACGTAAAGTTCAGACTGGAATTCCAACTTTTAGAATAATTTCATCCCTATTTCCCACTTAATTTGATTCTGAATAAAAAGATGAAAAGGCTCGTAACTGAATATCTCCTGCTACAGGATTGGGATTCCATTCCCATTCATGTTCTAAAAAGAATTTAAACTGATAAAGTTCCCACAACAAATCATTTTCCATTTAGATGAGTCATTATAAATATCCACAAAGTCATCAACATTTCCTATCATGAACTTTTTGTTATTATTCAATCTCATCATCTGAAGGCCTACCCATTGTTCATGCAGGTACATTGAATAAATTCTAGCAGGACTTCTACAAGAAATGGCTTGCTCAGCAAATTGAAACATTTGCCTCTTTTCTTCTTCTTTAATCATTAATTGTTGATGTAAAGACTGTATCTTGGACTTCCACTTTTTTTCTTGAACCAAGTAAGCAGAAAACCAAGTTTCGTGCATATGTTGTACTTCAAATTTATATCATTGTTAATAAATAAGGCCTAATTCATATCATTCATCATTTCTTCCAGTCCATTTAGGAGTATTTACTTCAACTAATGCTAAAGCCAGGGTATTATTCTAGACATCATCAAGAATTTGATTAAAAAACTCATAGAGAACTTCTGTGACTTTTTCTTTATCTTTAGAACTTTTAGAGGAAGAAGGAAGAATGTTTTATGTAGCTGCTGCAGCCAATAATTCCAAACTTGTATTATCCTCATCTCGTGGTACTGATTCCTTTAGTACTGATTTATCTGTAAGCAATTTATTTTGTTTCCTCAACCTTTTGTTTTTCAAACTCCATTGGTGAGCCTAACTTCTCAAAATTTTCAATCTTTTCTTAAGAACATCATTCTTTCTCTGTAATTGTCTACTCCTCTATTTTAACTTTTCATTTTCATTTTTAACATATCTATCCAAAACTTGAAATTCACGAACTTTCTTCTTAATTTTCTTAATCCTCTTCTGTAACTTACTTGAAATTAAACCAGGAGAATCAGGCCTTACCACTTGATTAGATTCGTCTTCTTCCCTCTGAGCTTGGTCTTGAAACTGAGTAGCTTCCAATTTTGGTTGGGGTGTTGACTCTAAATTATGTCTCTGTGTATAACAAGTTCTTGGACATTTGGGTATTGTCGATAACATATCTTCAGATATTCTAAATTTTTCAATACCTTGTACAAAAATGCCTTCTAACCTTGCAGATCTTCTTCTCACCATAACTGAATTTTTATTAACCTCTTCATCATCTATATGCCTCTTTGGAGATGGTTGGGACTGAATTGGTTCAAAAAATGTTGGTGCTGGATCAAATTATGTCCAAACTGTTGGAGGGGGTGATACAGAATCTTGAGGATCATCATTCACCTGCTCTTGAAACCCTTTTTCCACTAACAATTGTTCCCATGTTAGGTTTCTCTTTTGTAATTCCTCCACGATCAACAACTTAATTAATCCATGATGATACAAGCTATTACTGAGTCGCTGATCAGGCCGCTTTTGGGCAGTTGAAGCCATTTTAGACAAGTTCTTCCACAAAAAGTATGGAATGTTCATCAATTCTTCTCCTTTAATGTGAAGGAGAAGCCGAATATGATCAAGAAAGACAAGACTATATCGTCCTTCACAATTCAAATATTTCTGCAAAAAGAAAATGACATTACCCCATTCAGCAGTGAAATAGTTGTGTTTAGCTCCCTTCTTCCAATGAATACTAGAATTAGCCACTTTCACAAACTGTTTCCAAGAGTCAGGGTTTTTCAAATGACCAGCTTTAAACCATCTTTCCCCTGTTTGTGGTAAGCCTGCAGTGATAGCAATGGATGTTTCTGAAACGGGAAGCAGAAACCCCCGAATGTTAGAACAAGCTCCATCGAAATTGAGAGCAAATTCCTTGGTCACATCTGCATTGTACCTTCTGAATTTACTAAAAAACGCATACAATCCAATTTGTTGAAAAATCCTCTTACTAGAGGGATCTTCATCCAACCGTTCAATGGAATATGGCTCCTCCCTACATGCAGCAACCATGCCAACTGAAACTTTCTCTGTTGAAAGGAAGTTAGGTGATCAAACTGGTATCCTTTAACCCAAATTGGTATTTTCGTGCAGACTTATGCATAACAAAGAAAGCCAAGTTTCAAATCAGGTATAAATATAATTGTTCAGACATGGGACAAAAGGATATATCTAATTACGACAATTGATGGGGTCAAATCAACATATACCCATTCGTCCAAAAAGCAATGAGTTAATGGTCATTCCATTTATGGAAATTATTTGAACAAAAAGACTTGGTCTGACATGTCACGATATATAATAAGCCATGAAATGACCTTGAAAAGGTAATTGAAATGTATACAAATCATTCTTATATGCTAAAATTTATACACATTATTAGGAAAAATATATTGAATTTAACCCTACCAGAACAATACTTGTCCAGATTCAAAGAAGACTTTGAATAGCGTACCACATAAGCAAGGATAAAACCGAGATCCAATCCTTCCAATCATGCAAATACATATCCTCCATGGATTTTAAAGATATAAATTTGTTGGAAGAAATCATTATATCTGCAACTTGAAAAGAAAATTTCCAAATAGAACTGAAAGTTTGCTTGTACTAGGAGGGATTGAATCCAAGATAGTATCAAGGTTCTGTTCATTTTCAGGATTCCCTTCCTCATACACGAGACATTCCATTTTACCAACAATCTGTTCATCTTCAGGATTTTACTGAAATATTTTAAAAACACAGAAACTGTAATTGTCTGCTAAAACATGTTGAACTGCAAATTCTTCAACCAAACCATTCGTGATGCAATCCAAACCATGTGAATTAAGGTGTTGGAGTAGAACATGGACGAGTAGACATCCCTCCATTAATGCCAATGGGTTTCAAAGCATCGAAGTACAATTTAACATGATATATGAATCAATTTTGTTGATGTCGAATACCCAAAAGATCAGATTGCTTATGGATCCATTTTGGAATGGTACTTATAAATTGCTAGTGGTTTCTTATGGAAAACCACTAGAGATTGCTTATAGACCTTATGAGTGGGTATTGTGACTAGTATGACCTTGGAAACATATTAATTACAAAGAATCCATAACAATACTAGTTGTCTTAAACCATTATCTTTTGTCGAAAAAATATAGCAACGCTCACATAGTGTAATCAAAAACTTATAATGATAATTGATGACAAACATCTCCAGCCTATTAAAAATTCTGATAGATCTGAAATCCTGAATTCCTGGAAACAACTCGAAGTTTGTCACGAATCTCAAAATGCGCAATTCAGATTCCTGTCTACCTAGTCCTCTGTACTCAATTTAACATGGCTCGGCTCCATACATAACCTCAACCCCTAATTTCTCCAGCATAAAATTTGGTTGGAGCATACGATTTCGGTCTCATTTTGTTAGTTGAAGAAGTATTTCGTAGGAATAATTCATCGGAGTTTAAAGATGGAACCTTTGGTTATCTCCACCACACAAATACCTGAAAGCTTTCTACATGCTTTATGTTGATCCCTCTATCTGTGTCGTCCTTTCAACGTCGAATGGCATGATAGCCTGTAGCTCATCTTCCCTAGTGATCGATGTAGGTCTAACTATGACTCATCATAAGCACGTGGCGCAGTACCAATTCGCTGAGAGTGGGCGTTCTGCGTGGAGCTTGGCCTTGTGTGTAGGACTCGGTTGTTTGATAGTTAATACTTGGAGACACTCGAGTTGAACTCTATGTAGTTGTCGAGTGTAATCTTTAAACACTTGTGAAGTTTAGTAGTTGAGATTATAGTGTCATTCGTTCACCTCTTATGAGTCTCTCCCTCGTTGAAGTATACTTAAGAGTGCACTAGATCGTGTGTTAATATACTTATAGTTGTGACTAAATGTAAAGGTACATATAGCATGTACCATTTTAGTATAAATCGATTTATAATAAGTTCTCGTCGTGGTCGAATATGGTAGTTAGTACATTATGATTTTCACCATGATTACATTATGAATTTCACCCTGATATAGTTATACTTAGAAACGAAGCTTATTATGTGTATAATTACTTCAGTTGTTCTTATTAAGTATCTTTATGAAATATATATATATATATAACGGAGTTAATTAACTTGTGCTTTGGTAGTTAGAAGCAAATGGTATGTGTGAGATAAGTCTACCAGCAATAGGAGACTTACTGTAGGGAATATTTGTATGTATGATCTTTATTTTTAAAATGCCAAGGGGTGGTTACAAACAATGCGTGATGTGTAAGGTTAAGCGTACATATGACCTTAATGTGTGGAGAATTTCTTGCATATATATATAATGTATCTTAATATTAATTCGAAGTTAGAAACAAGGAAGGAGTTAGATGTGTCATAGGTCATCATAACTAACACATGGATTAGAAGGACATAATTATTGTGGTTTTCATAATATTAATTCGAAGTTAGAAACAAGGAATGAGTTAGATGTGTCATAGGTCGTGATAACTAACACATGGATTAGAAGGACATAATTATTGTGGTTTTCATAATTAATAAAGGAATGGAACCCGTAGAATAATTGCTCTGTATTATTTAAAAGATAAAAAGTAGCCTGTTTATACTTTTGAACCATACCACGGAGTTACTTAACGATCCTTAAAAATTTATGCATAGCAAGTCTTACTTATAAACTTAGCGATTTACAATTATTTTAGAGTGGGCCTTTATGCTTGTAGCATGCTTGTGAAGAACTTACTTAGAAAGAGGCCTAGAGGTTATATGAGTCGTACTTTTTAAAAAAAAAAATCGAGCATTTACTTCACAAGTCACTAAATTTTGGTACCTACGACAGTTACCTAGAACTCGACTCATGTGTCGGGCGAAAGCTAAGCATTGAGCTGCAGAACATTAAATGCGGCAGCTCAGTGCTTAGGGTCCATTGGATCTCGAGATTCCAGCTCAGTGCTTAGGGTCCATTGGATCTCGAGATTCTCAAGATCCAATGGACCCTAAGCACTGAGCTGCCGCATTTAATGCTCTGCAGCTCAATGCTTAGCTTTCACCTATCAGGGCGTAACGTAAAGATTCACACAACCCTAAACTGTGTGTGAATGATCCCTCCTCTGGTAAAATGAAGAACCATATCATAATTAAGAGATACATTGATAAGAAATAGGTTGAAGGCACATAGAACGCAATCATGCTACGTTTCGTTCTGTAACTTCACACGACGCATAGATGAATTTAGTAATCACTTTTGGTTACTGTAGCCTTGATTTCTCTATCAATATATTAGCGTAAATTTTTGGGGGGGAATATAATGGAAAAATGATAATGTGAAGACTTTTGTGAAAATTGCATTCCTCTATATTACGAAACAGATGATATTATGAATAATTTTGTTTGATGAGGTAGACGAAGTGTCTTTGTGCACCGAAAAAATGGTCATTCTCCCAGTTAATTTTTAGTTTTTAAAATTGTCAAAATGTAAACACCATGATTAACGAGAATATTTACGCCATAGGCGTTTCACCACGGAGGTGCATAACCTCCATGTTATTTTACGTTGTAGGCGTTTCACCACGGAGGTGCATAACCTCCATGTTATTTTACGCCGTAGGCGTTTCACCACGAAGGTGCATAACCTCCTCGTTAGTTAGATTCCTAGCGAATGGAATCCTGCCATGTGGATGCTTATGCATCTCCGCCGCGAGCTCCCTTCTTCTGTCGCCGCCGCCTGGTGCCTCCTCTCGTCGCTGACCTCCTCAACCTCCTCCGCCTCCGACCTCCTGCTCTCTCCCACGACACGTCCCCTCTGCATGCATCCTCCTCCCGCCGCAACCTCCTCCCCTGCTCTCTCCCGCGAGCTCACTCTAGACGCCGCTGCCTCTTCCCTCCTCCCCTTCTCTCTCCCGTCGCCTGCTGCCTCCTCCCCTGCTCTCTCACTTGGGCCTTTTCCGCTTGAAATCCGAATTGTGCTGCTGCTGCTTTTTATATGTATCCATCCACAGGGAAATTTTCAAACCAGGGTTAGGGTTGCAGAGTGGAAAAGGGATTTGAACGGCCGATGTGAGGATGTGGGGAGCAAATAAAGTGTGGATCTATGAGTTTGAGACAAAGGGGACGAGGGAGGAGGAGGCGAAGCGTGTGTTTGACACCATTAATCACTCGCAGAGGCTACAGGATGAGGAAGCGTCCACCATTTGTCGTCCTTGAACATACACATCTCTGGACAAGTTTTTTTATTGCAGCTTCGGGCTCTTTTTTCCCTACGCGAACCATATTCTTCTTCCTCAACAGAAAGTGGATATCTCTATTTCAATAGGAAGGATCTAAAGCTGCGATGGGGTTTCACCTTTTTCTATTCTCTGCTGATCTGAAGCTCGACCCTCGGTAGTCGGACCTCGACGATCGGCCTTTCAATTCCAGAAATCCATCTGTGCTGTCGTTTTCAGCATGGCATTGCAACTGCGCACAACCGCTTGACCAGTCTTGTGAATTCCATTCCCGCCAGTCTCTAGGTTGGAATCCTTGTATGCAGTTACAGAACTGGACATTATTTTGGCTGCAAACTCCATAAGGCCCGCAGAAATCATAAACCTGGCATTGATCTGTAGGCTGCGACCAAATCATGCTCCACATACTGCTATCGTCACTCCAAAGGTAGAGCCGAGCTTCTCCATCTTTGTCCAGCACCAAGTGGGTATCGATATGGACCTGAGGTTTGAGAGAGTATGTGAAATAAACAATTGTTGTATCGTTTTTAACAACGCTGAAAACATAGATATATTTCGTTGCCATTTCTAGAAGGCCGCTGAAAAGCTCACCGTTCCAAAGCCCACTTTCACAATAGCGAACATATATGTTCTACAGGAGAACAAACTAGCTTTCCCTAGATGGATCCAGCTTGAGAGTGAAAGATCCAGGGGCCGGATCAAAAGAATTTTTCCAAGAACTGAGCTTCTGCCCCATCCCAATCTTCATCCCCGACAAAAATGTATCACCGGGATAGTTGAAGCTCTCCCAAATAGCACTCTAATCCCATGGCAAGAGTATAGGAGGCCGCGAGAGAAGTTTGGTGCAGTACTCGTTTAAATGTATATATATGTGGGCTTTTCATCCACTTAGGCGCCATTTTCTACCCTGCGGAGGGATGGCTAGGGTTACATTGAAGCCATGAATCCCAGCAGTAGAAGAAAAAGACTTCGTGCAACCAAAAAAAAAAAGGGAAACACCCATCAAACTGATGCAACAATAACCCTATCCTGGCTCTGTACACCTCCTGAAAGGCACCAATGTTTCCATACCTAACAGCGCTTCCTCAAGAGCCGACCTCCTCACCCTACATTTTGCATTCAGCCTTCCAACCATAGATTGGTGGTCATTGGTCACGATCCGGAGAGAAAATGTTCACGCGCGCGCGAGGGAGGTGGAGACCTGATACAAGGAAGACCACATTCAGCTGGGGCTCCTCGTGGGAGTTCGACCCGCATCGTGCACACGAGCACGTGGAGTGCATGCAGGCCAACTCCTCTTGGGATCCCTCGCATAATAAGATGAAGTGGACGGTGGTCGGTAGGGTGGCGAGGCGTGGAGATGGATTGGAGGGGAGGCGAGGTGGTGGAAAGGGGACTGCAGCGTGGAGAATGGAGAGGGCATAGCCCGGAGGTGGGAGGCATGGTGGAGTAGAAGAGGAAGCCAGGGCGTGCAGGAGGATGATGGCGCGGTGTGAAGGACGAGGACGCGTGGAGGTGGAGTGATAGGCCGTAAGCTCGGTTTTGTTGTCTTAACTTTGTTTAATTAAAGTTTAAATTTTAATATGTATATTTTTTTTTTTTTTTATAATGCCCCGTAATATAATAGTTAGGTATAATCATATTAATTTATACCTAAGGATACATTAGTATAATAATAAAGTATCATATGAATAATTTTAACCTCAAAGTCTTAGAATATGTAAATCCATTGTTATATTTTTGTTTACTTCTCCAGTCTCTACTATTATTATTACAAGGATGCTCGCATGGCATCCATGACCTCGCACGCCTTGTTCAAGACCAAAACAAATATTTAAAAGGAACTTGTCATTATACTACCATTTTCCAAGTAATGTTTAATGTTCCTTAAAAGGGGTTTTTGTTTAAATGCATTATGGGTAAAGAAGTTTGAAGGCACCTGCTTTAACTTAAGTAAAGCTTAAGAGGATGGGGTAGTCTAATGAAACTAGAATATGAAGGTTGGCATTATGATAAGTTAGGATTAGATTATAGTAAGATATTCTATTATATTGCACTTAATGTTGCTTCATTTTAATTTTGTTATACTTTAACTTTGTTTTAGTTTATTTAATATTGGTTTAATAAAACTTTAATGTAATGATTAAACAGACTCACAAGGAGTTAATCCCAAGGAAACTCAAGACCTAAGGAGAGAGTGTGGGTTAATCCCAAGGAAACTCAAGATCTAAGGAGAGAGTGTGGTATTTTTAAAGACCGACTCACTGGAAACTAGATCCATGTCATGGAACATAATGATGCATTAAAGACGAAGATGAAGGCGAAGATTTAGATGATTAACCTACACATAAAACAAATACATTGACATCGAGTAGGCGCATTGGGCACCTTTGCGGTGGGAGTGACGGGTTAGAGAAGATGGGATAAATTTAAATAATTTATATATTTAATTAAAATTGGATATTGTTTTATTTAAAAATTTGAGAATTTTAAAATTTATATATATATATGTGTGTGAAAAGAAAAAAAAAGGAAAAAAAAAAAATATATATATATATATATATATATATATATAGATAGATAGATAGATAGATAGATAGATACCCAAGCTATCAAATTTTAAATGAAAAGTGTTAGACATAGATAAACACTTTTAATGTAAAATTATTTATAAACTTTTATATATATATATAATAAAAATAAAAATTTTAAATGAAAAGTGTTATACATAGATAAACACTTTTAATGTAGGATTATTTATAAACTTATATATATATAATAATAAAAAATAAAAAAATAAAAATTAAGATTTGAATTATTTTATTCACACATAGGATTGTAATGTAGGATTAGGTGGGAATTTTTAAATTCAAAATTTTAAGTGATGCTTAATGAATTTTAAATTTTATGGTATGCTTTTATAGATTTTAAAAAGTATTAGACAAGAATATTACATTTAATATTAAAATTAGTATCTATTTATTTTTTTAAATTAACACATTACATTAAAATAATAAAAAACAAATAAATGAAATAAAAAATAAAAATAAAACTAATTATATTTAAATTACAAAATAGAAGTGAAAAAGAAATACATTTTTTAAATAAAATGTAGCATTAAAAAAATTATATTCACTTAAAAATAATATATTCATTTTTTTAAATATAAATTGTAATTATAAATAAATTCATATAATTTCAAACTTTAAACCAATATCAAATAGAACATTTTACATAAATATATATCTTATGTGTACAACATTGTACACAATACAACACAACACATCACATCATAACTTTATTATACTTTTTTTTATACAAAATCACAACTTTAAAATGTAATGCTTATGTATTAAATGTAAAGTATATATATATATATATGAAATGTAAGATGTAAAAATAATATCTTTATTTCTTCAAAAGAGCTATAGACATAGCTTTTGTAGGAGAGAAGGACAAATTTGTGGTGGTCTACATGGATGACATCACAGTTTATTATAAATCTGATGCAAAATACCTGAAACATTTGCACCAAGTGTTCACCAAGTGCAGAAAATTTGGAATCTCTTTGAACCCTAAAAAGTTTAATTTTTTCATGCAAGAGGGTAAGCTGTTGGGCCACATAATATCTGAAGATGGGATCAAAATTGACCCAGACAAAATAGTTGCAATACAGAAAATTGAGCTCCCCAGGAGTAAAAAGGAAATCCAATCCTTTCTGGGCACAGTGAACTTCATAAGGAGATTTATCCCCAATTTTGCAGAAATCATGAGGACCATCACCTGCATGCTTAGAAAAGATACTCAAGTCAGGTGGACTGCCGAGGCTAGGAAAGCATTCGAGGATATAAAAAGAGCTATTGTTGAAGCACTTGTACTGATCAACCCATATTTTGACAAGGAATTTCTTATGTTTTCTTTCGCCTCTGATCATTCCATAGCATGTGTGCTTTTACAGAGAAATCACGAAGGAGATGAGCAACCCATAGCTTTCTTCAGCAGGGCTCTCAGAGATGATGATATCAAGTACAACATTATGGAAAATCAAGCCTATGCCATGATCAAAACTCTGAAGGATTTCAGGGTTTATGTCTTACACTCCCATGTTGTGGCTTATGTCCCCATTGTTGCTGTGAAATATATACTGACACAACCTAGTCCAGAAGGTAGAAGAGAAAAGTGGATAGCTACACTACTGGAATATGACCTAGAGATCAAACCTACAAAGCTTATCAAAGGGAAAGGCCTGGACAGACTCATGGCTGAGTCAAATTGGGATTCAATGAGTATGAACCTATTGTCACACATACAGGGAGAAAATTCCCAAGATCCACTACCTCAGGTATCAGACAAATTCTTGTCCTCTCCTTGGTATTCTGATGTTGTATATGTTTTGCAGAACTTGCAAGCACCCCCTGAGATGGGAAAAAGCAAAGATAGATCCACCAAGATGAAGGTTGCGAAATATTGCATACTGAATGGTTGTCTTTATTGGAAAGGCCCTGAGGGTGTCCTCTTGAATTTCATTGTGGAAGATGAGGCCAAAGAAACATTGAACGAGTTTCACAAGGGATTCTGTAGAGGGCATCATTACTGGAAAGCCACTGTTAAAAAAATTCTCAGGGCAGGGTTCTATTGGCCTACTATGTTCAAGGATGCTTATAAGGAAATAGCCAGCTTCCATGAATGCCAAGTTTTTGAAGGAAAGAGGAATCTCTTTTCATTACCTCTTAAACAAATATCAGTGGAAGCCCCTTTCCAGTAATGGAGACTTGACTTCATTGGTGAAATTTTCCCCAACTCCTCTAGGAAACACGGAAGGATACTGACTGCCACTGACGATTTCACCAAGTGGATCGAAGCAATACCTACCAGACAAGCCACATATACAGTCATCATCAAGTTTCTGGAGGAGAACATCGTGTCTAGGTTTGGGTGCCCTATTAAGATAATCACTGATAATGCACAGAATTTCAAGTCCAAGAAGATGGTCAAATTCCGTGACAAGTTCCACACCAAATTGGGCCATTCTACTGCTTACTACCCCCAGGGAAATGGATTGGTCGAATCCTCCAACAAAATTCTGGTGAGGATAATCAAGAAGCTACTGCAAGAAAATAAAAAGGGCTTGGCACACCAAGCTGACCCTTTCAGTGTGGGTTGATAGGATCACCTCTAAAAGTTCCATTGGAACTTCTCCTTTCAAATTAGTATATGGAATAGAGGTAATATTCCCTGATTTCCTTAGAAAGCCCGCTATGAGATTGCTACAGGAGCAAGAAGAAGAGCCAAAACCCGAGCTGAGAAGGGCTAATCAGATGGTGGAAGTACAAGAAATTAGATAAGGGGTGCAGGCTCAAGCCACGAAAGCTCGAGACCGGATCAATAAAACGTTTGACAAAAGGACCAAGGCAGATGATTTCCAAGTGGGAGATCTAGCATTAAAATGGGATGCTAGAAGAGAAGATCAAGCTCAAAAGTTTTATAACCTTTGACGGGGGCCCTATACAATCACCGCCTACCATGGGAACAATGCTTTATTCCTGCAGGACGAAGATAATGAACCAATTGGCAAGGGACCTGGCAATGGGCGGTTCTTGAAGCATTATTTCACGTGAAGAACAAGTTCGCCAACCCACCCCCATTTTACCTTGTTGTTTTCATTTTCAGTTAGTCGTGTTCCAGTTTTGTGATACAAAGGAGGAAAAAGAGAAAGGGAGTAAGGGCCACTAGTCTACATGTTCTTGCTACCTCACAGGGAGGATAGCATCCCCAGTTGGAGCTGTTGTTAACACTTATTATGGTTTCCACCATGGAATGGGAAGGAAAGCTCCCACTCAAAGCCCCAAGGTCACCCATTGGCCGGTTGCATCAAATAAAGAATCAGGAAACCCAAAATTGGCTAAGTGTCAAACAAATCCAAGCCAAATGAACGAGCCATAATGAGAAAATGAGAAAATACAAGGTAGAAGGGCCCTTCCGCAGGAAAAAATAGCAGTAGGAGCTTCTTCTGCAACCAAAGAAGATTGGACGACTCAAATCAAGGAGCAGATCGGATCAATGGTTGACATTAGGGGATTTTTGAGGTACAAAATGGGGCTCAAAACAAAATATGTACCATAAAAATTCACTTTATAAGAACCAATAGGATTCAGGATGATGATGTCAACCATAAGGATAAAATTGGTAAAACAAATTGGAGGGAAAAACAAAAAACTACTTTTTCTTATCGTATTTTTGACATGTCTCCTTAACGGTTTACGCAAATTTCAATTTTGGGCACTCGTTGGATGCGGATTTTAATTCCTCATCCAACCCATACCCACACTGCATGCTTCTACATATTAAAATACTTATGCAGTGTGGGTATGGGTTTGATGAGGAATTAAAATCCGCATCCAACGAGTGCCCAAACTTGAAATTTGGGTAAACCGTTAAGGAGACATGTGAGAAATACAATAAGAAAAAGTAGTTTTTCTTTTTCCCCTCTAAAATTTAGAACGCTTGTTTTATTATTACAACTCTTATTTTATTATTTCCCTTAGGAGGCCCATTTTAGACCTCAAAACTACCCTAATGAAGGGCATTCCGCAAGCCTGTTTCTGAGTTCCGCATCCGCATTGCAGATTGTAGGAAGCAATTTCCCAAAGAGCGCAAAAGACAATTTTCCGCATTCTGCAATCCATATTGTGGATTGCGGAAGAGAAATCCTCCAGGGCGGCGAAAAATATAGTTTCTGCATCCCGCATTGCGGATTGCAGATTGTGGAAAGGTCATTTTCAGAAGCACAAAAAAGTAAGTTTTTGCATCATGCATCCTGCATTGCGGATTGCGGAAAGATAGTTCTCCAGAAACACACAAGGCCGAAAGACGAATCCCTGTACGCCACGTGGAAAAGTGTGGGTTGAGGAAAGGACTGTTATGGAAAGGTCCATTGTGGAAAGGTCATTGCGGAAGGGAAATTGCGGAAGCGCAGTTGTGGAAAGAAAATTGCGGATCGGGAAATTTTTGCAGAGCCAGTTACGGTCGCGGTAAATGGATACTTTCACAGAGAAATGGTGCATTGGAGGATGACGAAGGGGGTCTGTTTCATTTATCTGTCTCATTCAATCTAAAACGACATGATTCGCAGGATGAATAAGTGGTTTCCATGGCCCAATGGTGCATTGCCAGCACAAGTGATTCTTCCCCTCCACGCATGGCAGAATTAGAGGTTGTTGATTCAGGCGGCTCAGCTCGAACGGCCTCATCATTACCAGTCTAAGTTTGTTTTGAATCAGTTAGGATATTTTGTTGTTTTGTAATCTTATAAAGGCAAGGTCCAAAGTAGACCATAAGGGTTGGATGTTTTTATTTCAGAGAGATTACTGCTCTGCGCTGTATTAAACTTGACCTCTTAATCAAATGAGAAAACCCGATTTCGGAGCTTGAAATTCCTGTGATGCGTGTTCTGATGTCTGTTATTTCTTGTGTATGTGTTCTTGCTTGATATTTTCATTAATTGTTTACTTCTGCAGTACCTAAAGATCAAGATTACATGGTTTGGAATTCATGCCCACATGCTCCAGATACATATGACTAGGTATTCCACCCTTTTTCTCTTGAAGTTGCAGGTTAGAATTCATTCTTAAATGCTTTAGCCTTGTGGCCGAACGTGTCTCCTTCCTCTACCTTCATCTACTGATTACTTTGATGTGAAAGAACCATTTCTACCTTGCCTCCAGCTCCTGCAATCGTGGCCCAAACCTGCCATTGATGACAGTAACCCACCAAAGTTGACTCCATGCCCAACTGTCCTCCTGTTCTTAACTCCAACCAACCAAAAACCTCTTTTAATTCGTTGTTTGAAGGTCTGGCCACCACTTTGACCTATATCCCAACCCATTTTTAAGCTGCATCATGTTGCTGGAAGCTCCAAAGGGAGATCCCTCCCTGTGGTTGGAAAGGCTAGTTTCCTTCCACTAAAGATTGGTTTGCAACAGTTACCCCATGGTCTTTCCTACCAAAACCCAGGAAAATCTTGGGTGATAACAAGTGGCCAGGAAAAAATCATGGTTCAACCTTTGTTGTCATGATTATAGGTAAATTTTATGGCTTCGACCCTATCCATAATAGTTTTGGGAATTCCATACAAAAAAATCATGGTGTTTCTTTCTAGTACTTGGCAAACATTAAGTTCCAAACATAAACACCATTATGACCTTATATGGATTCCTTAGAATCATCAAAAGTAGGATTGAAACCATAAAAGTTTTATGATTCCATTGTTTCTATCATAATTTATGTTGATGTATATGTAACTTCGGAATGTATTTCATATATGTATATTGTATTCCTATAGAGATGTTATTATTCCTCTATACGGAAGTGTTTGTATTCCTATAGAGATGTTATTATTCCTCTATATGAAAGTGTCGTCATTTATATTGTAAGTGTCGTAACTTATACTTGATGGGTTATTAGACCACCTTGTTGGGGTTGGCCCTGTATAAGTCATGTGGGTTAAAGGGTTAATAGACCACCCTATTGGGGGTCAGCCCTGTCAGCATTATGTTATGTGGTTAAGTTAAGGCTGACCTAGTAAAGGTTATTAGGCAAGTCAAGTCAAGTATAAATAGAGTGCGGGAGGCACCCTATTTGATCATTCACTTTCTCACTCATACTCTCATTGGAGAGTGGCGCACTTGTGGAGGAGGAGAAGTTGCTGCTAGGAGAAGACTATCTCTTATGATTGGGTTGTATCATTGCTCTATCTATCCTTGAGGAAGTTGTGGGGTTTTTCACCTTTATGGTTTTCCCCAGTGAAACTCTGTGTGTCTATTGTCTCTTGTGTGCTTGCATTATTATGTCCATGATTGATATGTTGTAGATATGTTGTACATGTTGTTCTCTCAGTTAAGATCCTAGATCAGATTGAAGTAAATTCTGAAAAACTAACATGGTATAAAAGCTAGCCTGAAAGAAGGCATGGTATGGCATTTATGACACTTGTTGCACTTGTGAAGCTAGGGCTTGATATAGCAAAAACCAGTCATCATAGCACTTTCGCTATAAATCCATTTTAGCGAAATTTCAGGATCTGAAACTTTTACAGGTCGAAGATAATATCCCAATGCACCTTGTGTCCGAAGAAAAACTTCTAATTCGTTGTACTTTGTGTTTTATGATCTGTACAATCTAGGGTTTATGCCTCTTCCAGATCTCAGTCATAAATAGGTGACCTAGGAAAAAAGGTCACAACTTGAGCTAGGAAGCTCCAAATTAAATTTAGTAAAAAGTGACAGGTAGGGCACAGAATGTAGTTTCTCAGGTAAGGTTTTCAGAGGCCGAAATTGAACCAGTGACACGTGGTACTACGTACAAGTTCGTTGTCCTGTTTTATCCCATAAACAAGTCACGTTGTGACACTTGGCATAACTCTCTCTCAGAGAATCCATTTGAGGTCATACCCATGGGGTTGGAAAGTTAGCCGGTCAGGCTACCACGGGAAGAATTTTTAGACCCTGTAGATCTGAAATTTTGGAATTACACTAGAAACAATCGGGTGCATATTTTTGTCAAAACAAAATTGGATTTTGAGCACCTTCATTCATGGCTCCGGGAATTTAGGGTTTCGGAGAATGTTGGAATTTTTTGTATCGGAGACCACGGCTAGATACTCCTCATCAAAATCAAAATTTAGAGACCAAGATCAAATTTTTTGGTTGGGCAGAAGGTCGGGCTTGATCAAACCCTAGTTCGGGACTTTGATCGGAAAGGTGAAAAATTAGGGCTTCTGCAAAATTGGAAATTTTTGAAATCTGTGACCATAGCTGGAAGCTCCTTGAAAAAATCAAAGTTTAGAGCTTTGGATCAAACTATATGGTTGGGTGAAGCTCCAGGAAACTCAAACCCTAATTCAGGGTCCTCCATAGTGAATCCGAAAGATTGAAAAGCAATTTTGAGGGGTGAAACTTTGCAGTTTTCAAATTATGAGTATACCAGGTTGATCATCTCATCAAGGCGCATCTTTCTATCCTTTCAGAAGTTTGAAAATCAAAGTTTGAATTTTTAGGGTTTCCCTGACAAACCCTAATCCAGCTCCAGATCCAGTTTCTGCAAATCAAGTAGATTGGGTTAATCCTAGAAGAGAATGGATTGGTCACCTGCATAAGTGAAGAAGTTCCTGTTTCAGAGGGAGATGAGGCTAAGGCCTTACATAAGAAGATTACAAGCAATCTCGACAGGTATGACTTATCTAGGTATGTTTCGAGATCTGTTCATGATTAAGTTTATGGTATGTTTGTCTTCATTAAGGTTAGTACAATCTTGATTAACTTTAGACTTGTCGTATCACCTTAATAAAAATTATGAATCTAGATATTCATTGATTAGGGTTTTGACACTTATGATTGTATTAATGCATTGTGGTGTTGTATGAGGTTGATGTTGTCCGCTAACATGAAAGGTACATCAAGAAAGACAAATCATGTTCTAGTTCAAGAACATGTGACCATGGTGACATAAAGACAAAGATTCATCCATTTTCATGGATCACAGAGAAGCTCTACTTACGAGGTATGTATAATTTGGTTCTACAATGCTTAACCTATGAGATATGCAGGTTACTAGCACAAGACATTGAAGAGAACAAGAAGACATTGCTAGACATATCTAGCAAATATGATAACCAGGTATGTTTTTCCTATATCAAGTTAGAATACTACCTTGTGTTAGGATCTTATATTGTTGTATGGTTGATAATGATTATTCAGGAAGTTAGAAATGTAAGTAATCAAGGGTTTATGCATATTATGTCTCTTACCTTGATTGATGATATGACTAACCAGAAAATTCCTTTGGTCAAATAAAGAATATGCATGAGTAAAAGAAGTATTCACTGAAACCTTGAATACTAATGTTTATTATCTATGTTTGAAATGATCTTGACCATACATGTTTAAGATTACTTAGAATCATAATGTTTTTTATAGTATTAAGATTATACTAATGAATGTATGTATGAGACCTCGAGGATAACACAATGATAATACTAGTAAGTATGCATAGTGATCGAGGATGGATATAAGTTCAAAGACAGGTAATCCAGTAAGCAAAGATCAAGAGGGAGCACACTCCAGTAGTTCCTGCAAGGAAGCAAATATTGAGAGGGAGTCCACCCTACAACCAAACAAAGATAAGTATTTGAATTGCCATTTCTTGCATACTTGTTTGTTTAAATAATATTGTTCAATGATGTATATGCTTATGTTCCTAGACTTAGGGTGTGTATTATGCATATTATAATAATTGCATTAATGAACAGTATACTACTAATATGCATGTGATGGGTAAGTGGCCTATGGCACTGTACAACATTCCATTGCTACTTATCTAGAATGAAACCTCTTTGCTGACATGTTGGGAGTTGTGCACACTATTAACAATGTTCTGGTAGAGATTGAAAGGCATTTAGAAAGTTATGGGATATGGATAAATGTTGTATTGAAGCATTGGCTAAAATAATTGCATGACTGTATGACATATTTCTTTATGTGTAAGAAATTGTTCTGAAAACTATGAGATGTTTCTAATCATGCAATTTAACTTGTCTTGTAGGAAAGATCGTATACCATCACCTACAAAAGAAGAACTACAACATTTGTTCCAGCAATGAAGTTCAAAATATCTATTGAAGATATTGAAGAATCTGAAGTTCCCAGGATACGGGATACGGTAAAAGGATGCCATGGTCGAGAAGTACCAATCGATCATGTTTGGGATGTGGTCCCAAGACCTGAAGGGAAGTTTGTTGTGACTTCCAAGTGGATCTATAAGATCAATCATGCTGCAGATGGTAGCATGGAGAAATACAAAGCAAGGTTGTAGCTCATGGCTTCTCCCAGAAAGAGGAATTGACTATGAAGAGACTTTTGCACCTGTAGCCAGATACACTTCCATTAGATCAGTACTTGCTCTGGCTGCAGTGATGAAATGGAAGGTACACCAGATGGATTTCAAGACAACTTTCTTGAATGGTGTAGTTGAAGAGGAAGTGTATGTGGAGCAGCCACTCAGGTTTGACCGAGAATCACATCTGTGCAAACTAAAGAAAGCCCTGCATGGTTTGAAATAGGCACCCAGGACCTGGTATGGCAGGATAGATGGCTTCCTATCTAGTTTGGGTTTTACCAAGAGTAAAGTGGATTCCAACCTTTACTACAAGGTTGAGGAAGGCAATCCAATGATACTACTATTGTATGTGGATGACCTGTTTGTAACAGGTGAGGATAGATTGATTGTTGATACGAAGAGGAAGCTTGTTGCCGAGTTCGAGATGAAGGACTTGTGGATGATGCACTATTTTCTAGGCATGGAGGTGTGGCAGAGTGCAGATGGAATCTTCCTTGGACAAGGGAAGTATGCAGTAGAGATCCTAAAGAGGTTCGGGATGATGGACTACAAGGCCCTGGCCACACCCATGGCATCGAACCTGAAGCTTCTATGTGATGCTTCATCTGATCCAGTTGATGTCACTGTGTATCGTCAGATGATTGGGTCCTTGATGTACCTAACGAACACGAGACTAGATATTTGCTTTGCGGTGAACACATTGAGCCAGTTCCTGGCGGATCCGAGAGGTGTTCATCTGGTTGCTATAAAGCATATTCTAAGGTACCTGAAGGGTACAATTGATTATGGGCTCAAGTATGATGCGAATCAAAAGTTTAACCTGCAGGGTTATGTTGATTCGGACTGGGAAGGAAGTGCTGCAGATAGGAAGAGAATTCTAAGTGTTGCTTCAGTATGGGATTAGGTGTGATCTCTTGGTTTAGCAGTAAGCAGTCATGCGTAGCACTGAGTACAGCCGAAACAGAGTATGTCGCAGCTTGTTCGGCTAGTTGTGAGGCAGTATGGCTTAGAAAGCTATTGTCTGAGTTATTTGATCTCCCGTTGGATGCTACTGGTATTTTTTTTGTGACAACCAGAGTTGTGTGAAGCTGTCTGAGAACCCGATGTTCCACGACAGGTCGAAGCACATTGAGATCAAATATCACTATATCAGGGATATGGTGTAGAGAGGAGGAGTGAAGCTCCTGTATGTTGCGACGGATGAGCAGGTTGCAGATGTGTTAATGAAACCACGAGCTAGAGTGAAGTTTGAGTACTTCAGAGAGAGGCTTGGTGTTCTTCAAATTGATGACACTTCGAGGAAGAAGTGATGGACACATTTGCAGGAGCCATTCCAAGCATGGTGAGAGGAGGATCCTTCCCATGGATGTGGATGTAAGCGCTGGATGCTGAGCGTCAGGACGATGCTCCAGTTACTACTCTGTATATGCATCATGTTGGATGCTAGATATGATCAATTGGATGATGTATATGCATATGCATCATTTTGGATGCTAGATATGATTAGGTAGATCATGTATGATGATATATATCAGGTGGATACATTGTATGATCAGGTAGATCATGTATGATGATATGTATCAGGTGGATACATTGTATGATCAGGATGATCATGGATGATGAGCTTCAGGATGTTGCTCCAGATGATATGCATCAGGATGATGATATGATGATGACCAGGATGATCATGGATGACGAGCTTCAGGATGTTGCTCCAGATGATATGCATCAGGATGATGTTATGATGATGATCAAGTTGATCATGTGATGATGTACATCAGGATGATGTATGGTGAGTATCAGGTTGATACTCTGTGGCCGTGGACAGGTTGTGCAAGGGTAGCATGTAATAAGTCCTGGAGATCTGGACAAGTTGTGCTAGTCACATAAAAGGCCTCAAATGCTCTTTAGAGATCTTGCTTGGCAAGACACTCTTTTAAGGTTTTGCTAGACCACATGTAATAAGTCTTGGAGATCTGGACAGGTTGTGCTAGTCACATAAAAGGCCTCAGATGCTATTTAGAGATCTTGCTTGGCAATACACTCTTTTAAGGTTTTGTGGGTACCACATGTAATAAGTCCTAGAGATCTGGACAGGTTGTGCTAGTCACGTAAAAGGCCTCAGATGCTCTTTAGAGATCTTGCTTGGCAAGACACTCTTTTAAGGTTTTGTGGTAGGGGTCACATGTAATAAGTCTTGGAGATCTGGACAGGTTGTGCTAGACACGTAAAAGGTCTCGGATTCTCTTTAGAGATCTTGTTGGGCAAGACACTCTTTTAAGGTTTTGTGACAGTCACATGTAAAAGATCTTGGGAGATCTTATAGGTTGAGCTGTGTGCTCGTAAAATGCTTGGGATGCTCTTTCGAGGTTTTGTTAACGCATGTAATTAGTCCTGAGGATTCCACAGTATGGCCAGTGATGATGAAGACCTACAGGTGGTGGGCCTACATCCAGTATGAAAAAGGACTAGCTCTGTAGAACTTCCTATGACGAGTAGTTCAGAGATTGATTGAGATAGCAACAGCAGTGACGATGACGATGATCCAGAGAAGAAGACTTGTGCTGGAAGACCTGTGTCGAGAAATACCTTCCTAGTTAAGAGGGAGTGTTGATGTATATGTAACTTTGGAATGTATTTCATATATGTATATTGTATTCCTATAGAGATGTTATTATTCCTCTATACAGAAATGTTTGTATTCCTATAGAGATGTTATTATTCCTCTATACGGAAGTGTCGTCATTTATATTGTAAGTGTCGTAACTTATACTTGATGGTTTATTAGACCACCTTGTTGGGGTTGGCATTGTATAAGTCATGTGGGTTAAAGGGTTATTAGACCACCCTATTGGGAGTCGGCCCTGTCAGAATTATGTTATGTGGTTAAGTTAAGGCCGACCTAGTAAAGGTTATTAGGAAAGTCAAGTCAAGTATAAATAGAGTGCGAGAGGCACTCTATTTGATCATTCACTTTCTCACTCATACTCTCATTGGAGAGTGGCACACTTGTGGAGGAAGAGAAGCCGCTGCTAGGAGAAGACTATTTCTTATGCTTGTGTTGTATCATTGCTCTATCTATCTTTGAGGAAGTTGTGGGGTTTTTCACCTTTATGGTTTTCCCCGGTGAAACTCTATGTGTCTATTGTCTCTTGTGTGCTTGCATTATTATGTCCATGATTGATATGCTGTAGATATGTTGTACATGTTGTTCTCTCAGTTAAGATCCTAAATCAGATTGAAGTAAATTCTGAAAAACTAACAATTTCAAGTAAATCGCATGGTTCTACTTTATCCGTATAGTCTTGAGTAATCAGTACAAAATCGGAATGAAGATAATGTATATTGGAACACATATTTTTATAGTGTATAATCATAGAGGTAATTTTTCTAGAATGAAGTGTGGTAAGGTATTGAAACATTCCCAACATTTCAAGTGGAAACTCCACTCATCATCAAGGGAAAAAATGCGGAGAATGTTTTGAAAGTGGATATTCATTTCAAGTGGACACTCCACCCATCATTAAGGGAAAATGAGAAATTTCCAAAAGCAAATAAGTAGGTATCAATTTCCAGTGGAAACTCCACCTATCATCAGGGGAAGCAAAGCCTTATTTCCCTTGTTGATGGGTGGAGTGTCCACCCAAAATGCTTGGAACATTTTAAAAGTGGATATAGTCTTTCAAATATTTGTTTCCCTTGATGATGTGTGGAGTGTCTACTTGAAATGTTGGGAATGCTTCAAAAGTGGATATACTTCTTTCGAATTTTCGTTTCCTCTAATGATGGGTGGAGTGTCCACTCGAAATGTTGGGAATGTTTAAGAAAATTGTTTCCCCTAATGATGGATGGAGTGTCCACTCAAAACATTTGGAATGTTTCGAAAGTAGATATACTTATTTCATAGATTTTTTTCCTCTAATGATTGGTGGAGTGTCCACTCAAATTGTTGAGAATGTTCCAAAAGTGGATATACTTCTTTCAAATCTTTTCTTCCCTTGATGATTGGTGGAGCTTCCACTCGAAATGTTGGAAGCATTTCAAAAGTAGATGTACTTCTTTCAAAGCTTTTTTTCCCTTGATGATGGGTGGAGTGTCCACTCGAAACATTGGGAATGTTCTGGAACTGAATATACATCTTTCAAAGCCTTATTTTGTCTAATGATTGGTGGAGTGTCCACTCAAATTGTTGAGAATGTTTTGACACCATAACATAAGTTCATTCCAAAAAAGAAAAATGTAATTCAAAGTCATAACTTTATTAAATGCTAACTATTGACTTATAAAAACCCACTGACCCATGAAACACCTTGTTTGATATTGAACCCCTCAATGCCCATCATCACTGTAGTTACAATGATAGCCCACACAAAAACACCCATCATCACTCTAACAATAAGGTTAGATATAAAGTGCACTTGAGTGGTCCCAATGGTTAAGAACATGTGCTATCTTCGGGGGGTCACAGGTTCAATTCCGACGAGGGGTAGGGCTACACATATTGACCTAAATTGAAAGGATAGGCATCCCTTTGATGTGAAGTCTAGACTAAATATAATTTTATTCTTAAAAAAATAAAAAAAATCATATCCACTTTCATTTAGTTCAAAGTCATATCCCTATTGAATTTTTTTTTGTAAGACTCATACCGACAATGTTTCAAACTATCCTTATTACATTGTAAGGCGTTTCTACAAGTGGGAGTCGAATCTCCGAATTTGTTTTTTATTCATTTTCATCCGTTTGATGGGTTGTCCGACGATTGCAAAGAAATGGTCTGTTGATTCTGGATGGACTTGAAAAAGAATCTATTAGTGTTTTAGGGTTCGACTCTAGGGTTATTTTCCTGGTTTCTATATATAGAAAAATTTGCAGAAAATGTAACACATATACTTTGCAGTTGCTTGACGGTGAGAATGAACAACGATATATCCGAGTGCTTGAATTTGTTGATGTGCTCCAGTGGGATACTCCAATAATCTGTGAGGGGATGGTGCTTCGACGGGCCGATGAATAGCTACGCCGAAATAAAAAGACATGATCCCACTATAAAGGCTACAAGTTCCAGGTACTTAAACTTCCCTCCGCCAAATTGAGTGGGAAACCATGGCCGAGTCTGAAATTCCCATGGCGATCATGCGTAGTTTGTGATTGTGTTCAAGAGATGCCAGGGACCGATGAACATAAATCCTGCCCCTGGAAACACATGGTTGATGAAGGTGCCCATGGATGGATGGATAAATTTAGCTAAAAAAAACCACCAACTGAGAGAAAAAATAGAGCAATCATTAGAACTTCTCGCATTTATATGCCTTGAGGTTGTATTACAGACTGGACGAGGTTGGAGGGTGGTGTGTTTCTAATAAGTAGATCAATGTCCTCAAATCGCAAGTTGGCATCTCGGTTAAAGGGATGGCCATACTCTACATCTTAAGGATTTGGAAGGTTGAGGTTGCCAACAGAGACTCCTCATACTCACATGTTGTATCAAGTTTGCAGCCACTTGCCCTCAACTCCTCCAATACCCAGTAAGCTTGTTCAATTCTAGAGGCCTGGCAGAGTTCGTTGATCACCAATATTGTGATAATTGAGCCCGGAAAAGATGTATTTTTCTTCTCTTCATTTATCAAATCCAGGTCAATTTTCATATCCCATGACCTACAAAAAACTCCAATAAAAATACCAAATCTAACTGCATTCACCAGGATTCTATTAGAATTCATTTCAGAAAACACTGCCTAGGCCAAATCAATATGCCCATCTGAGGAAAGACTGCACAGTAGTGAATTATTAACATATGCATTTAGTCTATGACCAAGAGCCTTCATTTCCCTAAATGTATTATATGCATCTTTGGATGTCTTGGCTTGTATGTTTGCAGAGATAATAGTTACAAATGTAGAAGAGGATAAGTATATTCTCTGGAGTTTCATTTGTTTAAGGATCTTATCTATGGATCTGAACTGCTTGGCATTGTGAAGGGATTGAATTAATGCTTTGTAAGAGGTGGAGTTATGAGAATAACCTGGTTGTTGTGCTTCCCAGTTGAAGAATCCGAGAGCGAGAGCATGGCGGTGTTGGAGACCGGGTTGCATAATGACTTGTGCGACGATAGAAGGATTGAGGAGGTCCCGTGCCTTCCCATGGGTCAGTCGTTCCCTTTTACTTGAGGAAGTTAGAAAAAGGTTCATGCATATTTCTGAATGTGTAGGTCCAAATGCTATCCATTCTTCCATGCTTCACTTTGTCTAACATCCGAGACCACATCCATATAGTATTATGAGGGTAGTGAATGGATCACGAAATGAGAAGCCTTCGTTTCCCATCGAATGGTTGGGGTCCTAGAGGACCTTGTGGTTGCTTTGAGCAATGGTATATATAAACCCTGATTTCATTGATTGAGTCCTTTTGGCTACTCTTCATCTGCTAAATCTTGTGAATATGCTTTTATTTTTAGAATTGTTTTTCATGATTATGTATTCAGTATTAATGAATCATTTCGGCTTCTGAATTAGATTTGATATTGATTGATGCAGTTTCTGGTTTTTGTGCTGCTACAGATGGATACAATGGTGTTGTTCATGTTGTTGTCCTCTGTTTGGCAGCCCTAGTGGTTATTAGTCAGGGTATGGAGGCTACGTATTTATAGTAGTTGTTTGGTTAGGAGGATATTTTTTAATCAATTCTTCATACAACTAGATACACATGAAAGAGCATAGCATGACTCATTTTTCATGAAATTACACATACTTTTTCATTACTTGTGTGAAGTAGTTAGATAATGTTTATATATATAAAGAACAAGAAATAAAACAAGTGAAATGAAGTAATAGTCATTTTAGACTTGCATTTGGTAACCAGAGATTCTTGGAAGCATTGGTTGTTTGAGACTGATGCTTTGACATTCATTTTAGTTGTTTCAGGTCCACTCATTTACATTTTACTTCAATCACTACCACTTGATCACTTTATATATTGAGTGTTACTTGATCACTTGATATATTGAGTGTTAAGAGAACTAGAAATTGGGTTTTACTAACGTAGATGTATTTTAATTCTTGATTAGTAAACCACCAATATATAATAAAAAAAAACAATTCATGTAACTCATTGTTAATACTATTGGTTAATTAAAAACAACATTGAATAATGTTAGATGGAATTATAAAAGGAAACAACCATAAATAATGTCAAACAAAATTGCAAAGAGATTCGTTTCTTCTAATAGTTCATATGATTTAATTTTTAATGGTTTTTTTTATGTAATCTAGTTGTTTCATGTGGATTTTTTTTAGAGTTACCGTATGTACATAGGCTTACAATTTGACAGAGAATTGTGATTTGATGCAGCCTAGCCATCATGTATTGGTGTTGCTATCAGAGAGGCAGTCCTCCATGATGAAAGGATATGGGTGACCAAATCTACATTTGTTTAGTGTTGGAAGGCACAAATAATTCCGATGTGTAGTTTTTACATTTATCAAAACCTGTGGGTTGACGATGTTATATGTAGTTGTCAGCAATAACCTTGAATTTTGGGCTTTTTGATGTTCTTCCCTTTTTAGGAAGGGCATACTGTTGTGTTAGTAGAGGTCAAGTGTTAGATATATTAATATATGAGCAGGGAATACTTTGAGTTTTACATCATTTTGTATTAAATGCAATTGGGTGACATGTCTGTGAACCATACAAGCAATCCAGTTTAATGTACATTGTATTGTTTAAAAAGAAAAATAGCCAGTTTAATGTACATTGTATTACTATTTCATTTTAGAAAACAATTTATTTTAAATAGATTTGATAGGACCGAAAGATAGTTATAAGTTGATATGTATTTATTATAAACATCATTAACAAATTAGGTATTTTTTTTTATAGAATACTTCTTATATTTATATAAACATATTTACAGTGATACTCACAAAATTTTTTGAATCCATGTCTCTATATTTATACAAGCTCACCGAGCTACTTGCTATTAAACTACAATCTGTATTCTTGAGATCTGTGTATGATGTTGACTTAACTTAAGAAATGAAAAAGAGGTGTACTCACAAAAATTATGATAGCATCACCATGTTTAAAAATCAACATATCTCCTTGTAATGAAGCATCTTGTTAGGCTTTCAACTTCAGCTAATTGGTAGTTAACTTAAGAATATAATAGCATGCCATTGCCATATAATTCTTTGGCACATACTTTGGTTGTTTGTTCTAGTTGTGGAAACAAACATCACAAAGAAGTTATAGGCATTTCAACATATATTCTTATATATAGGTACCTTGTATGAAGCATTTGTCAGCCTTCCAACTTATAATGGGCAATTAACTTATGAACATAAAAGCATGCCACAAACAATAAAATTCTTTGGCACTTATTTTGGTTGTTTTTTCCAATTGTGACAACAAATGATAGTGACAAAGTGGTTAAATTCACCACTCTTCTGGACTTCACACTAGCAATGATATGGCCATTAGGTTCTCTATCCTCCTGGCCTTGACAGTATTAAATATGCAAGTCCCTATCAACTATTTGGATTTAAAGTCTTGGCTCTATCTGTTGAAATATTGTAACTTCTAAGAATATTATATTTGTACTTTATTATTCCGGAGATGTTTCATTCCTCCATGAAGACCTTATTGTATATCCGGAGATGTTTATTCTTCCGTCAAAATGTGGCAACTTGGGTTATTAGACTTCCCTAGTGGGGGTCGGCCCTGTATGTGTTATGTGGGTCAAAGGGTTATTAGACCACCCTAGAGGGGTCAGCCCAGTCAGTTGTAATGGGGTGTTTAACCCAATGGTTAAGTTGGGGCCGACCTAGTTAATATAAAATACAAGTTGGAGTTGTGTATAAATAGAGGATGTGTGTTCCTCATTTAACACACATTGCACTCACTTGTGAATAACGCATAAGTGAGAGAGAGATATGTTGTGGAGGAGAAGGAGATCATGGTTGTGGATTAAATATTTGTATTTGCTGGTCATCTATATTGAGGAATCTTTGCTGGGTTTTCTACCCCATAAGGGTTTCCCAGGATAAATTTGTGTCTCTTGTGTTTATGCTGTGTTTGTTGTTCTTTCAGTGATCCTGTATATGCTATTGGTGTGAAATGGAATGTAATGCTGATATTTTCTATCTTAGCATATTGAATCTTAACATGGTATCAGAGCTAACCTGAAGGAAGGCAATGTATGGCACTTACGACACTTGCTTCACTTGCGACAATTTGAAGGTTAGGGTTTTGTATAGCAAAAACCAATAATCATGGCACTTTCGCTATAAATCCATTTTGGCGAAGGTTCGGGATTTGAAACCTTTCAGGTCGTAGATAACATTCCCATGTACCTTTTTTCCAAAGGACACCCTCAGATTCGTTGTACTTTGTGAGTTATGATCATTACAAGTTAGGGTTTCTGCCTCTTCTAGATCTCAGTCATAATCAGGTGACCTAGGTAAAAAGGTCATAACTTGGGCTAGGAAGCTCCAAATGAAATTTCGTAAAAAGTGACAGGTATTTTATGGACTGTACTATCTCAGGTAACCTTTTCAAAGGCCGAAGTTGAGCCAGTGACACGTGGAAATCCGTACAAGTTTGCTCTCCTGTTTTATCCCATAAACAGGTCACATTGCGACACTTGGCATAACTCTCTCTCAGAGAATCCAATTGAGGTCAGACCTATGGGGTTGGAAAGAGGACAGGTCGGGATACCATAGGTAGAAGTTTTAGACCCTGTGGATTCATAATTTCGGAGTTACACTAGAAACAATCAGGTGCATATTTCTGTCAAAACATATTTGGATTTTGAGCACCTTCATTCTTGAATCGTCACTGCTGTGGGAAATTAGGGTTTCGAAGAAAGTTGGAATTTTTAGAGTCGGAGTCCATGGCTGAATGCTCCTCATAAAAATTGAAATTTAGAGACCAAGATCGAATTTTTTCGTTGGGCAAAAGGCTGGGCTTGATCAAACCCTAGTTCAGGATTTTGATCGGAAAGGTGGAAAATTAGGGCTTCTACAAAAGTTGGAATTTTTGAAGTCTGTGACCACGGCTGGAAGCTCCTCATAAAAATAGAAGTTTAGAGATTTGGATCGAACCTTTTGATTGGGCAGAAGGGTGGGCTTCATCAAACCCTAGTTCGGGATCCTGTCTAGAAGATCCAGAAGTTTCGAAGGCAATTTTGAGGGGTCAAATTTTGGAGATTTCAAAATTGAAGTATGTGAGCTTGATTAGCTCAGCAAGGCGCATCTTTCCATCCATTCAGAAGTGTGAAAGTCAAAGTTTGAATTTTTAGGGTTTCTCTGACAAACCCTAATCGAGCTCCAGATCCAGTTTCAGGGGGAGATGAGGCTAAGGCCTTACATAAGAAGACTACAAGAAATCTCGACAAGTATGACTTAAGGAGATACAGGTATGTTTTGAAATTTGATTCTTGATTAAGTTCATAATATGTTTGTCTTCATATTATTTAGGTTAGTACAATCTTGATTAATGTTAGAATTGTCTTATCACCCTAGTAAAAGTATGAATGCATGTGAATGATAGAAGACATTCATTGATTAGGGTTATATGATTGTACTAATGCACTATGGTGTTGTATGAGGTTGATGTTGTCTGCTAACAAGATACAAGTACATCAAGAAAGACAAATCAAGTTCCATGACCATGATGACATGAAGACAAAGACTCATCCATAATCCTTGATCACATAGAAGTTCTACTTACGAGGTATGTATGACTTTGTTCTACTATGCTTAACCTATGAGATATGCAGGTTCTAGCACAAGATCTCTAAATCATTGAAGAGAACAAAAGAAGATATTGTTTGGGTATGTTAAGACATAACCAAGCTTGATAATCCAGGTATGTTTTCCTATATCAAGTTAGAATCCTACTTTGTTAGGATCTTAGGTAAGTATACCTATGTATGAAATGATCATGACCATACATACTTAACATTATTTAGAATTATAATGCTTTGATAGTATTGAGATTATACTAATGAATGTATGATTATGTATGAGATCATGATGATGACACTAGTGCACACTTAAGCATGCATAGTGGTCAAGGATGGATAGAAGCTCATGACATGGAAGGGAAGTCGAGACCAAGAAGGATGCAACCTCACAAGACATAAAAAGATAAGTATTTGAATTACCGAATAGTCTATGATATTGCCCGTAATAGTTGTATGCATATTTTTATTCCTAGAATATATCATGCTAAGTGTAAGCATCCATATAGCATTGAACAGTATACTACTAATATGCATATGATTGGTAAGTTGGACAAACATTCCATTGTTGATTGTCTAGAATGAAACCTCTTTGCTGACATGTTGAGAGCTGTGCATGCTCTCGATAGTATGTTCTGGTAGAGATGGAAGGCATCTAGATATCCACTGTATGCATACATGATATGGAAAAGTGTTGTGCCAAAGTATTGGTCAAGATAGTAGCATAACTATGTAAATCATATCTGCATGTATAATAGGTTATCATGTCAACATGATTTGATGATTATGAAGTATTACTAATCATGTACTTAATTTTGATTTGTAGGAAAGATCATGAAGAATGATGAGCACTAAACAAGTGATGGATGTTCAACAAGAAGATTTACAAATCAAACATACTATAGAAGGCTCGTGGCTAGAAGATTCTCTTAGAAAGAGAAAGAGGATCACGACGAGATGTTTGCTCCAAGTAGCTAGATAAATACTGTGATTGAAGAAGAAGTGCAAATCGAGAAAACTCCCAGGATTCAATTGAAGAAAGCTCTGTACGGGTACCCAGGATCGATAGTCATTTGATGAGCTTAATGATCACCATGGGTGATGCAGATTTCAACCTTTGATACAAGGTTGAAGATGGTATCTATATACAGAAGGAACTCACCACAGAGTTTGAATGATCTTGAGGCGCATATCAGTAGACCCATCTGACGAGAGATGGCACGGATAGATATGCAGAAGATCACTCAATGCAGAGTGTGAATGATGTTCAGTCACAGAGGAAGAATTGATATCTTCTTGACAAGCTTGGGCTTTACCAAAGTAAAGTTGATCCTAACCTTTACCTTAAGGTTATGGATGATGAACCTGTGATACTATGTGGATGATCTCTTTCTGACAGGGAATGAGAAACAGATCATGGAAAGCAAGAAGAAGCTAGCTATAGAGTTCGAGATGAATGATCTCGGATTGATGCATTACTTCCTAGGACTGAAAGCATGAAAAGGCTCAGAAGGAATCTTTCTCAACCAAGGGAAGTATGCTGAGAAATATTGAAAAGATTTGATGTGTTGGAATGCCCACTCTCATGGGTTCCAACTTCAAGTTGTTAGTTGATGAATAATCAGAGTTAGTGGATGTGACTCTGTACAGACAGATTATTGGGTCACTGATGTATCTGACGAATACCAAGCCAGATATATGCTTTGCTGTGAACACCTTGAGTAAATATCTAGTGGAAACTAAATGTGTTCACCTGATAGTTGCAAAGCATGTGATGAGGTACCTAAAGGGTACGATAGACTTTGGTCTATGTTGTCCTGGAGATCATGACTTCAGATTGTATGGCTACATAAAATGTTGATTGGGCAGGAAGTGTATCAGACAGGAAGAGCACATCGGGTGGATGTTATTGTCTGGGATCTGCCATGATCTCGTGGTCTAGCAGGAAGTAATATAGTGTGTCTCTCAGTACAGCTAAAGCGAAATATATAGCTACTTGCTCTGCTAGTTGTGAAGCGCTATGGCTTCGTAAGTTGTTATAAGGATTGTTTGACTTAGAGATAGACCTCACTGTGATCCTTTGTTACAACCAGAGTTGTATCAAGATGACAGAGAATCCAGTGTTCCATGATAAGTCAAAGCACATAGAGATCCGATATTTCTATATACGGGATATGGTGCAGAAAGGAGCTATCAAGCTCGAGTACATGAGCACTGGCGAACAAATTGCTGATGTGTTGACCAAACCTCTGTCTCGAGTAAAGTTTGAGTATTTCTGAGACAAGCTTGGTGTAGTTCAGAAAGACCCTCCTCGAAAGGGGGAGTGATATGGTTGCTGATGATGAGATTGCCTGTATCGACAGTAAGGTCGATGATGTGGATACTTGTATTGGTTTGGATACTTGTATTGATGATGTGTATACTTGTATTGGTGTGGATACTTGTATTGATGATGTGCATACTTGTATTGGTGTGGATACTTGTATTGATGATGTGTATACTTATATTGGTGTGGATACTTGTATTGATGATGTGGATACTTGTATTGATGATGAGGTTACCTGTTCCGACGATGAGGTCGATGATGAGGTTTCCGATTATGACGATGAGGTCGATGCATGGTCCTTAGACTTTGTCTAAGTGGACGAGGAGGGATTGTATCATCCCTGGACTTCAGTCCCTGAATTGATCCGTAGACTCTTGTCTTCGAGAAAGATGTTGGTGAATGATGTAATGTGCGCTCCTGGACTGCTCAGCAGTGGGTGATCATTCACGAAACCTGTAATGATGTAATGTTCGCTCCTGGATTAGCAGGAGATCATTCACAGGTTTTAAATCCTAGATTTGATCTAGGTCACACCCCAGTTGAAATAGTATTGGCTCTATGGTTGATTAGAATGATGTAATGTTTGCTCCTGGACTGCTCAGTGTAGCAGCAGGTGATCATTCGCAGGTCCTGTAATGATGTAATGTTCGCTCCTGGACTGCAGCAGGTGATCATTCATAGGCGATAAAATCCTAGATTTAATCTAGGTCACATCTAGTATGAAAAAGGACTGGCACTGTGGTCGAGATTGCATCGTCCCTGAATGCTTGGTTCAAAATGTACATGATGGGGATTGCATCATCCCGGAACCACTAGTTCAAAATGTACGTGATGGGGATTGCATCATCCCGGAACCACTAGTTCAAAATGTACGTGATGGGGATTGCATCATCCCGGAACCACTAGTTCAAAATGTACGTGATGGGGATTGCATCATCCCGGAACCACTAGTTCAAAATGTACGTGATGGGGATTGCATCATCTCGGAACCACTAGTTCAAAATGTATGTGATGGGGATTGTATCATCCCCGGACTTCGGTCCCTGAATTGATCCGTAGATAGATGTCTCCGAAAAGTGGTCCCTAGTGGATGAGAGGGGATTGTATCATCCCCGGACTTCGGTCCCTGAATTGATCTGTAGACATATGTCTCCGAGAAAGTGGTCCTTAGACTTTGTCTAAGTTGACGAGTGGACTGTATCGTCCCTAGACATGTTATGGTGTCTTAAATGGATCATGTGTATTGCAGGGTATGCTGTTATGATGTTGATGATCGTGTAATGATGATGCTAATGATCGTGTGATGGCGATGCTGATGATCATATGATGACGATGTTGATGATCGTGTGATGACGATGCTGATGATCGTGTGATGACGATGCTGATGATCGTGTGATGACAATGCTGATGATCGTGTGATGACGATGCTGATGATCTTGTGATGACGATGCTGATGATCGTGTGATGATGATGTTGATGATCCTATGATAACGATGCTGATGATCGTGTGATGATGATGCTGATGAACGTGTGATGACGATGCCGAGGATCGTATGATGACGATGTTGATGATCATGTGATGACAATTCTGATGATCGTGTGATGATGATGTTGATGATCGTATGACGACGATGATGTTGATTGTGAAGATCCAGATGATGATATTGCTATAACTGTTCAAGTGCTGTAGAAGATGATGTTCCAATAACTGCTTGAGTTACTGATGATGAATAAAGAAAGCTTCCAATGATTTGTAGATGTATCATCTATGATGTAGTTGATGACTCCTTGCTCCAGCAGATGTTGTTATAATATCCTTCTCGTTAAGGGGGAGTGTTGAAATATTGTAACTTCTAAGAATATTATATTTGTACTTTATTAGTCCAGAGATGTTTCATTCCTCCGTGAAGACCTTATTGTATATCCGGAGATGTTTATTCCTCCGTCGGAATGTGGTAACTTGGGTTATTAGACTTCCCTAGTGGGGGTCGGCCCTGTATGTGTTATGTGGGTCAAAGGGTTATTAGACCACCCTAGAGGGGTCGACCCAGTCAGTGGTAATGGGGTGTTTAACCCAGTGGTTAAGTTGGGGCCGACCTAGTTAATATAAAATACAAGTCATAGTTGTGTATAAATAGAGGAGGTGTGTTCCTCATTTAACACACATTGCACTCACTTGTGAATAGCACATAAGTGAGAGAGAGATCTGCTGTGGAGGAGAAGGAGCTCATGGTTGTGGATTACATCTTTGTATTTGCTGGCCATCTATATTGAGGAAGCTTTGCTGGGTTTTCTACCCCATAAGGGTTTCCTAGGATAAATCTATGTCTCTTGTGTTTATGCCGTGCTTGTTGTTCTTTCAGTGATCATGTATACACTATTGGTGTGAAATGGAATGTAATGTTGATATTTTCTGTCTTAGCATATTGAATCTTAACACTATCAACTATTTATTTTGTTGTGACACCAAGAAGTGCCATCAAATAAAATGAACATGTGATTTACACCAGGAAGGCTTATGGAATCCTTGTAATTATAAAGCATTCATCTAAAACTAATATCGCCCACCTAATCATTCACCCAGGCCTTCATCTTAAGCACAAATATGGAGACCCGTAAGCAGAAACCTATGATTTCAATGGCGGTGCTGCCTGTGCATAGAAAGTCCAAGACTCATAATGTTGCTTCAATTAACCTAGAAGAGTTGTTTGCGTCTGTAGTCTTCTCTCCTAAAATGGAAGCCTCTAAATTTGCATTTCTATCTAAAGATTCAATCTCACAAGGAAATCCATTTACATCCACAGCATCAAAGTTAGATGTAGTCCTCATTTAACGCACTAGTATATCCACAAGTCCAAATGCATATGCAACACAATGGCATAAACTTTCAGATCCCTAGTGTTTTTCTTTCATGACCCTCTGTTCAGCCTGCTTCATACAGTTTGTCATCCCTTGGTCCCCTGTCATCTCTTACTGGGGAGTTGGAACGGAAAACTCTAATGGTTCTCCCTTATCACCAATTATGAGTGGAGGTGCAAACTCTAGGGTTGTTGCATTTTCCCAAAGAGACAGAGGCAGGTCTAGGTCTTGAGACCTTGGAGGTTCCACATCTTGGTCAGAATGGGGTTCTCCAAGTGGTAAAGTAGATTGGGGAATTCAAGGGGAGGATTTACAAAAATTTAGAAAATCAGCCTCTTTTGGGATCAAAAGTTCATATGAACCAGATTTATCTTGGGTTCAGACATTGTTTAAGGAAGCACCAATGAAATCAATGGAAGTAGGTACTACGAGTCACTCTGTGGATATAGCTAAGAAGGTACAGATGGAGGCTACTAACCTAGGTTCTTGGATATCTCAGATAAATCCTGATTAGATGATCCCTTAAACAATGTGAATAGTTGATGGTAGCATTTTTGGCGATAGGAAATCGTCTCACTTGACGCATCTTTTCATCTGTTTATTTCTAAGTGGAGATTCTACAATTTCCTTCATTTACCCATCCTTTTTGTAAATGGAAATGAAATCTAGGAAGTAAAGGAATATATGTTGATGTCAACATTTTTTATAATATTTGGAAGTGCTAGTGATGGGAATGATGGAAACAAGAAATGAAACAGGCCAAATGATGAATTGGTTTTGTCAAACATCTTGTTGTGGATCTTTTTTGTTGCTTATATGTAGGTCCATACACACAGTTTTGGAGGCAAGCGTTTGAGTGGTAAAGTTGTGCCCTTTCAAGAAACTATTATTTGGGTTTGACAGTGTCAAGTGGTCTCTTAACATGCTATATGTTTCAGATTTAAATATGGAAAATTTGTAAAGATCAGCTGAAACTCTTTATCAATGACATCTTCCTCTGTTTTATGTGAATAATATGTGAATTACAGGTCGACCTTTGGGTGTTATATCTTTGCTCACTAGGTTGATGTTGTTAGACTCTCTGTACTAATTCAAGGCTTGCAGTGATATTTCAGTAGGCTCTGCCTAACATGGGATGCATGCTAATACATTTGCTGATACACAAGGCATTTTTTTACCCATCCCTTGTTCGGTTTGCAGTGATCTGATGGTCAGGATAAAATTTATCAAACATAAACCTGGTGGTGGTTCGGGTTAAGTGATGAGAACTATGTTAGCTTTAGTGTTACTGTAGTAGCTTATCGTTTGATATATGAATATTTTCCTTTTTCAAAATTCCAACAATGACAATATTATTATGATCAATCATACCCAACGTAGACTGTTGCGTTATACTATTGTATATGCCTGATATGTAATTGAACAACTGTTTTTGGATTTGCCATCAGAATGCATTGTTATTTCATGAAAATTATTCTGGATAATATACTTTGCCTAATCACTGGCTCTGCTTCAAGAGGCAATTGAGTTTTTTAATTTGCCTTCTATCTTCTATTCATGGAAACAGATACCCTAGGTCATTAAACACATGTACTAATCCAGTCTGTAAACATTTGATTAATTGTACACCATTTCACATCCGTATGCCTCATCTTGGATGGAAACCTATGTAAATTGTTTGCAGTTTAGTTGTGTATTAAAGTATGAGATCTAGGCTCACCTCCAATAGATTCTTTATTAATTTGTAAGAGGGTTTTACCTCTCCTCTTGTATAGAGTTTTATAAGAATAGTTATATAATATGAATACCATTTTCACTTTTTAAACAGTGAAGACCTTTCCTTCAAGGATTGTAATCTTATTTATGTTTCATTTTGTTCATCATTTGTATCAACGGAGTTACCATGCTTGGTTTACAATGATTGTTCCTCTCTTTTATTACTAAGAATCGGCTTTATGGATCTCTTGTTCGTTTTTATATATTTTGAGAAAAGAATGAAGAATACCCATAAATTGTTTATCCCTATTAACATTATGATCTTGAATCTACAAAAATATTTTATGTTTTAAACAAGGTATCCTTGTTGTTTGCAATATAATTCAAATGTTTACATTTAAAGTGTTTATAACTCTACATCTAAGTTAGTATGTCTAGACGATTAACTTAGAGTAGGCAAATTTATGTTAAAATGCCATCTTGTAGCATGGGATCTTTCTTTTTACTCCTATCTATTTTCCCAACAGATATAATAATGTATGCCTATATGTATTTCTGCTTCATTTTAATACTCTGCTCAAATGAATATATTGAATGTTTATCCTTTGTTCATCACCAAGCCAATATTCTTTTGATAGGACACACAACAACTAAATGGAAGCACGCACACAATTTTTTGAAGGGCTTCCATTGTCAGTTATCAACTTTGGGGACCACAAATGAGAAAACATGACAGGGGAATATCTATGAGATTTGGCATCCTCTTAGTCCATCTCAACGTCAAAAGGTTCTTCTATGTTTATATCTACAAAGAGAAGCTTCCAGTAAAGTGCTAAGAGTAGTGTTGTATTGATCGAAACCCAAACGAGCATGGAAGGCAAAATACCCACTGCGGATTTTCTAGAGGAGATTGCCATAAGCTCAACATATATCAAAGATATAGCAAGCTTTGATCACTACTTTTCGTTAATTAATCATATTTTTCAAAAATACATGACAATCTGTGCAATGCATGTATCATCATATTGGCATGTTGTGAGAAAATATCCCTATGGATAGGTAGATATCCCCTTGGGATTAGAAAAGGCCCCTAGTTCCCTACCCAAGACAGAGAGGAAACAAATAGACAATATATTCCTCCTAGACCTAGCTCACACATCATCTAACAAGCTATGGAAAAATAAAGCAAGTAGATGGCGTACCTTACTTTGATGGTTGTCCTTGCTGCTCCTAAATTGCTCCAAAATCACCCTTGCAAGACTCATAGGATCATAAGTTTAGTGCTTCCAAGATCACCCCCATAGCTCATGGATGGCTCTTTTTAAGTAGGATTTGGGACGCCAACCACTAAGAGGAGATTATGGATCTAAGTGAGGAAGATTTGGATCAAGGATCTAAACCATGCCAAGGAGGGAATGTGAGATGGGATTTGAAGGAGGACCTCATCCCATGAAAATCTCCTCGAAATCTAGTGATAATGGCTATTCAGAGATTTTTCACGCACCCATAGGCATGCAGAACACGAAAAATAAGGAATTTCCGCTCTCTGTACTATTAGTAGGGCACGAAAATATCTCTAGGAGGCCCATAAGTGGGTTAGGTCAAGTGGTTTTAGACCCCTAAGTTGTTGTATTTGCTTCCAAGTGTGACTAGGGAAGGGACCAACATGATAACAAAGGGTCCTAACACCCTTAGGAGGCACAAACGTCATGTTTCTCATGGTGATATGACATGAAGACTCTCAATGGTATAGAGTGTGATAATTTGAGGTATAACATGGCAGACCATGTATTCATCTCCCCACCACTCCTAGCAAGGATTATAGAGTAAACTAATCGTGTAGAAAAATTAATCTCTTTTCGACCACAATAATATTTCCACATGCATAATGCCAATAATGTAATCGCCACCAATGTGAATAATCTAATGTTTTGAGAATATTGTATCAAATCTCACGTTTTAGCTTTTGGTTTGTGGTTCTCTTTCCAATAGTCTATTTTTCCTCCGCCTTCTTTATCTCCCCCCTTCCTCTTCAATACGACGTTCAAAATAGAAATAGTGATTTGCTTCCACGCAGATTTCGCGTGAGGTTTCATTGATGGAACAGATGCGTGGTGCAAGGCATTAGCTTGCAGGGCTCCTTCGTGGCTTGGGCTTGGTCTTTGACCTGAGGCATAGTTCGATGCGATGTGGGATTGGCTTTGGCCTTTGGCGATGTACCTCGAGAGGTGGTCAATTTGTAGTTGAGAACACAAGATATTGTTCAAGTCTTGACAAAGAATTTGGACCGATATAACTTGGAGCTTGACTTGAATATCGGCCATGAGCGTAATCTATGAGCTGCAAGGGATGGAATTTTCTTATTGGAAAACTTCATCTTGGACTCTAGCGAGGTAACTCGAGCTTGGTTATAGGCTCTCAGCTAGTAAAGAGAAACCCTTTGTTTCCTCCTTACGCTCACGAAGGGGTTAGCATTGTGAATTTTTCAATGAATGCTCGGCGTTGGCATATCATTTTGTGGCGTCGGATTACAGTCATATGGATTTCCTACAGGATGAGATTGGAGGGGCGCCTGCAAGAATGGGGTAGCGCGGGAGCCCATGCGGTGCAATTATGGTTTATTTTCTCAATGCCTACCTGATAAATGATTCCAGAGCTTTCAATGACCCTCTTGCACGCCCTAGTAAAACTCGAGCCTCATAGTATTGTCTAGGAAGTTGAACGAAATTAGTAGAATATCTGATGTATTGAACAGTTTCGATAATCTCTGATATTAGAGCATGACTCTACGCCCTGCCCATATCCATTCCCTGCAATCTTTGGGGGATTTTGTATGTCAAACAACTGGCAATATTACGGTAGAAAGGCATGTGTTTTTACTTAAAATTGAAACCGATCTAATCTTTTATACCTTTATTTTTATGTATAAAAATAAACATTACTTATCTTGTGAGACCATCATTGCAAATGACATTCCTTGGTTTTGGGGTTGAGTAGAAATAAAAATTCCCTTAAACAGAGAGAGCTTTAAGATATTGGGTAAATGGATTCCATAGATACATGGGGACTGGCTTTCTATTTATTACGTGTTTTGTATATATAGAATACAAGATAGTTTTAGTTGACAATTATTGATTCTACTTTGAGCGTGGAATTGGCGAGTTCCCATATTTCTTTCAAAATGTTTGAATACAGAGTTATTACCAATTTATAACTTTTCATTTGTGCCTGTTCATAGAGTTCTCTTGGCTTCTCGATTCATTAATCAGACTCCAAAACTGGATTCTCGACGTTTTTCCCAAAGTCTTTACTTCCTTGAGAAAGGGATGAACATTGTGTAGTGCTGTTGGGGAATTTTGACAAATGGCATCTTTACTGTTGCTAGGTGATTTATTCCTACATATGCTTTCGAAGGAAAAACGTCTTCCATAAACTTTTGATATTATGTTCAATTTTGGCTTTTAACATAACATATTAACTAATTAATTTCATGTATCTGTGCATGTTCCAGCATCGACTCAGAGATGAAAGATTGTTGCAGCTGCAAAGCTGTGAGGGAAGGCTCAGAGATGAAAGATTGTTGCAGCTGCAAAGCTGTGAGAGAAGGTGGTTGTGGGTATATTTCACTGAGATTTACATGATTGAAAAAGTATATAATAAGTAAATTGACATAAATAAGTTAGATTTGATTTTGATTTTTAATAAAATAATAATTTATAACTCTTGTATTAATTATTTCATATTACAAAATAAAATATTATATGTTTTTGTACTGTGAATTTTGTGGGCATTTTAGATTGAAGGTTAAATTAAAAATATTTTGTGATGGTTAATTTGAAAATATTTTAATTTAAAAATTAATTTTAAAGAAATTAAACATTTTTATTTATTATATTAATAATTTAATTACAAATTATTCCATATTTAAATTTAAATTTAAAATATTAAATAAATTATAAATTTAAATTAAATTTTATTTTTTATTCCAAAAATTATATTTTATTGTAATCAAAACATCTAAGTGTAAAAGATTATATAAACATTATTTATGTATAGTAATGAATTTTTAGATTGTAAGTAACAAAATTTTACTATAGTTTATTAGCATTAATTTTAAAATGTTTTTAAAGTTTAACACAATTTTCGTATCCGATAATTGGAAGAGGTAGTCCATAGATTCTTAATACTGATCCCCTTTTAATATAACCATTCTATGTTACGGATCTCCTTGCTTCAGTTACAATACACCCAGAAGTGCAATTGTTAATTAAATTATAAATACACAACCACCCATCAAACCAAACCCCCTTCGACAGAGCAGTATAAGGCCTAATGAACAAAAATGCCCCCGACTCCCTAGAATTCGGCAGTGCGGAAATACTGCTCAAATCACAATTTCGGCAATTTGGATAGTTTTAAAATAGGACATTTAGTCTAAGAATGGCAATTACAATTGCTGAAATTACACTATTGTGGAAATAACAATTTCCAAGAAGAAATTTGACCGATTTCCATCCAAATTTCGCTGAAAAAACACCGCGTTTTAGTTGTAAGCACATCATCGTAGCCATACCCCACACAAAAGCGCCCATTATCTTTCTAGCAAAACCGTACACAAAATAGCAATACCGTACACAAAAAAGTTAGTCAAATGAATTAGATCTCGCCACATTCTCAGTCGGTGGCATAAAAGGACAATCTCGTCATTCTCCTCCAGTAAAATCAAAATCAACTGGGGTCCGAGTACTAGAATGGATGAGCAGCGAATACCTTTCATTAATGTCGACATTCTGCACTCCAATAAAATCAAAATAAGTGAATGGGCGCAGAGCAGATGAGTAGAGAATTCCTTTCATCAATGTTGTTATTCTCCACTCCAGTTAAATCAAAATCAACGAATGGGATTATGAGAGCAGAGCATGGATGAGTAGAGAGACTTTCATTCATCTACCTCTGTTACAAAAAACACAATGGGATTATGAGAGCAGAGCATGGATGAGTAGAGAGACTTTCATTCATCTACCTCTGTTACAAAAAACACTTCTGTTACGCCCTGTTTCATATTTTAATTCCCAACATCGGTTTTGGACTTTATCTTTGTGGTGTTCATGTATTTGCCCTTCGTTTTGAAGACAGTCAAGTGAGAAAGTGAAGTTTGCATTACTCCAAAGGTACGCAAGTATGATTTCGAACTTATATTCGGCATTAGCAGATTCAGATAGTTTAGTGGACTGCATTTAGGGTTACCTTCCTTGAAATTTCCTGTGATATAACTCTTTTTATGATAATGTAGTAGTCTCACTGATACTTATCCATAATTAAAAGAAAAGCAATTTTACAGTGGCACCACATGTGAATGGAATAAATTTAGAACAGATTTTTGAATCTCAGAATACGTACCCAGTCTATGCATTATAAAAGGAATGCTCTTTCCCAGTTGGGCCAGTTCCCCTACCCCTATAAAAGTAAAATTATGAAATAAACTGCTCATGAGATAATATTCAATGCAATGCTCTGCAATTTACGCACTTACCCGTCGCCCTCTCCCCGATCCTCTATAGTCCAGTCATAATTCATGTGGTTTATCCGTTGTCCTTACTTGCTTAAGCAGATTTCAGGAACTCTCAGGATTTTACTTTCTCTCTGTTTGTTTGCTTATTTACCAAATTTATTCAACCTTATTTTAGCTATAAGAAGGAATTACCAATCCTTTGCAGAGTTCGGCTCAGATCAGAACCAATCTGGTATGACCTTTCATGAACTTACCTGACCAGGAAATTAATTAACTTTTCAGAACTTAGTTACAAAGGTTGACCAGGACTTTAGTACCTTTTAGGGCCTTACCTTTTCTAGGCTCAAAGGATATAAAGGTGAGTTAGTTTGTTACCAATGTTTATTTTTTGTGTGTTTCTAAGACATCTCAATGCATTGATTATACTCAGTCAGTGACAGTACATTTTGAAGTAGTAGTGATCCATTGAGGATCTGAACGGTGTTTGTTAAAAGCGTATTCTCTATAAGTAGAACCGGACCCAAGTGGCCATAATCAAATGACAAAACATTGGCATATAAAATGATGCTACTTTAAATAAGCCTAAAGTATAAAAGCCTGCAGAAAAACGGTGCTACTGTAAGTGGTGGTCAGTAAAGGGTGCTTGGTGAGACATAGGGGAGTCAGTCTAATTTTTAGCCTTCCTCGTCACATGAGGTTAGTTATTCTAGCTTAGTCTATGAATATCTATACTTATCATCAGTCTCCAACAATACAAAGATAGGGAAAGTTGTCTTGAGAGCAGTTTCTCTCATACTCAGAAATTCCTTCTGTTGTGTGCTTTGTATTAGTGCAGAATTCCTAAACTACCAGAGTTGCTTTGGAAGGCTATAGGGTGCTTGAATGTAGTTGTTTGACTGGTGGAAGCCGGAAGAACTCTTGGAGGTATAGGCTTGTTATTATGATCATAGATGATTCACGTATACATATACACAAGAGGGTACATGCAGCATCTTCCATCGGATCATTCATTATACTGGATTTCCCTTGTAAGCAGTACTAGAACACAATTTCAGTGAAAATGGCACAGGAGATTGACATGAGACAAACCTCAAGCTTTTTGTCCCAAGCTTGTCTAAGATAAACGAGAAATAGCTACATTGATTTTACTAGAATGATTGGATAGGAGATCCAAACTAACGAAATTGTCTATCTATATTCCGATACTTGCACTTTGAGGTTCTCAGGAAGTATAACCCCAAAGGAGGAATAAAATCTACTTTTTCATGAATAGTTACTTATGATGCACTATCATGCCATCTTTGTTCCCCTAGATAATACCTTGAAATGCTTTTGTAAGAGAAAATCAGATATCAAGCTACTGCTTCATTTAATTCATCAAAAGTGGCAATCCCATTAATTCTCCTCTGTTTCTCTCAGAAACTTCTGTTGGACTCGCCTCAGTTGCAAAAGAAATCTGCTAAAAGAATTTAAACACATGCCATATTATTAATTGGGGTAACTCTACATTTTTATTGAATAGGTAGAAGGTGCCTTCAACTTGGAAATGGCTTCCAACTTCTTATTTCCCATCTTTACTTTTCTTATGCTTAGTCCTGACTCCTTGTATCCTGCTGGTGACTCTAGGGACTCAGTGAGAGTTGTTCCGGTGACCTTTGTGAACTTTTGCACAAGAGTCTCTACCAATCGAGCTAACCTTTGGGGATAAACATTCCAAAGTTATATCAATAGAAATACTTTTCCACCTTTTTCCACCTTTTAATATGGAATTTGTAGTAAATGTTTTTCACATTCTCATGCTTATTGTTTTTGCAGATCTCATACTTCACTGTCCATCTTTGAATTTCATTTTTCGTTCCTTTTTAAAAGAAACTTTACTGAATCTTGTTTCATATCTTTAAGACAAACATATATGTATATATGTTGTTGACGACATTCTTCTAGTACCTTAGAAGTAACTTTGGTAACTTTTACAGAAGAAAATTCTACCCTTATATGGTAAGGTTCATTTGTCCACTTAAGTGAGCCCTCTACCTTCTCCTCAACTTTGAAATTCTGCAATCATTGAAATATCTTATATTGTTTGAAAAAATATATTTTATATTTACAGAAAAGTATTTACATCAGCAAAGCAAAAAGGTGCAAGAAAATATAAAATGGAACTTATATTTTCTTCCTCAAAACTATTAATGCAGAAATAAAATCAAAATATGCTATTGCATTTAGGGATTTGTCATCCTTTATCGGCAAGGCATCATCAACAAGGCACCTTTGGCCAACGACTGCATATGTATCTCATCCTTTCACATGGAACAAAAAGAAGACAAAGAAATGACCTCATGGTTGAAAACAAACCTACATTGGATATTCCAAAGGGTAAAGGGAGCTGATATCCTTAGGAAATGCCAAATCCCAATAAAAGATGTATGCACTAAATACTTGCAATCACCCAAAAGGGCTATCCTCTAGCGAATCCTCCCCAAGAGAAGAACTGAGTACTGATCCTGGATAAATTGCCAGCCTTTCCTTGGACATTGACAATCCTAGAAAATATGTTTCATTGTCTTGGAGTGTTGGCAGGCCATGCAAAGACCATGAGAGAAGACCATTCTTGGCCAACCTGGCCTTGGAGGGAAGCCCCTAATAAATAACCAACTGTGAAAAAAGTCTTAGCTTATAGTAAAGCTGAATATAGTCCACACATTGTGAAGCTGACGAACCCACCAGTTTGAATCTGTGGAAACCCAACAAGCATAGAAGATAGGGGCTAGAGCATGCCGCTGATGCAAAATGGAGTAAAGCCCCTTGGAATCATATTGTTGAAGAGGGTGGCCAAACCTTCAACCCCAATCATGCGAAAAGGACCAAGTCATAGCAATATTCATCTTATACATGTCCTCCTGAAGGATAATCCTAACTAGCTCTGTGATGGATGGATGGCACGAGGGGAGCAAAGAAAACTCATGAAACGAAAAGGGCCAATCCTTTCAAGAGCACACAAATGAATCCTGTAGGTCCTGCCAAAAGAAGATGCCCTTTCTACTCAGGCAATAGACCTGGAAGCAAGACATCTCTGCAATAAAACTACCTTGTGTCCTCCAGCTCCAAATAAGGCAGCTCACCAAATCCCATCCTGCTCTACCAACCTTTGTGTTCCACTGAACCAAGCCAACTACTGTCCTCCAAACCATCCAAATATTCCTGAAAATAAATGAACCAGGGACCTGGAATAGGTAGTGGGAAGAATTAAGGTCACATAAGTCAAAGACCCCTGCACCTTGCCCACATGCTACACTGAAGGCAACAGATATTGTAATAGCACCTACCAGGGAGGAGACCCCTTTGAATAATGAACCACCCATTTGGCAACAAGGATATGCCCTTGAGTAGCCACATCAATCAAACCAAGCCTCCCTGGGCAGATCCCTTTGAATAATGAACCACCCATTTGGCAACAAGGCCCTTGAGTAGCGACATCAATCAAACCAAGCCTCCCTTATCCTTGGGCATGATATAAATATTTGTAACAGATCTTGCGCTTCTATTTACTGAAGTATGGTGCGTCAACATGTTTATTCTTGACATATTACGGTTGAATATTTGTCACCCAATTTATTATATGTAGGGTTGATTTCAGTCCCAATACATTCTAAAAAAAGCATTGGTTTCCCTTCTTGTTCTCCATGTTGAGATTGAAGGTTCCATTTTATACGCCTATTTCTGTTGCATAAGGCTTAGATTTTCCAATTCAATTTCTTGTGTCACATGTGAAGGAATCGTCCTTCTTACTTACCAAGAAAAAGGTAGTCTATGTAGGTGCTACCACTTCCATCTCCAACAGCTCCTTCCCTTTTTATAGTAAGTTAGGATTTAATCTATCAATAGTTACAGAAATAGTACATCCACAAAGCTCATGGAAAGGCCTTGAGGGAACATGCCTTCCCGACAAAGTTAAAGAAAACAATGATTCACAAGTAGTTCCAGAGTCAGATGCAACTGAGCTACCCACAAAATGAGAAGGCAAAAACCCAAGTTCTTCACCGAACATCATCTAAAAAACTAATAGGTGTAAAAGTCCAAAACTAGCTAACATAGGAGTTAGAGAACTTAGTGCTATAATATAGAAAAACATAGGAGTTAGAGAACTTAGTGCTATCATATAGAGAAACATAAGAAAAGCTAGATTTAGATAACTAAAAACAAAATGTCATTCCTGTCTCTTTGCTTCCAGGTGTTAATTTTTCATCAAGTTAGGGTTATATGCAGAAGAATAACAATTCAATATATTTTAATGCACAAAATACATTTAATAAACAATTACAAAATTGAATATGAAATAGTGCAGTAGTAATTTCTAACATAACATAATTTTCATCTCTTTCAACTTCACACCTTTAACACTATCAGATAGGTCACCGTGTTAAAGTAATTTTCTCCTTTAACACTACCAGTTAGATCACTGTGTCAAAGTAATCTTTAGTAATATCATATAACAGTAAAAGAGATATAGTTGGAGATACTTACCTGGGTGTGAAACCCTTCCTGTAGAAATACTTAGAAGAGTTACTTTCAGAAGAGACTGTGCCTTAGAGAAGCCAGTCTACTCTAGGAACCAGCTGACCCTACAAGAGGGTATGTACAAACCAGAGAGAGAGAGAGATGACTGGTGTTGAGATGGTCAAAGACAGTCAAATACAGTGGCAGTACCAAACAAGACTCTGTACAATAGGTGTCCAATAGATAAAATCACAGGAGGTCTGAACCATAGATGAAGCTTGAACCCCAAGCAGAAAAAGACCTCAAGCCAGTGGCACAAGAGATCAGACTATAGTTAAACTTCAGCACATAAACCAGACCCTAAATAGGTCTCAGCATGAACAAGTTCTGATCACAAAAGATCTGTCCTGAAAAGATCATAACACAAGAGATCTAGCCACCAGGACTCACGGCCTTCACACAGTAGGGTAGAACAGACCCTACAGGCCTCACGGCCACCACAATATGCACCAGCAGACAAATCAAGCTCTACTGAGCTCACTGCCCTTACAAACCAGATAGTAGGCAAATAGGGACCCAAGTAGACCATAACAGGCAGAACTAACCCACGGTTCAGTAGATCAAGGTTCACAAGCTCACTGTCTAGCAAATACAACAGAACGGACTCCAATCATCATCAACAAAAAAAAAAAAACGGATCTCAGACAGGGCTGCAACAGCAGGCTGAAACTTGTCACAAGGAACAAAATGGATCTCTACAGGATCACAGCTAGGGCAGCAGCAACAAAGATCTCCACGTTAACATTCAACCAAAAAAATAAAAATAAAATCAGATCTGAAGTGTGGGGTAAACTTCAGCAGGTGGGCAGCCTTAAAAACATGTGAGCAAGCATCAAAGAATGTCCTCAATACCCTTGACGTCAAGCAGTGCAGAAAATAGAGTTGAGATGTGAAAATAAAAATGACTTAACAAATGAGGAATAATAGACTTCTATTTATAGAGTTGTGAGATCAATAAAATAATCCTTTAAATTAGGATTCCATAGAATTAGGAAGGTTATAAAAATAATAAAATAGTATTTCATTAAATTAGGGAAATGCCACCTTAAAAATAAAGTAAAGATAAAAAATAAATAAAAGATACAAAATAAATAAAAGATAAAAAATTAAAATAAAAATTAAAGATAAAAATAAAATAAATAAAAGATAAAAATAAAAAATAAAATAAAGGATAAACAAAGAATAAAAATAAAACAATGGTCATAAATCGAGAGTAGGGTATAATGTCCCAAAAATAAATAACATAGGTGTGGGTACAAGACCCATGACCCTTAGAACCAAGGGTATGCTCCAAATGTGGGCAAACAACCATAGTACTCTATAAGACCAAAACATCAACAAGGTGGTATAAATAAATAAAATAAAAAATAACTCAAGATGGGTAAATGACCCCATTAACCACAAGTCAAAGACAAGGTGTCACAAGACCAATAATAACTCAACCAAGGTGGGGAAGGTACAACCAACCATCTCTCTCTCAAATGTACAAACGTTCCATATAACCTGAAAGTTCATCATCACTGTATAAGGAAGGGTTCACATGGATGATGTGATCATGTGGTCCTCTATACTGCTCCTAAGGTCAAATGTCAGTGGCTTCATCAAGGGGTGGCCAGTCCCTTGAGAAGACCAACTAACTCATCCATCTTGAAGACCTAGGAGAAGAGGACATCACACATCATAATCTTGGTAACTGACCAAGTGCCTCCATTCTCAAGGAATGGCTCTCAGCCCAAGGATGAGCTTCAGTCCTAGACTAAGTCGTGTTGATCAACCTCTGGTCCATGACCAGGTCCTCCATTCTCCCAGAGAATGGTCCTCAGCCTCAAGCTGAGCTTTCAGTCCCAGACTGAATGTTGATCAACCACCTACAGGACCTACTTGATCCTTGACCAAGAATCTGCCTGGTTCTATACCAGGATGTCTCTGCCTCAACTTGCAGGATCTGCTTCGTCCTCGTGACCAAGAAATTGTCTGGTCCCAGACCAGAATACCCTAGAGACAAATAGGGGCCCTAGCCACATGCTAGGGACTTTGCCATAGCATCAATTTGCTTGGTCCTCGACCAAGAACCCCGGGAGACAGTTGGGGGCCCTAGGGTACCTTCTAGGGTCTTACTCATTACTTTGCCTGGTTAAATTGATCGGGAACCCTAGTTAACTGACTAGGGTATCATTCTCTCTGAGAATGGGTCTCGCAGTTGCACTAAAAATTAACACCAGGTTGATTGGCTTGGAGGAGGTTCTTGCTTCCATGCCATCAATCACTCTATCAACATCATTATTAACACTCTCCATTGCAACGTCCTCGATTTATCCAACTTCCTCATTTGAATTCCCCTCATCCGTGCCCTATATAGTAGTGATAAGAGGGCTTATTTGTTTTCTAGTTGCTTCAACTTATCCAAAATTGAATTATTTTTGGCTTCCAATCTGTTTATGATGCCTGGTGCCATCTCTTTCATGTGGCAGTAAAGGTTCACAATTTTGGCATACCTGGTATCATGACGCTGAGAGTGACCAAGGTCAGGGATGACTCTTCTCCACCGTATTATCTACCACTTGATCCTTAGTGAAGCAACATTTTTCTTTGATTCAAGATTCCATATTATCAACCTTTGCCATTGTGTTCACAATGTGGCAGCTAGTATACCCCATAGCAAGAACTCTTGCCTTTGTTTTCTTCCTCGTAGGTCAACCACTTTTTCCATCATTTCGACCTTTGTTCCTCTTTCCATGCTTATGTTTGGGTAATCGACCTCTCTTTGTATCATCTTTCTCCTCGTGCTTAGTTGGCGCTTCAAAAACCAGCTAAGGGGCCAAATACTCCATTCTCTAACTCATAAACTCACTATACATGCAGATTGCCCTTTCCTACCAAATGGGGAGCCTTTTCAACTTTCTAGCGGTACCCTTGTGGTTGTTAAAGTGAAATTCCTCTCTCATGTTCATTGGGGGGATTTGAGCACCCAAGGGATAGAGGGCAAGTCCCATACGAGAAAATGATAGTGGGTGTAGTGCGATGAGGAGTAATGATGGCTTGGTTTTGTGGAGAAGGTTTGAAGGCTAGGACAACCTCCTTTGCGATGATATCTCGCTAACCTCTCGAACATCACATTGATCGTCTCTCTACGCAGCCTTCGCTATCGATTCCTTGACAACCCATTTGAGGGATTTGAATCATCTCTCTAAAAATTTTGATAGTTTCTAGTGAGATTGTTTATCTCTATTCATCCCATTTTGAGTGTAGATCCCTCTCATGATTTTGTACTCCTTCATTGGCTAGACGATCAATGACTCTATTTGTTGTTCTTCTAACATGTAAAGGTGCAATGACAAGAATGTAGTTTATCATAGAGTGATGCTTACAGGACCAATAATTAGGTGTTAGTTGTGAGACATTTTCACTAGGTTGGTTCCATTTAATATCATGGTTATTGTGTTCATGAGACACTAAGAGTCAGGCATTAGTTGTGAGACATTTTCACTAGGTTGGTTCCATTTAATATCATAGTTATTGTGTTCATGAGACCTTGGTGTCATCCTTTCCACCAAGGAGCTACTTATGTTCATGATGCGACTATCGACCATGTGAACAACTCTTTTGGAAGCTTCTTTGCTACACAGAAACGCCCCATTGGAGTTCATTTGGAAAGTGTGGTCCCAATCTTCCTCAGAGGTTTAGGCGATGATCGTATACTTAATTTTATTGAGGTTGCTATTAGTGATATTGATCCACTAAACTTTACAATGGGAGTAACATGCCCAAATCTCTCCTTCAATTGGCTCCCAGAATCACTCCATAGCACTAAGAGCGTTAAGAGTTAACATTCCATATTAACTTTGGAGTTCTTCATATGAAGTTGATTCCATCCTATAGCGATAAGCAACCTTTATACTAGATTGTATATTTTTTATAATTTTTTTTGTTCAAAGTAATTTTCTTAGCTAAAATCAATTATAATGTTTCAATCACTTTCTTTTGGATACTTTTTAATTGTATCTTGATTTTTTCTTAATATATATATATATATATATATATATAACTTTATAAAAATATTGTATTTATTTTTAATTACACTTTCCATAATTATATATACTTAAATCAATATATCTTATCATTTTTAAAGTTACAATACAATATATAAATCCCAAGCTCTTCACACCATTCAATATACCTTATCATTTGAGAAACCAATAGGAGGAGGATTCCGGTTATTTGGAGAGATAATTCTTGTGTTGGCAGTCCTTGCCCAAGTGGATAAGCAGCTTAGGTATATGCCCCAAGCTTGGATGATTCTGCTTTCACTCTATGTACAAAGTCAACCTTCTATTTGCCAGTGAGCTATAAAAATAACTTCACGCAAATTATTTTCTATAGTGGTCCACATCTCCTTGTTCTCCCATTTTTTCCTTTGAAGAGATGATTGTTGTGTTCCTTCCATATGGTCCATATGAGAAACCCTGAGAAAAGAGCCCATATTTTGTTGAAGGCAATGTTTTTGGTCTTGCCTCCAATCTTCAAGACTAGCTATAATATATTGTTTTCTTCCCATTCAACCAACATAGACATTTTGGCTAGCATTCTTTGACTAAGGTGACTCTTTGTTACTTTGAGGGCAAAATTCCTCTTTGAAAACCTAGAATTTTGATGATGTTGGCATGAATATTTCTACAGGTTTTGAAGAAGATGTGAGATTTTCCCTAGTTGATCTGCCCTTTGGAGGCTTCTAAGAAAGTATCTATTTTTTTTCAATTCCTCTACTTCTTTGGCGATGGTTTCTTTTGTTAGCATGGTGTCATCCATGAATTGCAAATGAGAGAGCTATTCACCATGTTGAATCAACTTGAAAGACCTTGATACCTTTTAGCTTCCCTTGCTTTTTGGCTCTTCCCAAGCTTTTTGCCATAAGGATGAAGAGGTAAGGGGAAAGAGCATCTCCTTGATGAATTTCTTTGGAGGGGTTAAAAGGAGAAGATGAGACTCCATTGATTAAGATGGAAAAGAAACCCGAAGAAACTAAGTTTTTATCCCACTGAATCCAATTTACGTAGAAGCTGAAGGCAATGGTCATTCTTTCCATAAAAACTCGATTGAGCTTGTCAAAGGCCTTGGGAATGTCAAGCTTGACCACCATTCTCGGGCTTTTGTTGGTTTTTGGAGAGTAGATAACCTCATGGGCCCCTATGATGTTGTCAAGGATTTGGCACCCCATTATGTAGCCTCCTTGCTCCAATGATCCAACAAGGTGATTTGGGCCATTATCTCGACTTCATTCTGTTAGCCATAACTTTGGTGATGGTTTCATATATAACATTGTTGAAATTTCCTGGATTGCCATTCAATGCAAATTCAGAAATTTCACCTCACAATAGAAGTTTCCCAGATCTAATCCCTATGAACTTTCAACCTTAGGGCTGATCTGAAATATTAATTGACAACAGTGACCAACGGACAATATTTCACTTCATTTCAACCCAACACACTAGGCAGCTCAAGAGAAAAGATACCAAACAAATGCCAGCAAGTTTCAGCCCTTTGGGCACACTTTTCCAAACATATACCAGATCTTACAATCACTTTATTACAGCAGAAAATCTGCTTTCTTATCTTCAAGTAATGTGTTAAGTTACTTAATGATTTCAGCCCTATGTTTAGTCAAATCAGCATGAACAAGAAGTGGTGAAAATTATCCATTCAAAAAGACAATGAAAGCTAAGAATCAAATCTGCAGTTACACAATTTTGGACAGCTGGAAACTTCATATATTTACAAATGAAATAAAGAACATGTACATACCACAACTTTGTCATAGAGCTGGTACAATATCTAGCTCTCCAAATCCTAGCTAGGGAAAACCATGAAAACCGTAGCCACCACCAAAGATTCATAACAAGCTAACATCAACATTGACAAGTCCTTCTTGGCTTCAACATTTGTCTCCCACAAGTGTCCAAGACATCTCCTCTTCTCCTTCTCAATCAAGCATAATAGGTAGCACTAGGGTTTCCAAAACCCTAGTCTTCTTCTCTCACAAGAGGTACAAGAACAATGCTTCTTTATGCTTTAGGGTTTATCACAAACCCTAGATGCTCTGCCTCCTTCAGGGTGAAACTGTATGCCTAGAAAACCCTTGGACTTTTCCAAGAACCCTAGCGCTCCAAGACAAAGGATGATAATACAATGAAGAGTACAGAGAGAGAGAGAGAGAGAGAGAGAGAGAGAGAGAGAAGTTCGCCCCACTCTGTACATCTCTGATACAAGATGATGAATGAATGAATGTGTGGAAGGACTCTCCTTTATTTATATGAGAACTAAGAGAGGCCGACACTATAAAGTGGGCCTAAACCTCTACGAGAAACCTAATGCTACACAAGTAGGCTTACAAGTGGAATGCTCTCTATCCAAGTGACACATGCCAAGCTCCAAGGTGAAGATGCCCATTAGCAAGGTTCCAAGGCATGAGTGCTTCATGAGATGTGTCAACACCTCCAAATTCATGTGCTCATTTCGGTCCATTGCACCTACATGACCACTCCCTCAACCCAAGCATCCTCAAGTCAAATACAAGCCTCTATGCAAGAAACCAAGTATACCCATGTCATCTAGGGCTCAACACCCTCCTCTAAGATGCCTAACAATTCTCCTTCAAAGCAAGGTGTACTCCAAGCAAGCAACAACACTCCATGTGTGCATCATGAAGAAAAGTCACCAACCTGTAAATTTCCTTAAAATCCAACTAGGGCTAGATGCATGCCAAATTAATTTCTAACAAATAACCACACATGGATTTCTTCACTATGCAACGGAAAATAAATACTGAAAGAAATATAGCAGCAATCACATCAATCGAGACAACACTATCTTTTTGGGTATAAACCCCCGGACAAAACCCAAGATGGGAAAACCGGTGCAGCAGTATAAGAGTATATTTTATTTCAGAAAATATGGAGCCTTTTACAAATCAGAAAATTGATTTTTTAGCCCACAATGGCAAAATCGAATCACACAAAAATATTGAGAAAAACTTGTCAAATGGGCACGGATCCCAATGCAGCAACTCTGCTGTACCTATACAGCTGTACGGCCTGTATAGAATCTGTACGGATGTACAAACAATACTTCCTGACTGTTGTACGGAATCCTCTACTTGCTCACACTGTTTCTCTCTCTCCTCTGCGCTGCCTTCTTCTTCGAATGGTTGCTCCTCCCTCTTCTTCGCAAAAACCCTCTCTCTCACACTACTCTTCCTCCGTTTATGTCGGAATGCAATTGTGTGTCCTCTCCATCAATTGATCTTTATTTTATAACTCAATGCTAAGCGAGTAATCTAATCTCACTATAGATCTAAGGTTAAGATCCTCCGGTGAGAATGAATGGCCAAGATTAGATCTTGCCTTCACTTTAATTTTTCACTTATACTTTATAAGAATATTTCATTAAGTCATTAATTAAATACAATTGGCTTCCAATTAATGTCTTCTGCATGCAAGGACACATGCATGCAGGAAGACCTTCCTTCGTTGTCACTTTCTATCACTCCCTCTCAACGAGGAAGGGATTCGGTAACAACCCCAACTTGTCTCTGAACTTCACAAACTTGAGTTTGCAAAGTGCCTTGGTGAATATGTATGCTACCTACTCATCTCTCTGAACGTACTCCAACCGAATGGTTCCTCTTTGAACACAATCTCTGAGAAAGTGATACCGGATGTCAATGTGCTTGCTCCTGTCATGGAACACTGGATTCTCAGAAAGGTTGATACCACTCTGATTGTCACAGTGAACTATAGTAGTCTTTAGCTCACTCTCGAATAATCCTGAGAGCAACTTCCTCAGCCACATCCCCTCCCATGCAGCCATGATGGCTGCCATGTACTTAGCCTCAGTTGAGCTCAATGCAACTGACTTCTGCTTCTTGCTGAACCAAGAGACAACTCCTGACCCAATGCTGAAGTAGCAACCTGAAGTGCTCTTCCGATCCTATACACATCCTGCCCAGTCAGCATCTGTAAACCTTGCCAACTGAAAACTCCCATTGCGCTCATAAACCAATCCATACTCCACTGTACCTCTGATGTAGCGAAGTATGTGCTTCGCAGCTGTCCAATGTATTCTTTGAGGGTTCAACATGAACTTACTCAAAGAGTTGACTGCAAAGCTAATATCTAGTCGAGTGTTGACCAGATACATAAGCGACTCGATAAGCTGCCTATACAGTGTAGGATCAAACTCCTCTGATCCCGATACATCAATCTTCCTCCAGTTGGAAACTAGAGGTATGGCCATAGCTCTATAGTCCTCCATCCTGAATCTCTTCAAGATCTCTACTGCATACTTCCCCTGTCCAATGAAGAAGCACCCACCTCTCTGCCAAACCTCAAGACCTAGAAAGTAATGCATCAACCCAAGGTCTTTCATCTCAAACTCCACTGTAAGATTGGACTTGCAGTCCTTGATCAACTCCTCATCTCCTGTAAGAAAGAGATCATCCACATATAGAACTAGTATGAGAGGTACTGTTATCACCAAACTTGTAGTTGCCCCTAGAGATAGATCCAAGATGGATGGTAGAGGGGATGGGCAACCAAAGAGGTGCAACCAAGATAGCCTCGACTCCCAATGGATGGTTGTCACGTCAATCGAGGCAATCTTCACTTTATGTTATCTAGCCCAAGACAACAAAGGGGGAGACCCATATCTACTCCCGATAGGAGAGATCAGACCAAGACACCAGATCAAATCAAATATGGATGAAGTACGTCAGGTGTATGGTGAACCCTAGATCTATGGATGAAGTCACAAGATGAGTAATAGGTTGGATCAAGAGGTTTAAACAATGTAGATTTGGTCCAATTTGGTTATGTGAGTGACATATGAGATTTGAAACAAGATCCAGGGTGAGGGTACTAGTCAAAGATGAGAAAATCCACTGCCTTGGGAACCGTGTCCAATGCAGTGTAGTTAGGGACAAAATTGGGGCTAACCAGTACCAAAGATAAGCTTGATGAGTGGATATGACAAGGTCTAGGTGTTCAAGCAGCAAGACAAAGACCAAACCACAAGCAAACTCAACAACCCAGAAAAGTTGTGAGGGCTTGGAGAAAGATCAGTGCCTTGGGAAGTGGGCCAAATGGAGTCGGATGTCCACCAAACTGTAGATCAGGGATGTTGCGGTGTAAAGCTAGGTGGGTCTTGAAAATTAGGATCATCCAATGGCTGGATCTCAGTAGATCTGAGATCTAAGATGTATCACTAAGTGACCCAAGTGGGGCTCAACCCTCAAAATGAGGAATGGGGTCCACAAGGTGAAAATCACTAAAGTGACACACTAGGGGTAGGTTATCAGCAGTGTAAATTAAGGATCAAGTGGGATCTCACCTACCCAGGTGCTAGATCATATCAAATTCACCTGTCCAAGAAGTGCGACCTCACTTGGAGAGGTTAATTTGCCTTGGGAAATGGGTCGGATGAAGGCCAATCCACACCAAACTATAGATCCGAATTGCCGTGGATGCTATAGAGGTGGGTTTTAAATGTTTTACCCAAAAGCCAAGTAGATCTTAGTAGATCTGAGAAAAATGTAAAATGAGGGTTTTGAATTATGAGGGTTTTAATGAGTTAGACAAATGGATAGATCATGGAATGAGAAATTTACCTTGAGATCATACCTGTGTGATGGATGAGGTTGCCTTTGATGTCGAGGAGAATTCCCGCAGAGATCAAATGAGAGATTGTTGATTTTGCTTGCCAAAAGATGATGCCCTAGCCCACATGTGCACCCTCCTCTACCTGTCAAACCAAGGAAGTCGATTCAATCAGAAAGATCAAGCATGGAGGAAATACAAGCGAAATGCAATAGCAACATGAAGTAGAAGGTTAGAGACAGTAATACTCCCTATTACCAACGAAGAAATCCAAGAAAGAAGTAGGGAGGCTCCTCCCCTACCAATATGTCCTCCTCAAACCAATTCGGCCTCCACCTGTAGATGACAAAATTGTGGTACAAAAGATATCAAGACAATATCTCCAATAACCCAGTGCAAAGGAAGAATAAACGAATGAACTCCAAAAGCATTCACCACAACACAACAGATAGATGCAATAGTATTTTTCTATTCCAATAATCCAGAGCCAAAAGTCTTCTTTACAATGAGAAGCTCTCTCCTTTAAATAGGATGGAGAGAGGCCATAATCCTAACCAATTTTTGAATGAGTGGCCAAGATTAAAAGATCGAAAGATCTAATCAATGGTTGAGATGAGCTCAACAATACAATACATGGATCAACTCAATAATACAATATAATAATGAACAAATCACCCATAATAGGGGGGTCCCACCAAATGTCAATGATAAAACATAAGAAATAGCTCATGGTGGGTCCAAGGGGTAATTTCTAACACCCTTGGTCAATACCCATAGCACAATGTCATCAAAATAATCATCTAAGCACCAAATCGTGCCTCTCTGGGAAAGTCGTGAGCCTTGGAAGGCTCCAAAAATCATCATAAAATGCCAAAAGTGATGGTGTGGGTCTCACTGGAAGCTGAAACTGCTGGAGAAGGTGTGGAAGACATCCCACTCATCATCAATCTTCATCCCATGCCATAACCTTGCCTCAGTAGCCCAAATCGAATTTCTCTTTAGCCATTTTCACGATTTCTAGACTACCTCGGGAACTGTGAAACTGCCCAAACTTCCTCCTGGAGTGCCTGTGCTGTCAAGGTAAGATTACCAATGTGTCTGGGAGGGGGGTAATATGGTAATAACAAGTGGCTGGACCACCCCCTCCACGCACAACGCCCTAGGTGAACCCATCAAACCTCTGCTCTGCTCTGACAGGGCCTCTGATAGGCCAAAACTGCTCTAGGATAGCCCATTGAGGATAAATATCACTGTAAGTGCCCGAGACTAAAAACAGACTGTCCCATTGGACTCAGAAGGTCCAAAATCATCTAAGATGTGTACTCATACACCTTATAGACCTCTGCATGGTCAAAAATAAATATTCATCATATCCGACAGACCAAATAATAATAATCTGTAAAAGTGCTGAAAAGCACAAATCATCATCATCAGCCTGAAACCACTGCATATAACCACCATGGTGACCTGTACCAGACCATATAACATATCTCTGTATCATCTGAGGTCTGCCACCTCATGTCCTGTGGTTGACTTTTGGTCAAACTGGGTTTGACCAAGTCAACATGACCAAAATATAACCCAAACTGTCATCAAACTGCTGCAAGGTGTCAAAGGTTAAAACATGCTTTACAATCCATTCAAATAGCAATTATAACCAAAAGTAATCATTACTAGCGATCTAAATCCAAATATATAAGGTCATTAATTATTATTTATAACTCAGACTAGACTTTGAAGACCATACTCACTTCATAGTTGTGATCAATTTGCTAGTGAAGGGTGAAAGCTAAAATAAAAATGGCTAGGCCAAGGGATGACTTACTGACTTAACACTATGACACTTTGGATATGGAAAAGGGAATACACACCATATCATATACCGGACAAGCAATAACATAGGGAATGGCGGTGTCTCACAAATGGGTAAGTTGTTCAAAGAGTGTTTATTCACTTTGGCAGATGCTCACAATCCATAATACAAATGAGGCCAACAATCTTTTTGATATAGAGTTTAAGTTCCATTGCTTTTTGGGCCTTTAGTTTCCATAGCCTTTGATCTATGTCTGTTTATAAACACATTGCATAGATTTACATTTCATAGGCTTCTTGCTGCAGGTGTGTTTTTAAGGCACTTGTTTACTTGAGCACTTCTAGGTGAGTCTTTAGACAGCTTGTTTACCTAGGTATTTACATTTCACAATAGATATAACATTTGATATTTCTTTGCTAGATTCATTTGGCTTTTCACAATAGATATAACATTTTCTTTTCACAATTGTGTATTCATGGTAGCACTATCTGTTTCAGGTTTAGCCAACATCTTTAGTGACTAAGGGGACTAATCCAACTCACCAAAGGTAAGTTTTGTCACCAACTCAGAGCCAAGACACAATAAACAAGGAAGCTCATCCAATATAGAGGCTACAGCGGGGAAAAGTCCTCCATGCCACTAGTTAAGTAGTAAGTCAAGGTAATGAACAAACTGGGTAGGTAATGGTTGGATGAAGATAGTGAATAATGAGACCAACACTAGTAAGCCAAAGTATGGTGGGAATGATCACCTCTATTCTCCCTAGGGAGGGTGAAACCAATGAGTATAGGTCAAGAACTTCTAAGTCTGAGTAGGGACAAATATGATATATAAAAGTACAACCAGGTCCACATATCTATATGATCGCCAGATCATGATACTAAATGCTAAGACATGCTATAAGAATGAAAATAAAAGCAATATAACCATAACACCATAATATACCTGCTGAGTCATATACCTGAATGCTCATCATCTGAGCCAACATCTGTCTTCTGAAACTGCTGCTGTAACTCTGGGCACTACTGACTGCTCTGTACAATGTTGAAATATTGTAACTTCTAAGAATATTATATTTGTATTTCATTATTCTGGAGATGTTTCATTCCTTTGATGGGACTTTGTTATGTATCCGAAGATGTTTATTCCTCCGAGAGGTTGTGGTAACTAGGGTTATTAGATCTCCCATGTGAGGTCGGCCCTGAGTTAGTGGTTTAGGGGTTATTAGACTCTCTTAGGAGAGGTCGGCCCCATTAGGGTAAAAAGTCAGTCGGAAAACAAGTATAAGTAGAGGAGGTATGTTCCTCATTTATCTCATTCATTCATCCACTTGTGATTGGCGCACTAGTGAGAGAGAGGTCTGCATAGGAGGAGAAGGAGCTCTAGTCTTGGACTACATCTTTGTATTGGTTGATTATCTATATTGAGGAAAGCTTTGCTGGGTTTTCTACCCCATGAGGGTTTCCCAGGGTAAATCTTTGTCTATCTTGTGATTGTGTTTCTTTCAGTGATCTTGCTTGTGAAATTAGGCTAAACTTAACATGGTATCAGAGCCAGCCTGAATAGGCATCTTTCATAAGGTGAAAATACCTCTCTCTCCTCCTCCGGTGAAAATTAGGGTTTCTGCAAAAGTTGAAATTTTTGGATTCTGATTGCATGGCTGGATAGCCCTCCTCAAAATCGAAGTTTTGAGCCTTGGATTGAGATTTTTGGTTGGGTAGAACTCCGGGAAAGTCAAATCCTAGTTTGACCAAAAGTGCAGAAAACCAGAAAACCAAAGAACCAGAAAAGCTGCGCACCTGTGCACTAGTGAACCAGAAAAGCTGCGAACCTGTGCACCAGAAAACCAGAAAAGAGAAGACCAGAAAACCAAAAATTTTGTTGCAGATCCGGAAGGTGAAAAGTTGAAGTTTCCAGAAGCAGAACACACCAGAACTTTCAACTCAATCAAGCACATCTCCTGGTAAGTGTTATTCTATCAATTGAGAAACTTCAATCTCTTTGACCCTTAAATAAGATGGCTCCAAGCAAAGCTTGAAGACAAGCTAGAGGGTATAGAAAATTTCTGGGCATGGAAATACAGAATTGGTCTCATTCTTGAAGAGAATGATCTTGCCCAATATATCAAGGATGAGGTTGCAGAACCTGAAGAAGATGAAGCCAAAGAGAAGCATAGGAAGGATTTGATTAGGGCAAAGAGAATCATTGTTGATTCTATCAAAGACCACTTGATTCCCCAAGTGGCATCCAAGAAGACTCCAAAGGAAATGTATGATGCCCTTTCCAGAATGTATGAAGGAAAGAACATCAATAGGAAAATGAACCTGAGAGCTCAATTGAAGAGCACCAAGATGAATAAAGGAGAATCTGTTCAAGACTATTTCTCAAGGGTTTCTCAGTTCAAGGAACAACTAGATGCTATTGGAGATACCCTTGATGAAGATGAACTAGTCATGACTGCTCTAAATGGTCTCACTCGATCTTGGGAGTCCTTCATCCAAATTATGTGTGCCATAAAAGAAAGTATGAAGTTTGATGTGGTTTGGGAGGATTACATTCAAGAAGAAGCTAGGGTTGCCAACAGAGAAGCCTTGCTCAAAGAAGATGACCAAGCCTTGGCCACCCACACCAAGAGAAGAAGGAATCAATCCCACTTCAAGAAGAATAGTTCCAAATTATGTGTGCCATAAAAGAAAGTATGAAGTTTGATGTGGTTTGGGAGGATTGCATTCAAGAAGAAGCTAGGGTTGCCAACAGAGAAGCCTTGCTCAAAGAAGATGACCAAGCCTTGGCCACCCACACTAAGAGAAGAAAGAATCAATCCCACTTCAAAAAGAATAGTTCCAAGGAGTCTCAACCTCCACAAAGATTTCAAAAGAGAAGAGGAACTAATCAAAGAAGAGATTACTCCTCATTTCAATGTTTTACTTGTCACAAAATAGGACACATTGCTAAGGATTGTCCTCTAAAGAAGAAAAAGGGTTTTCACCACAAAAGACATCAAGCTCATTTAGCAGAAGATGATAGTGAAGAAGAAGAGGAGGAAAGGCCTCAAAAGAAAAGATCTAAAGTAGAAGAAAAAGAAGATGCAAAAGAATATGTTCTATTCTCTGCACTCTCTGGGGTAGTAACACCTGGAGAAGCTACATGGCTCATTGATAGTGGTGCTTCAAAGCACATGATAGGTCAAAAGAAGACTCTTTCAAAACTCGAAGAAAAGACTTCTCCACAGAAGGTATCCCTTGGAGATGACTATCAATATCCCATCAAGGGAGTTGGTGAGCAAGTTACAAGCTTGATTCTGGAACCCCATTGAAGATGAAGGAGATCTTATATGTACCAGGTTTGAAGAAGAACTTACTCTCTATCTCTGCTTTGGATAAGAAAGGCTATAGGGTTGCATTCATAGATGGGCAAGTACTAATGTGGCCCAAAGGAAAATCAATTGAGGATGCAATTGTTATTAGTGAAGAGGAAGGAGGTCTATACAAACTCAAGGGCCATCCAGAAGCTGCCCTTGTACATGAAGCCACTAGCCCAAATGAGCTATGGCATGGGAGGCTTGCTCACATTAACTACAAAGCACTACCTCATGTGAGAAAGGTAGTTATAGGACTTCCAGACTTAAAGATTGATCATGATGGCACATGCAAAGGATGTGCAAAAGGGAAGAATATCAAGAACCCATTTCCAAAGAGTGAAACAAAGACTAAGAGTACCTTGGAATTAATTCATTTAGATGTATGTGGACCAATGCCCTCCACATCTTTGAGTGGATATGAATACTATCTTACATTTATTGATGACTATTCAAGAAAGACTTGGATATACTTTCTAAAAGGAAAGAATGAAGTCTTTGGAAAGTTTAAGGAGTTCAAAGCCTTGATAGAAAATCATTCAGAAAAGAAGATCAAAATACTCAGGACAGATAATGGCGGAGAATATACTTCAAAGGATTTTGAAGACTTTTGTAAAAAAGTTGGAATCAAGAGGGAACTAACCACACCCTACAATCCCCAAGAAAATGGTGTTGTGGAAAGAAAGAATAGAACTATTATGGAAGCAGTAAAAACTATGATACATGATCAAGACCTACCTATGTACCTATGGGCTGAAGCAGCTAGGACAACAATCTATGTGCAGAATAGACTATCTCATAGTGCTCTTGATTTTAAAACTCCAGAAGAAGTGTTCACAGGAAAGAGACTTGAGGTAAGTCACCTCAAGATATTTGGATGCCCAGTATACATTCACATTCCAAAAGAAAAGAGGGCCAAGCTAGATCCCCCTGGAAAGAAGGGAATTTTTGTTGGATATTGTGAAGCATCCAAAGCATTCAGAATCTACATCCTAGGTTTCCATCATATGGAAATAAGTAGGGATGTGACATTTGATGAAGAAGCAGCTCTCAAGAGATCTAGGAAGTGCCAGTATGAAGAAGTATATGAAGAAGATGCACCTTCCAGAACTGTAGAGGCTGTACCCAACCCTGAAGTTGTAACACCAGAAGACCATGACATGTTAGAACCACAAGAACCCCCTATTACAAACATATCAAGAAAGAGAAAGCTAGCATGGGAAAGAGACATTATTCTAGGAGCAGAAAAGTATGGAGCTCCTGAAGGCTCCACCAGAGTGAGCAAGAAACCAAAGTCATTTTCCAACTATATGTCTTTGATGTGTGATCTGGTAGATCAAGAACCCACTAGTTATGAAGAAGCATCTCATAAGAAAGAATGGGTAGAGGCAATGACTGGGGAGTACCAGTCAATAATGAAGAATGATGTTTGGGATATAGTTCCCAAACCAAAAGACAAAAGTGTGGTATCCTCCAAATGGATATACAAAAATAAAGCATGCTGCGGATGGTAGCATTGAAAAATTTAAGGCAAGGTTTGTGGCCAGAGGATTCTCTCAGAAAGAGGGAATTGACTATGAAGAAACATTTGCACTAGTTGCTAGGTACACTTCCATTAGAACCATCATGGCACTTGCATCCATAATGAAGTGGGAACTACACCAGATGGATGTAAAGACAACCTTCCTGAATGGTGTGATTGAGGAAGAAGTGTTCATAGAACAACCACAAGGATTTGAAGTGGAAGATGGAAGAACCCATGTGTGCAAACTGAAGAAGGCTTTGTATGGGTTGAAGCAAGCTCCCAGAGCTTGGTATGGAAGAATTGACAGTTTCTTGAGAAGCTTGGGCTTTACCAAAAGTAAAGCTGATCCTAATCTTTATCTCAAGGTTATGAATGAGAACCTGTCATATTGTTGCTATATGTGGATGATCTATTTCTGATTGGAAATGAGAAACAGATTATCGAGTGCAAGAAGAAGCTCTCTTCAGAATTTGAGATGAAAGATCTCGGATTGATGCACTACTTCCTAGGTCTGGAAGTATGGCAAGGCCCAAAAGGAATCTTTCTCAACCAGGGTAAGTATGCTGTGGAAATCTTGAAAAGATTCGATATGTTGGAATGCAAAGCCATGGCCACTCCCATGGATTCCAACTTGAAGCTGTTAGCTGATGACTCTTCAAAGTTAGTGGATGTGACTCTGTACAGACAGATTATTGGGTCATTAATGTATCTGACAAATACCAAGCCAGATCTATGCTTTGCGGTGAACACCCTGAGTCAGTATCTAGTGGAACCTAGACGGGTTCACCTGATAGCTGCAAAGCATGTGATGAGGTACCTAAAGGGTACGATAGATTTTGGTCTATGTTATCATGGGGATCATGACTTCAGATTGTATGGCTACACAGATGCTGATTGGGCAGGAAGTGTACATCGGGTGGATGTTATTGTCTAGGATCTGCAATGATCTCGTGGTATAGCAGGAAGTAGTCTAGTGTGGCTCTCAGCACAGCTGAAGTGGAATATATAGCTGCTTGCTCTGCTAGTTGTGAAGCGGTATGGCTTCAAAAGTTGTTATCAGGTTTGTTTGACTTAGAGATGGACCCCACTATGATCCTGTGTGACAACCAGAGTTGTATCAAGATGACAAAGAATCCAATATTCCATGATAAGTCAAAGCACATAGAGATCCGGTATTTCTATATACAGAATATGGTGCAGAAAGGAGCTATCAAGCTTGAGTATGTAAGCATTGACGAACAAGTTGCTGATATATTGACCAAACCTCTGTCTCGAGTAAAGTTTGAGTATTTCCGAGACAAGCTTGGTGTTGTTCAGAAGGACCCTCCTCGAAAGGGGGAGTGATATGGTCGATGATGATATTTGGATACTGGTATCGATGATGAGATTGCCTATATTGACATTAAGGTCAATAATAAGGATACCTGTATTGATGAGGATACTGTATTGATGATGAGAATATTGTATCGATGATATGGATACTTATATCAATGATGAGGTTACCTGTTCCAACGATGAGGTTGATGATGAGGTTACCTGTTCCAACGATGAGGTTGATGATGAGGATTACCTGTTCCGATGATGAGGTCGATGTAGTGGTACTTAGACTTTGTCTAAGAGGACTATTGAGATTGCATCATCCCTGGACTTATGTCCTAAAGTGATAGGGATTGATCATCCCGTAAGTGGATCAGGATTGCATTGTCCTTGGACTTATGACCTAAAGTGATAGGGATTGATCATCTCGTAAGTGGATTAGGATTGCATTGTCCTTGGACTCATGTCCTAAAATGATAGGGATTGATCATCCCGTAAGTGGATCAGGATTGCATCGTCCTTGGACTCATGTCTTAAAGTGATAAGGACTAATCATCCTGTAAGCTGATTCGGGTTTGCATCGTCCCTAGACATGGTGAGATGTCTTAAAGTGATAAGGACTAATCATCCTGTAAGCTGATTCGGGATTGCATCGTCCCTAGACATGGTGAGATGTCTTAAAGTGATAAGGACTAATCATCCTGTAAGCTGATTCGGGATTGCATCGTCCCTAGACATGGTGAGATGTCTTAAAGTGATAAGGACTAATCATCCTGTAAGTTGATTCGGGATTGCATCGTCCCTAGACATGGTGAGATGTCTTAAAGTGATAAGGACTAATCATCCTGTAAGTTGATTCGGGATTGCATCGTCCCTAGACATGGTGAGGTGTCTTAAAAGGATAAGGATTGATCATCCTGTAAGTTGATCTAGATTGCATCGTCCATAGACATGAGAGATGTCTTAAATTGAGAGGGATTGATCATCCCATAAGAAGATCAGGATTGTATCATCCTTGGACCTATGTCCTAAAGTGAGAGGGATTGATCATCCCGTAATAGGATCTTGTGCATTGCAGAGTATGCTGCTATGTTGATACTGTTGATCGAGAGGATCCAGATGATCTAGATGACGATGCTGTTGATCTTGATGATCTAGATGACGATGCTGTTGATCGTGATGATCTAGATGACGATGTTGTTGATCGTGGTGGTCTAGATGACGATGCTGTTGATCGTGGTGGTTTAGATGACGATGCTGCTGATCGTGATGTTCTAGATGACGATGATGTTGATCGAGAGATCCAGACGATGAGGCTGTTGATCGAGGGATCCAGATGATGATGTTGATTAGTAGATCCAGATGATGAGGCTATTGATCGATGTTGATGATGCTGTAGCTGATCAAGTGCTGCAGAAGATGAAGACTCAATACTGACGATGCTGATGTTCCAGTATTGATTATGTTCCAGTAACTGAATGAGTTACTGATGATGATGTATAAAGAAAGCTTCCAATGATTTATAGATGTATCATGTATCATGTAGTCAATGACTCCTTGCTCCTGCAGATGTTGTTATAATATCCTTCTCGTTAAGGGGGAGTGTTGAAATATTGTAACTTCTAAGAATATTATATTTGTATTTCATTATTCTGGAGATGTTTCATTCCTCCGATGGGACTTTGTTATGTATCCGGAGATGTTTATTCCTCCGAGAGGTTGTGGTAACTAGGGTTATTAGATCTCCCATCCCATGTGAGGTCGGCCCTGAGTTAGTGGTTTAGGGGTTATTAGACTCTCCTAGGAGAGGTCGGCCCCATTAGGGTAAAAAGTCAGTCAGGAAACAAGTATAAGTAGAGGAGGTATGTTTCTCACTTATCTCATTCATTCATCCACTTGTGATTGGCGCACTAGTGAGAGAGAGGTCTGCATAGGAGGAGAAGGAGCTCTAGTCTTGGACTACATCTTTGTATTGGTTGATTATCTATATTGAGGAAAGCTTTGTTGAGTTTTCTACCTCATGAGGGTTTCCCAGGGTAAATCTTTGTCTATCTTGTGATTGTGTTTCTTTCAGTGATCTTGCTTGTGAAATTAGGCTAAACTTAACATACAAATGGCTAAATAGCTACATCGGTCATCTCTCTGAGTGTCCTGAGACTCAGTCATGGCATGGGAAATACACTGTTGTCCATAATAATAATCATGATCCATAAATAGATGCTTATCTTAGCATCTCAATGCAAGGGAACTGGCTGAATAGTGTATTGGAATAAGAAAAATAATGTATGGTAGTCCGACTACTATATATGTGATAACATGTACCTCACTTGCCAAAAAGTACAGGTTATGGTCTACCTCACTCTGCTGGAATCCCATCTCTCGTAGATAGCTGTCAATCCTCGAGTACCATGCTCGAGGTGCCTGTTTGAGCCCATAAAGAGCTCTCTGCAGTCTGCATACATGAGACTCTCTACTCTCCACCTCAAGCCCCTCTGGTTGCTCAATATAAACCTCTTCCTCAATCACTCCATTGAGGAAGGCTGTCTTCACGTCCATCTGATGAACGTGCCAACCCATCTCTGCTGCCAATGATAGGATAGTCCGAATAGAAGAATACCTAGCGACATGGGCGAAGGTTCCTGTTATCACCTAAACTGTAGTTACCCCTATGGATGTATCCAGTCATGGATGGCAATAGGGAAGGGCAACTCAAAAGGTGCAACCACGATCACCTCGACCTCCAATATATGGTTGTCACGCCAGTCGAGGCAACCTTCACTTTATGTTATCTAGCCCAGACAACAAAGGGGGAGACCCGATCTACTCCCGACAGGAGAGATCAAAACCAAAACACCAAATCAGGGTATTTCTAAGTGAAGTTAGGTGTATGGTTTATCCTAGACCTTATAGGTTGAAGTCACAAGCCAAGTGAGGGGTTCAATAGGTATAGCTTTGGTTCATGGTTGATGTGAGAGTGACTTATAATGTTTGAAGTGAGATCTAGGGCTAGTGTACTAGTACAATGTCAGAAGACTCACTGCCTTGGGAACCGTGTCCAGTGCAGGGTAGTTTAAGGGTTGTATTGGGGCTAACTAGTACAGATGACAAGCTTGACCATGATATATGATAGCTTCAAGGGTTTAGTTCACCATGCATAGGTCAATCCACAAGTCAATCCAACAATCTAGGAGAGTCGAATTAACTTGGAGAGAAGCCAGTGCCTTGGGAATTGGGAAGTGGAGTCAAAGTAGGGTTGACTTGTGGTTTAGGACTCCTAGTACATGGGACAAGTAGGCAATAGGGGTCTTGATGGATGAATGTGTCTAGATCTAGGTTTGACCCAAGTGGACCACAATCCCTTAAAACAAGGAATGCTATCCCCAAGGCAAGATTTGACAAAGTGATAGTCTAGACCTAGGTTTTGAATTATTCCGGTTTCAAATCTCCAAAAATCTCAAGTACCCACGTCCTAGAAGTGAGTCAACTCACTTCTCCAAGGTGGTGCGACTTTGCCCAAGGAGGCTAAAAAGTGGGGTTAGGTGGGTCAAGACAAGTCGGATGGCATCCAAACTTTAGATCCGGGTAGGTTAGTCAAGTAGGAGTATGGATCTATAATTTCGTGGCAATCCAACGGCTAGATCTTAGTAGATCTGAGTTTGAGTGTTCCAAGTGGTCCAAAATGGGGATTAAATCCCTTAAAATGTGGAATAGGGCCCACAAGGTGAATTTCAGAAAAGTAACCACCTGGGTGTATGTTATTTGATGTGTAGATGACAAATCAAGTGGAATCTCAAACACCCACCACCTAGATCTAGGTCAACTTGCTCAAACTAGGAAGTGCACTTTGCTTGGGAGGAGCTAAGTTGGCATGGGAGGGGGGTCAAACGGAAGCCAATCCTCACCAAACTATAGATCCAGGATGTCGTGGATACTATAGAGGTGGGTTTTCAATATTATGCCCAACAACCCAGTAGATCTAAGTAGATCTGTGAAAATGTAAAATGGGGTTTTAATTAATTAGGGTTTTAAATGTTTTTGACAATTGGATAGATCATGGAGATAGAACTTACCTTGAGATCATACCTGAGTGATGTGAATGAGATGCCTTGATGTTGAGGAAGATTCCCGTAGAGATCAAATGAGAGATTGTTGATTTGCTTGCCGAATTGATGCCCTAGCCCACAAGTGCGACCTCCTCTACCTGTCAAACCAAGGAATAGCGATTCAATCAGTAAGATCAAGCATGGAGGAAATACAAGAGAAATGCAATAGTAACATGAAATAGAAGGTCCTGTGACAGTAATACTCCCTGTTACCAACGAAGAGCTCCAAAGAAGAAGTAGGGAGAGTCTTCCCCTACCAATACCTCCTCCTCCAAGCAAATCGGCCTCCACCTGTAGATGCAAAATCGTGGTACAAAATATATGGCAAACAAGATCTCCAATAACTCAGTGCAAAGGAAGAACCAACGAACGAACACCAAAAACATTCACCACAACACTGGAGATAGATGCAATAATAATTTTCTATTCCAATAATCCAGAGCCAAAAGTCCCTTTACAATGAGAGGCTCTCTCCTTTAAATAGGAAGGAGAGGCACCAAAACCCTAACCACTTTTTGAATGAGTGGCTAAGATTAAAAGATACAAATGTCTAATCAATGGTTGAGATGAGCTCAACAATAAAATACATAGATCACTAATAAAATATAATGTAAGTGGACAAAATCGCCCTACAAGAGGGGAATCCCACCAAATCATGATGACAAAATATCATAAGAGGCTTATGGTGGGTCCAAGGGGTAATTTTATCCCTCCTTGGTCAATCCCCATAGCACAATAACCAAAAAATAATCATGAATGTACCAAATCGTGCCTCCATAGTGAAGTCGTGGTCCTCAAAAGACCTCAAAAATCCACAGAAAGTGCCATAAGTGATGGATGCGGGCCCCGATGAAGCTGAAACTGCTGGAGAAGGTGTGGGAGGTCCCGATCTATCATCACTGATCATCCCATGCCATAACTTTGCCTCAGTAGCCCAAATCGATTTCCTCAATAGCCATTTCTACCAATCCTGAAATGCCTCGGGAAGCGCGAAACTGCCCCAAACAGCCTCCTGGAGTGCTGGCGCTGTCAAGGTGAGGGCACCAGTGTGTCCGGAAGGGGGGTAATATGGTAAAAACAAGTGGCTGGACCACCCCCTCCATCATCAGCACCCTAGGTCAACTGGATAAAAATCACATCTGCTCCGACAGGGCCTCCGACAGACCAAAACTGCACTAGGACAGCCTACTGAGGCTAAATCATCACTGTAAGTGCCCGGAACTGAAAACAAACTGTCCCATTGGACTCAGAAGGTCCAAATCCATCCAAGATGTGTACTCATACACCATATGAATCTCTGCATGATCAAAATAAATATCCAATATACCGGATCAAGGTCAATAATAATGCGCTGTACATATACAAACACTGCTGCAACCCCAGAATCATCATCATAACCCTGTAGCTGCTGCATAGAGTCATCATGTATGTATACATAGACCATATATCATCTATCCATATCATCATAAGGTCCAACATCTCATGTCCCATGGTCCTCCATGGTCAAACTAGGTCTAACCAAGACCAAATATAACTCAGATCATCATTAATAGCTGCTGCAAAGTGTCAAGGTTAATATATGCTCTACAACTTATTCAAATAACAATTATAACACAGAGTAATCATGACTGGCGATCTAAATCCAAATATATACTGTCGTTAATTATTATTATTGTTCAGACTAGACTTTCAGGATCATACTCACTTCATAGTTGTGATCAATTTGCTAGTGAAGGGTGAAGGCTTAAATTAACTGGCTAGGCTAAGGGATGACTTAACTGTCTTGACTTTGTGACACTTTGGCAAGGGAAAGGGAATACACCATAGTATATACTGAATGAGCAATAACACAGGGAATGGCGGTGTCTCACAAATGGATGAGTTGTTTAAAGAGGGTCTATTCACCTTCACAGATGCGCACAATCCATAATACAAATAAGGCCAGCAATTGTTTAGATGTAGCTTTTAAGTTCCATTGCTTTTTGGGCCTGAAGTTTCCATAGCCTTGATCTATGTGTGTTTACAAACACATTGCATAGATTTACATTTTTCTTTTAGGCTTTCTGCTGCAGGTGTGTTTTTAAGGCACTTGTTTACCTGAGCACTTCTAGGTGTGTCATGGACAGCTTGTTTACCTAGGTATTTATTTTCCACAAGATATAACATTTCATTTTCATTGCCATGTTCATTTGGCATGCCTCTCATTCATGTGTGTTTAGAAACACATTGCATGAATGGGCTTTTCATACAAGATATAGCATTTCATTTTTCCAGATTTTGTATACATGGCAGCACTAAAAGTTTCAGGTTTAGCCAACACGACTTTAGTGACTAGGGGGAATTCACAAGGAACTCCAACTCACCATAGGTAAGTTTTGTCACCAACTTAGAGTCGAGACACAATAAACAAGGAAGCTCATCCAATACAGAGGCTACAGTGGGGAAAAGTCCTCCATGCCACTAGTCAAGTAGTAAGTCAGGGTGATAATCTAAAAGGTAGGCCATGGATGGATGAAGACAATGAAATGATGGAGCCAACACTAGCAAGCCAAAGTATGGTGTAATGATCACCTCTATTCTCCCTAAGGAGGGTATGTACCAATGAGTATGAATAGTGAACTTCTAAGTCTGAGTAGGGACAATATAATATATATAATAGATCAACCAGGTCCATATATCTATATGATCGCCAGATCATGACACTAAGTGCTAAGACATGCTATGAGAATAAGTATAAAAGCAATCTAACCATAACACTATGATATACCTGCTGAGTCATATACCTGAAAGCTCATCAACCTGTACCATCATCTGTCCTCTGAGACTGCTGCTGTAACTCTGGGCACTACTGTCTGCTCTGTACCAATGGTATAATGGCTACATCGGTCATCTCTCTGAGTGTCCTGAAACTCAGTCATGGCATGGGGAATATAACTGCTGTCCACAATCTGATAGTGATCCAATATAGATGCTCATCTCAGCATCTCAAATGCAAGGGAACTGGCTGAATAGTGTACTGGAATGAGAAAAATAATGTATGGTAGCCCGACTACTATATATGTGATAACAGTTCCTCATAGTCAATACCTTCCTTCTGCGAATACCCCTTCGCCACGAAGCATGCCTTGTACTTCTCCACACTTTCGTCTGCTGCATGCTTTACCTTGTAGATCCATCTAGATCCCACCACCTTCTTATCCCGTGGCCTTTGAACAACCTCCCATACATGATTCTTCATGATTGAGGCATACTCCTCAACCATGGCCTCTTGCCACACATCATGTTGTGCAGCCTCCTCGAAACTAGAAGGTTCAGAGTCAATCAACTCTGTCATCAGTTCCATATAGCTCAGTCTATCTAGTGGTACGCTACGTTTGAAGGATCTCCGCGGAAGACTCACCTGTCTGGAATCCTGAACTGTGGACCTATACCACTTAGGTCGTGGCCTAGTGTCTGCCTGCTGCGGCTGCTGGATGTCCTCCTGCTGTTGCTCATCCTCCCCATCAAAGATAGGAGGATCCTGTCCACCTGACTCCCTCTGACTACCAGAGCCAGTGCCCTGTGTCTGAATCTGTACCTGTGACTCCTCCAACTTGACTTCCTCTGAGTCCTCAGCTGGCTGCTCCTGTGCTGGTAAGTCCATAGATCTTCTCAAGGCTCTGTCCTCATCAAACTGGACATCCTTGCTCACAATGATCCTCTTGTGAGCTAGGTTATACACTCTATAAGCCTTGGAAGTCTCACTATACCCAACTAGAAGCCCCTTCTCTCCAGAAGGATTCAGCTTCTCCCTAGTGTTAGCATGAATGTGACAATAGCAGATACTACCAAATATGCGTAAGTGACTCACATCTGGCCTAGTACCTGTGAATACCTCCTCAGGTGTCTTCCTCCCCAATGTTGTGTGGGGACACCTGTTCTGGACATATACTGTAGTCTGAAATGCCTCGACCCATAGGAATAGAGGTAATTCTTGATCAAATAACATGGCCTTAGCTGCACTCACTAGTGTCCTGTTCTTCCTCTCCGTCACTCCATTCTGCTGCGGGGTATGAGGAACAGTGTGTTCCTTCCCGATCCCCTCTGATGCACAGTACTCCACAAACTCTCTGTCAGTGTACTCACCACCGTTTTTTGTCCTCAATATCCGGATCTTTCCCCCTGTTTGGTTCTCCACGAGAGTTTTGAATTCTCTGAACCGATCAAAAACCTCTAACTTGGCCTTCAGCATAAAGATCCAGGTTTTCGTGGAATAGTCATCAATGAATGTGATGCAGTAACTGTAACCACTGAATGAATGTACACTCATCGGTCCGCATACATCCGAATGCACCAAGTCTAAGGCTCCCTCAGACTTGTGCTCACTATGTGGGAAAGGTTTCTTGATGTTCTTCCCCAACGCACAACCCTTGCAGTGGTTGTGCTTGTCCTCCTGAACTAAAGGAACTCCAATGACTGCCTGTCTCAGATGCCTCAGTGCACCATGGTGTAAGTGTGCCATCCTCCTATGCCACAACTCACAATCACTGCTGCTGCTACTGACCAGAGCCTTTGCAGGCTCAAACTGTAGTCTGTAAACCTTCCCACTTCGAACCCCAATCACCCTGTCTAATCTCTGATCTGACCCATGTGGCCTGATATATACTTTCCTGTCACAGACGACACTAGAAAACCCTTGTCTTCTAGTGTGGAAACTGATATGAGATTCTTGGTCATCCCTGGGACATATAGCACATCAGCAAAGCTGATAGGTTTTCAAGACTCCCTCTGAAACAATACAGTGCCAACACCCTGCGTTTGATACCGTGCATCATCTCCTAACTCAATATGGAGATTTATTCCACCCTCCTGCAAGCTCTTGAAGAACCCTCTGTGTCCTGTCATGTGACAAGATGCACCGCTATCCACATACTAGATACTGCTGCTAATGGAGCTTGCCATGCAAGCTATCAAACAAAAGTCCTCCTCAAAACTTTTGCTGAAATCATCCACCTCTGCAGATCCTTCCATCTGTGTGTTGTTGTTGTTGTTGTTCTTCTCTGGGCACTGGGAAGCAAAGTGTCCATGCTTGTGACAAATGAAGCACTTGACTTTTGCCATGTCCAAGTTCTTCTTGCCACCCTTCTTCTTCTTTACCTTCCCCTTACCTTTTCTTGTTCGGCTAGAGATTCTTCATCCACGATCTGTGTAGTACCGCTGGATGAAGCTGAACCTGGACCCATCTGGGTCTCTTCTTGTGCGAAGTCATCCCACAATCTCTGCCAGTTAGGGAGCTTCTCCCTAGCCACCACGCCTTTGACAAAGACGTCCCATGGCTTAGAGAATCCATTGAGAGCTATACGCACTAGCTCCTCATCCTCAGTCTTAGAGCCCACTGCTCCAAGCTCATCCCTATTCTGTGTGAGCCTTGTAAGATAAGGCACCACTCCTTCACCCTTGGCTATCCTAGTATTGCGCAATCTCTCCTGCAGCACCATCTTCTGGTTTTCATTCTTACTCTGGTAGAGACTCTCCAAAGCCTTCCACATCTTTAATGCGGTTTTCTTCCCAGACAGATGAGGGACTATGTGGTCCTCCACCCCATCCAAGATGATCAACATTTCCTTGGAGTCTATCTTCTTCCATCTAGCCAAATCTATCGGATCTGTGGGAGCACTCTTCTGATCATTAATGTGCTCATCAGCATCATTGACATCAAGGATCCTGGTGATCCTCTCTTTCCAAGTAGGAAAGTTCTGTGCCCCTGGAGTCTATCCTCAACTCTCAACTGTACGACCATAGTGAATAGTACCTGTAAACCCTTGGATAGATATGCAGTGATCTATCCAATCAACCTGTTGCTTTCTCTCAGCCTGCTTAGAAGAGCTCTAATACCATGTAAATTTCCTTAAAATCCAACTAGGGCTAGATGCATGCCAAATTAATTTCTAACAAATAACCACACATGGATTTCTTCCCTATGTAGCGGAAAATAAATACTGAAAGAAATATAGCAACAATCACATCAATCGAGGCAACACTATCTTTTTGGGTATAAACCCCCAAAAAAAACCCAATATGGGAAAACCGGTGCAGCAGTATAAGAGTATATTTTATTTCAAAAAATATGGAGCCTTTTACAAATTAGAAAATCGATTTTTCAGCCCACAATGGCAAAATCGAATCACAAAAATATTGAGAAAAACCTGTCAAATGGGCACGGATCCCAATGCAGCAACTCTATTGTACCTGTACGACCTGCTATACGGATCCATATGGCCTGCTGTACGGAATCCGTACGGATGTACGGACTGTACTTCCTGATGGCTGTACGAAATCCTCTTCCTGCTCACGCTGTTTCCCTCTCTCCTCTACGCTGCCTTCTTCTTCGAATGGTTGCTCCTCCGTCTTCTTCGCAAAAACCCTCTCTCTCACACTACTCTTCCTCCGTCTCTGTCGGAATGCAATTGTGTGTCCTCTCCACCAATTGATCTTTCTTTTATAACTCAATGCTAAGCGAATAACCTAATCTCACTATAGATCTAAGGTTAAGATCCTCCTGTGAGAATGAATGGCCAAGATTAGATCTTGCCTTCACTTTATTTTTTCACTTATACTTTATAAAAAATATTTCATTAAGTCATTAATTAAATACAATTGGCTTCCAATTAATGTCTTCTGCATGTAAGGACACATGCATGCAGGAAGAGCTTCCTTCGTTGTCACTTTCTAACACAAACTCCATGGGTCTCCAACGCTCCAGGGAAGAGTGCCATATGAACATTCATACAAGGTGTAGCAATCAATGAGCAAGTATGTTTGTCCATCATAAAACAACTAAGGGTCATCCATACACCATGCATCCCATATCACATGAAGCACCCCCAAGCATAGTGTAAACACTTTCAGAGTAACCTCGAAAGATAACACTCCCTCATTTTGAGGAAAGTGTTTTCACAAACACTTGTCTTCTCCCTCGACATCTCAAACTTCCCTTTGGATAAGGGCTTCGTCAGAAGGTCAACAACCTATAATGCGATAGGGATAAAATCAAGGGCTACAACACCCTTTGGTACATCATCTCTCATAAATGATAATGAATGTCAATATGCTTGGAGTGGTCATGAAACTTAGAATTCTTAAGTTTGATACAACTTTGATTGTTATACAATTGTAGGCCCCAACCACATATCTCCAAGCTCAACCACCAGTTTGTGAAACCATATTGCCTCACCACTCATTGAACATGCTATTGTGTACTCTACCTCATGAGATGTGTCAACACCTCCAAACTCATGTGCTCATTTCGGTCCATTGCACCGACATGACCACTCCCTCAACCCAAGCATCCTCAAGTCAAATACAAGCCTCTATGCAAGAAACCAAGTATACCCATGTCATCTAGGGCTCAACACCCTCCTCTAAGATGCCCAACCAGAGGTGCTAGGAATCGACCCCCCCCCCCTCGAATCGATCCCGGATCGCGCTCCGGAAGGAATCGATGAGGAATTGATTCCGGAATCACGATTCCTCATCGATTCCTCCCGGAATCACGATTCCTCATCGATTCCTCCCGGAATCGATTTGGTAATTCACGCTCCCTTAAAAAAAAATCGATCCCTGGTTTTTTCGGAATCGATCCGGAAGCTACAATTCCTCATCGATTCCGGATCGATTCCAAGGTAAAAAATCGAACCCGAAATCGATTCCTAAATCGCTCCCATGAGTTCAGCGGACTCAACCAAAAAAATTTCGATTTTTGCATATTTTTTTGGATGGGCTAGGGTTAGTTTGGGAAAGGGATTTGGAGTCCATTTGGACTCATTTCATTGATTGGGAAGAGCTTGGAGCTTTGAGTGAGATTGGAGTGAGTTTGCTAGTTGTTTGAGAGCTTTGAGCATTGAGTGGGAGATTGAAGGGGAGAGCTTGCAAGGGAGATTGAAGCTTCCACAGAGACATTCAACCACCATTGAAGAGCTAAAAAGTAGGCTCTAAAAACTCATCTTTGTTTGTTTTTGCAATTTTTTTTCACTATGTTAAAAAATGGAAAACTTGCAATGTTCTCTTCTCCTACTCTTTCCAATTGCTTCTTCTCCATCATTCTATTGCAGGGAACAAGTGACTCTCATCTTGAATTAAGAAACATGATGGGTATGTGGTTTTGGTTTTTCATTCCATTTCTTCTCATTATGATGGTGTTGGGAAGTAGATGTGGTGGTGGTAGTGATGAGGGGGAAGAGGTAGAGAGTGATGCATACCAAGGAGAAGAGGAGGAAGGGGAAGAGGGTGATGATGATGAGGATGAGGGTGATGTGGGGCAAAAACAAAAAGACACAACACCTTTGTGGAAGTATGTGACAAGGCAAGGGGGAGGGAGAGGGGGTGGAACCACAAAGTTTGGATGCCCCCATTGTGGGAAAACATACATAGGTTCATATACTCGGGTGAGAAAGCATTCGTGTGGGGTTATGCCATGCGATGTAGGTAAGTCTCGTGGAGTCAAAACTTGTGACAAAGTGGGAGCTAAAGAGAGAAGCAAATACAAGATGGAAGAAGAGGCCGCTCAAAACAACTCCAAGAGATTGAGGGTTGATTCTGAATCCCCACAGAGAATGTTTGGTAGTGGAGCTGCTGCTGGATCATCATCGGCTCGATCGAGAGCCTCATCTCCCCATGGAGTCTCGCCTATACGAAGAACATTATCCGATTTCCTTGACCAAGGTTGTAGAGATGATGTGGATTCAAAAGTTTATAGGTTTCTCTATGCATGTGGTGTGCCATTCAATGTTCTTCGCTCACCCTATTGGCATGAAATGGTACAAGCCATCAATGGTGGTCCTCAAGGATACAGAAGCCCTGGGTATGACAAAGCTAGAACCGTGGGACTTGACAGGGAAAGAGCCAAAATCAATAATGCCCTTGGAAAGTTCACAAATGATTGGTCCAACTATGGGGTATCCATTGTATCTGATGGGTGGACAAATGTTAAAGGCAAGCCGTTGATAAATATTCTTGGCGTTTCTGCTAGCGGTGCGGTCTTCCTTTCAGCCCATGACTACTCAGATCGCTACAAGACCGCTATTAATATTGCACAACCTTTACATAAAACCATTTAGGAGATTGGGCCATACAATGTCATTCAAGTCATCACTGATAATGCTGCTAATTGTAAGGTAGCAGGAGTAATCATTATGGATAAGTATCCCAACATATTTTGGTCAGGGTGTTTGGTTCACACATTGAACCTTTTGATGCGTGATATTGTTAAGATGAAGGACAATAATTACCGATGGATTGGTGCCTTGTACAAGAGAGGTAAGAAAATGATCAAATTTATTACCAATCATAGCATGGCCCACCACATTTTTCGCAATCACTCTAAGTTGGAGCTATTGAAGATTGCAAAGACTAGATTTGCTAGCTACTACCTCACCTTCAGGAGGCTTTTGAAGGTAAGAGAGGCATTGGCTAGTATGGTCTCAAGTGATCCATGGCATGAATTGAAAGACAGAGTTGCAAGTGCATCAGATAGAAGTGACTTTCAGGAGGTGGACACCGTTCTTGAAGGTCATTTTTGGTCACATGTTAGGTATGTTCTGCAGTTCACCAAGCCAGTTTATAACATGATTCGTTTTGCAGATACAGATCAGCCGGTGATTGGGGAGGTATATGAGCAGATGGATAGCATGCTTGCTCAAATCAAAGACATTGTTGAGCAAAGAGATCCAGTCTTGTATGACCATATTCATAAACTTGTGGTCAAAAGGTGGGATAATCTAAATGTTCCACTCCATGCCCTTGCATATGTCCTCACCCCAAAATACTATTCTCCAATTTGGTTGCCCAACCTGCACCTGGGGGTGGAGTCAGGAAAAAACCCCACACAGATCCAAAGGTTGCTACTGGGTATATGCTTGCATTAGAGAAGTTGGTCCCTGATGAGGAAGAGTGTGATCAAGTACGGAGTGAATTGAGCATATACATAAGTGAGCATGGACGCTTTGGTTCCCTGTTTGCAACCAAAGATCGAGACAGATTGGATCCTATCCTGTTATCACACCATAGTAGCAGGGCTACTATTCTTGTACAGCAGATATCTGCACATTCCAGAGCTTCCTCTATTCCAGAGCATGGCTATATATTTTGGATCACTCATGATCAGAGCAGTACATTATTCAGATGTTATGACCTTGTGTCAAGGCTGAGCCTTGAGAGTTCAGATTTGATGACTGATGTGACCACTTATCCCATTACAGTTTCAGTTCAGTGCCTAGAGATGTACTTCAGATGTGTTTCAGATGATGCATGATGATTGCTATTATGATGATGTTGTATGATCTATGGATATGTTCTCACTGACAGTGGATTATTAGCTTGTTGATTTAGTCATGATTATAGCATGTGCTTGGTATATTATTCCTGATGTGGCAAACTATTTAAATGAACTGTAAATCATAAAATGGACACTTGCTTGCACTTTTAGGTCATTTAACAAAACTTACTGGTATCCCACCTTACATAGACATGGTCTTTCCCGACACCAATCGTCTGCTAGTGTAGGCTCCATATCCACTTGTCTCCATCCATACATGACCTTCCTGTTGACTTTAAACCTTGACTGGTCTCATTTGACTTTCTGATACTGAGGACTTCCCTATTTTTCTACCTCTGTGTTTGGACCGCATCCCTGTTTATTCAGTGTCTCGGCTCTGAGTTGGTGACAGAACTTGCCTTTGGTGAGTTGGATTGTAGGCCTTGGCTCGAACTCCCCCTAGTCACTTGAGATGTTGTTGGCTAAAACTGAAAGCTCATGTTCTACCTATGGAAACTAAAAAAAATTCGCCCATGGAAACAAAAAGGGCAAGAGCAGTGAAAAGCTAAAAAAAATACTCCTCGAAGAGTATAAGAAAGGTCCAAAAAGCAATGGTTCTTAAAAGCTATATCTAAACAATTGCTGACCTTGTGAATATATAAAAAAAAAACATGCCCTGGATGCAAGCTGCAACTAGTTGTGCTTCTCAGCACATCTGAAATCCGAAGGGTTATGTAGGCCAAAAAGGCCATGGAAATAAATTGAATGATCCTAATGAACTAGGATCAACTTGATGTAGACATGATGCCTAAGTTGAATAAGCACTCTCTAAACAACTTATCCATTTGTGAGGCACAGCCATTCCCCGTGTTCTTTTGTCCAACACAGAGTTTGTAGCTTCCCCCCTTTTTCCCAGTCCAAAGTATTTTTGAGTTAAGTTAGACAAGTCAAACCCTTGGCCCAACCTTGCTCCTAGCCTTCATCCTTCACTAGCAGTTAGACCATGTCCAATGGGTGAGTTTGTCATTTGAACTATGGTGCAAGTAATTTTATATAACCACGGAATATGTTAACTTGATTAATGCCACTGAATGGAATTTATACTTTGAGCTTAGCTGTAGGAATGATTAGAGAAACATTGTCTTAATCTACTGATGTGATTTATCCTTGATTATATATTCTTGGGATCCGTGATGATGTGGGCCATGTATGGATGATTATTGATGATGATTTATGGTCCTACATGTTTGATGATGATATCATATGATGGACATATGATACAGATGATGTTTGATCCAGTTCAGCAGGTTATTATTATTTCAGATCAGCAGATTATACATTGTCCATATATGGTGGACCCTACAGCTGGCCCATTAGGGCAACCCAGGGTGTATGAGTACTCATTCCTAGTGGATTTGGGTCTTCTGGATCCATTGAGACACTTATCTTTCAGTTCCGGGCACTTCTGACAGTGATTGATGCAGTTTTACACTTGTTGACCAGATTTGGGGCTGATTTCCCAGCCTGAGCAGCAGGGGCCCCGAGAGGCCAGTTCACCTAGGGCGCTGATGATGGAGGGGGTGGTCCAGCCACTTGTTATTACCATTTATCCCCCCTCCCGGAGAACCTGGTGGGCTCAGATTGACAGCGCTAGCACCCTAGGAGGCAGTTTTGGCACTTTCACAGTTCCCGAGGCAGTTAAAAAAATGGGATAAAGTGGTCACTGAGGAAATCGATTTGGGCAATTGAGGCAAGGTTTTGGCATTTGGTTTTCACAGAGGTCTTCCAGGGTGATCTCACTATCTTCCAGTCAGTTTTCACCATGTGGGTATCTCCAGATTGATCACAGGAGGACATTTACTGCTCGACTGTCATGGATTCTGAGGACAGTTTTGGTCATTATCATTATATTGGACATATTTTATTATTTTATTGTGCCTTGGGGTGAGCTAGCAAGGATTTATACCTCCTAGCCCCACCATGTGCTTATTTTATCATGTCCTAGTCATCATGAGGTGGATTATTGTACTTTATACCCCTCTTGTGGGATGACGTCACCCTCCATTGTACCATTTAGTGAGGGCGCTATTGTTATGTTGAGTGATCCATGTGATATATTGTTATGGATTCATCCTAGCCATTGATTGTATGATGAGATCTTATAATCTCAACCACTCATTTGATGTAGTATTGTAGAGTGGTATAGGGTTTTGGTCTTTATTATCCTATATAAGGAGGAGACCCCCCATTGTATAGCTCACCTTTGGAGCTCTGGAATATTGGAATAGAAGATTTTTTGTGGAGCACATCTCTCTTGCATTGTGGATTCTCTTGCATATTGAATATAAAGTATCTCTTCTATGTATCATTGTGGATTTTGGTGTTTTTGCTAACCTTTTGACAGGAAAGTCGAATTGGAGAGAGGAGGGCGACTTTTTGAGGGTTATTGTTGGAGGGATCCACATATTCTCTCTTGGGTTGATCTTGTGACAGGGAGTATCATTATTGTATCTTCGTGACATAGTTGATGCTTTCTATTACATCTTTCTACCATTTTCATAATCATCTTGCTTGACTTGTTTCTTTGATCTTGTCTTGTAGGAGGAGGACGATTTGGCTATCTTGGAGAAGGGCGATTTGGTTGGAGCACTTGGATCTCACTCTTGAATATAAACATAGGAGAATGCTATCAACTTGCAAGGTGGCCATAAGCAATTGAGGTAAGATCTACAAGGTATGTGTCTCTTTCATCCATTCTATCTTCATTGGTCATAAAACCCTAATTAAATCAAAACCCCAAATTTTGGTATTTTTTTAGATCTACTTAGATCTACCCTTGCAATTGAAAAGATATTAAGAACCCACCTCTATAGGATCCACCCCTAGTTGGATCTATAGTTTGGTGGTGATTGGCTAAAAATTGACACACCTTTCAATGCAAAAAGCCTTCTTGAACCAAAATCGATTTTCCTAAGAGAAGCTTGTTGGGTAAGATCTAGCACATGGGTAGGTAAGATCCCACTTGATTTGACATCTAGACACTTGATAACCTATACCCATATCCTTGCTTCGGTGAAAACTACCTTGTGGATATCTCTCCATGTTTTGAGGGGTTGAAACCCCCTTTTGATCTTCTTGGTAACTTAAAACTTAGATCTACTAAGATCTACCCATTTGATTCACTTGAAACTTTGAACATGCATAGATCGGGGTACTAGCATCCCGGATCTACTTTTTGGTGGCCATTGGACTTGGTTTGATCCACCAAACCCCTCTTTTGCCTCTCCTTGAGAAAGTCGCACCCCTTGGGAGTTTTGAGTTGGACCACTTCTAGGAAGTGGGTGTTGGATATTTTGGTGGATTTGGAATGCCCATGCCTTGAAACCTAGGTCTAGACTATTCTTTTGTCCCGATCCACCTTGGGGATTGCATTCCTTGTTTTAAGGAATTGTGGTCCACTTTTGGTTATCACCTAAAAACCTAGATCTAGCAAGATCCAACCATTGGATCTCATCCAAACCACTTGACTTGGCTTCTAGGTATCCTGATCTACACTTTGACATCCTTCTTGACTCCATTAGCCCATCCAACAAGGCACTAGTCCTTCTCCAAGCAAGGCGCACTTCTTGGGATTAGTGTCAAACCCTAGATCTAGCACATGGGTAATCCTAGAACCAACTCTAACTTGTAGATCTAACCTAGATCTAGCCTATAGTACCATCTTCACACTTAAATTCACCTTGTGGGTCTACCTAGAACCATTTCACACTTCCCAAGAAACTAGACCCACTTGTGTAAACAAATGGTATTATACTTAGTCATCATACCCCATCATGTGGCCTAAACCATACATAGGTTGAAACATTAACAAACTCTTACACCTCCTTCAACCATACCTTAACCCATAGGTCCACTTAGCCTTGCATTGGTTTCCGTAACTCATTACTCACCTACCCGTAGAAACCTTTGTTTGGGTCCAATCAACTGTGATTGGGGTATAGGGTCTCCCCCTTGGTCTAGTTACACCTTGACCTAAAGCGAAGAGTGCCTCGGTTGACGTGACTCCCACCTGCATTGGGAACCGTGGCATCTCTTGGGTCACCTCTTTAGTTGCCTAGCTCCTCTACCGTCCCGGATGGGATATCTCTAGGGGCAACTACAAGTTGTGTGATAACATTTTTGGCGCCGTTGCCGGGGATCGAACCCGGGTCACCCGCGTGACAGGCGGGAATACTCACCACTATACTACAACGACATATCTCTTGGTAGAAGAGCCTAAAAATCTACCTGGCGACTCCTAATCGTGACTCCGCTGAGGAGCGAGCTCATAGTCATCCTTACAACACTCGAAGTAAATCAAATCCAAATCAATTGGAAGGAACCCCACTCATATATCACAAAAGAGATCCTAAAACTCAATCAACTAATTTCTTGTGGAAACTGGTTAACTCAGGTTCTCCAAACCGTGTCTTAGGATCCCCTTTGTTCAATCCGGTTCCTCCTTTATCACCTAATCATAACTCCAGTTCAAACCCAGTCAATCCAATGGCTGGACAAGGTCAATCAAACTCCGGTGTAAACAACCAAAACAACCCTCCTGTTGCTCGGGCTTTTGGTCATAAAGCTAGAGCTTCTCCCTTAGACTTCTCTCAGATCTTGGGTGCTCCCCATAGTATGCCAGATAAGTACTTTGAAAAGATTCCAAAATTCAGTGGCAACTGTGCCACCTCTATTGAGGACCACATAGACAATGTTTGGGCTCATATGGAAGCATATGGGGCTGAGGAAGAGGATGTGTTTATTAGGGGTCTCTTTGCATCCTTGGAGGGTGATGCTCGCAAATGGTTTGACCGTTTGCCTCCATCATCAATCAATGGGTATGATGTATTCACCGATAAACTCAAGCAAGAGTGGTCAGTCAAGTTAGATGGGCGTTTCCTTTTACACCAACTTTTTGACATCAAAAAGAAGGAAAATGAGTCTGTCCATGAGTTTAACCAACGCTTCGATAGGACTGTTGCCAACATCCCAAGTAACATAAGGCCCCTTGACCAAGCCATCTTGATCCATTACCTTAATGCTTATGAAGGTTACCTGGGTTACCACCTAAAGGACAAAGACCCTAACAATTTGAAGGAAGCCCAAGACAATGCCAAGAAAGCTGAGGCAAATGCTGCCTCCATGGGAAAACAAAACTTCTTTGACCTAATTAGTGGACCTTCTTCCTCTAGATCTGAGCCTAAGTTTAAGAAAAGTAAGGAACCTAGCAAAGATCCCAATGAAATGATGGAGAGTATGCATGAAATGATGAAAAACTTAACTCTCCTAACTAGGGACCTAGCCAAGAACAGAGAAGGGGATAGATATAGGCAGCCCTATGGTCCTAAACCTTATTGGAATCAACAAAAGAAACCTAATGAAGGAGATAGAAGAAACCCTATGAATCAAGAACCTCCCATCATAAACTGGTCTGAAGAGCAGAAGTTGGAAGATCCTGAGTATACCACCCATGGTGATGATACTCCGGATTCTCCAAAGAACATTAATTGGGTTGATGACTTAAAATTTGACAAAGACTTTGGAAGAATCCTGATTGATCATGAAGAAAACACCATAGAAGAAACAAACCCTATTGGTCCCATCTAAGCTACTGAACAAGTCAATAGTGATCAAACACCCTATAAAACTTATCAACGAAGGAAGGATGGCCAAAATCCTATGCCTTTTAGCAAAAAGAAAAACAAAGAGTTGCCTAGTCCAGTAAGTGAGCCTTGCCCTTTGCCTGAATATGACTTTGATATCAACATCGAAAGAGAGTTAGACAAAGTTATGCATAACATTCCACTCACTGAGCTAATGAAAATCCCTTCGATAAAAGAACAAGTGGTAGAGTTTTTCGAGAGTATCCCTGAGACAGCCACGACTAGTGGTGAGGATTCATCTTCTCAAAACCCAGCACCTTGTGATGTGGTTGAGGAAGAGGATGACCCTCCCATTAACATCCAAACTGCCTTATATGAGAGGAAGAATGGGGGTCATCAACCATTTTACCTTACACTACGCATAGGTGATCTCCTCCTTCATAACTGTATGTTGGATTCTGGTGCCTCCATGAATGTGATGCCTTTACAAGTCATGGAAGCTATGGGACTAAAGATAACTAGACCTTATGGGAACGTTTGTGGGATTGACTCTAAACCAGTCAAAGTCTTTGGCTTGATCAAAAACCTGAGAGCTGACCTGTTTTCGTGCCCCGACATATCTATGCTGATGGATATAGTAGTCATAGATCTCCCTCCAGCCTATGGCATGCTCCTTTGTAGGAAGTGGTCCGCTGGGCTAGGGGGACATCTTCAGATGGACTTGTCGTATGCTACCATCCCCAACTCTGATGGGTCTTTGGTTAGGGTGTATCGGGAGCCATTTTATGATGGACATCTTGAGAATTATGAGGATGGCGTGAGAAACACTTTTGGTGAGGGTGAGTTATTACCAGAGGGTATCTTTATGGTCATGGGTGGTCATGATGATGATCCTAGCATGGAAGAAGAAAGAATTATTGAGGTTGACCCCCAGTCCATTCGGGGTGTAGTATCAGAAAACCTTAGGACCTCGAACCAACCCAATAGTGTAGGGCCAAACGTTGACCAACCTGCACATCCTACTCGGCTAAACACTTCGGAAGATAACTTTGATCAAATTAGAAGGGGTGAGTATATACCTAGGACTGTACATGAGTGGCTTTTCCTAGTTGACCTTAACACAGAAAGAGGAAGACAAGGCTTACCTCACATCACTCCTTGGACAAATAACAATGAAGGAACACACCTGCCCTCACCCGAGGGAAATGATGAAGAACTAGTTGATTATCACTTTTCAGATGTGCCTGATCATTTGTCCCATTTGTCCTTAGAGGATGGGGTTTTGAGGCAAGTGAATGACAACTCTATGAGTTGGCAAGAACATGCCTTGATCCATGATGCCCCTGAGGAAGACTTTTCTTTGAACAATCTAGCCCTTTTTCAAGAAGAAGCCACTGACTCACACTTACCTCCTTACTACCCTAGTTTCCTCCTACCTAGTGAGTTACCTAGTGGTGAAGAGGATATTGATTCCACAAACACACTTTATTCTTCACCAACACCTTTGAGTACGAGCAATCACAGTGCACCTAACACAGTTCATAGTCCCATTTCTGATGACCATTTGGCTTTTTTAGAGAACATGACCATTCCTATCCCATCAGGAGAGGGTAGTAGCGGAAGTAGTGATAATCAAAGCCCTCCACCCTTAACCCAAGCTGAAGTGAATGAGGATGTTGATACTGACCTTTTGACCATAGGGGAAACACAAAAAAGTATCATTCACCCACTAGAAGAAAGTCCTCCTAGGGGAACTGTAGGAGAAGTATTAATTGGTAGCGTAGTTGTACCTTTAGACGGTGGACCTCCCAGATTTGATGAAATTCCTCCCAATAGGAATTCAAGTATAGTTACACCTCAACCTCAATGCACTTCTGATATCCAACCTTTTCCTGAGCATGTTATTGAAGTCATCCCTCAATCTGTAAATCACCAAAGGTTTGAAATTGGTGATAAGGTTGTAATACCTAATGATTTATTTTATATACGATCGAGAGGATCAGGTGACTTTTGGGTTGGACCACTTACTGTTGAGCGCTGCATTGATGAGATGTGTTTTCTCACCACTGGGACTGGCCAACGCATCTTACTCCCTATCAATAAAAGGGAGCTAAGGGATTATCATCCCTGACCTTCCTTACCTTGCCTTGCCTGTTTAGAGTAGGTAGGTTCTAAATAAGCTCACTTGAGCAGTAGGATTTGTGTGATTTTTCTTTTTCTGTGTGCCGAGTATTGTCCTTTTTCTTGTTTCTGCCCGAGTTGAATCTTGCTCCTTTCTAAGCTTGTCTTTTCTCCTGCATACATTTAAGAAATTATAGTTAGCATTTATATTGTTGGCTGCCTGTGCAAGTTGAGATTTCCTGATTAAAGAAGTACTCTTGTCCTCCTGCACAGTAAATAAAAATGATAAATGATAATAATATATGCCATGTTAGTTTAAATTTATATTTGGATGCATTTTCAGTTTATGTTGTAGATTAGTTTTCAGTTTTATTTTATATTTGTCCCATACATGCTCCATGATGGTATTCTAGTGTTTGTGAGAGCAGGAACAGGTGCAAGATAAAAGCTGAAAGGAAGGATGGTGCAGTGCTGGATTGAAGATTGATGCAGAGCAGTTCGAGACCAAAGATTCTGAGGTTCTCAAGCGCTCTCTCCCTTAGAGCACTAGTCCCAGCTGGAGCCAGATGTTATCACACCATAGTAGCAGGGCTACTATTCTTGTACAGCAGATATCTGCACATTCCAGAGCTTCCTCTATTCCAGAGCATGGCTATATATTTTGGATCACTCATGATCAGAGCAGTACGTTATTCAGATGTTATGACCTTGTGTCAAGGATGAGCCTTGAGAGTTCAGATTTGATGACTGATGTGACCACTTATCCCATTACAGTTTCAGTTCAGTGCCTAGAGATGTACTTCAGATGTGTTTCAGATGATGCATGATGATTGCTATTATGATGATGTTGTATGATCTATGGATATGTTCTCACTGACAGTGGATTATTAGCTTGTTGATTTAGTCATGATTATAGCATGTGCTTGGTATATTATTCCTGATGTGGCAAACTATTTAAATGAACTGTAAATCATAAAATGGACACTTGCTTGCACTTTTAGGTCATTTAACAAAACTTACTGGTATCCCACCTTACATAGACATGGTCTTTCCCGACACCAATCGTCTGCTAGTGTAGGCTCCATATCCACTTGTCTCCATCCATACATGACCTTCCTGTTGACTTTAAACCCTGACTGGTCTCATTTGACTTTCTGATACTGAGGACTTCCCTATTTTTCTACCTCTGTGTTTGGACCGCATCCCTGTTTATTCAGTGTCTCGGCTCTGAGTTGGTGACAGAACTTGCCTTTGGTGAGTTGGATTGTAGGCCTTGGCTCGAACTCGCCCTAGTCACTTGAGATGTTGTTGGCTAAAACTGAAAGCTCATGTTCTACCTATGGAAACTAAAAAAAATTCGCCCATGGAAACAAAAAGGGCAAGAGCAGTGAAAAGCTAAAAAAAATACTCCTCGAAGAGTATAAGAAAGGTCCAAAAAGCAATGGTTCTTAAAAGCTATATCTAAACAATTGCTGACCTTGTGAATATATAAAAAAAAAACATGCCCTGGATGCAAGCTGCAACTAGTTGTGCTTCTCAGCACATCTGAAATCCGAAGGGTTATGTAGGCCAAAAAGGCCATGGAAATAAATTGAATGATCCTAATGAACTAGGATCAACTTGATGTAGACATGATGCCTAAGTTGAATAAGCACTCTCTAAACAACTTATCCATTTGTGAGGCACAGCCATTCCCCGTGTTCTTTTGTCCAACACAGAGTTTGTAGCTTCCCCCCTTTTTCCCAGTCCAAAGTATTTTTGAGTTAAGTTAGACAAGTCAAACCCTTGGCCCAACCTTGCTCCTAGCCTTCATCCTTCACTAGCAGTTAGACCATGTCCAATGGGTGAGTTTGTCATTTGAACTATGGTGCAAGTAATTTTATATAACCACGGAATATGTTAACTTGATTAATGCCACTGAATGGAATTTATACTTTGAGCTTAGCTGTAGGAATGATTAGAGAAACATTGTCTTAATCTACTGATGTGATTTATCCTTGATTATATATTCTTGGGATCCGTGATGATGTGGGCCATGTATGGATGATTATTGATGATGATTTATGGTCCTACATGTTTGATGATGATATCATATGATGGACATATGATACAGATGATGTTTGATCCAGTTCAGCAGGTTATTATTATTTCAGATCAGCAGATTATACATTGTCCATATATGGTGGACCCTACAGCTGGCCCATTAGGGCAACCCAGGGTGTATGAGTACTCATTCCTAGTGGATTTGGGTCTTCTGGATCCATTGAGACACTTATCTTTCAGTTCCGGGCACTTCTGACAGTGATTGATGCAGTTTTACACTTGTTGACCAGATTTGGGGCTGATTTCCCAGCCTGAGCAGCAGGGGCCCCGAGAGGCCAGTTCACCTAGGGCGCTGATGATGGAGGGGGTGGTCCAGCCACTTGTTATTACCATTTATCCCCCCTCCCGGAGAACCTGGTGGGCTCAGATTGACAGCGCTAGCACCCTAGGAGGCAGTTTTGGCACTTTCACAGTTCCCGAGGCAGTTAAAAAAATGGGATAAAGTGGTCACTGAGGAAATCGATTTGGGCAATTGAGGCAAGGTTTTGGCATTTGGTTTTCACAGAGGTCTTCCAGGGTGATCTCACTATCTTCCAGTCAGTTTTCACCATGTGGGTATCTCCAGATTGATCACAGGAGGACATTTACTGCTCGACTGTCATGGATTCTGAGGACAGTTTTGGTCATTATCATTATATTGGACATATTTTATTATTTTATTGTGCCTTGGGGTGAGCTAGCAAGGATTTATACCTCCTAGCCCCACCATGTGCTTATTTTATCATGTCCTAGTCATCATGAGGTGGATTATTGTACTTTATACCCCTCTTGTGGGATGACGTCACCCTCCATTGTACCATTTAGTGAGGGCGCTATTGTTATGTTGAGTGATCCATGTGATATATTGTTATGGATTCATCCTAGCCATTGATTGTATGATGAGATCTTATAATCTCAACCACTCATTTGATGTAGTATTGTAGAGTGGTATAGGGTTTTGGTCTTTATTATCCTATATAAGGAGGAGACCCCCCATTGTATAGCTCACCTTTGGAGCTCTGGAATATTGGAATAGAAGATTTTTTGTGGAGCACATCTCTCTTGCATTGTGGATTCTCTTGCATATTGAATATAAAGTATCTCTTCTATGTATCATTGTGGATTTTGGTGTTTTTGCTAACCTTTTGACAGGAAAGTCGAATTGGAGAGAGGAGGGCGACTTTTTGAGGGTTATTGTTGGAGGGATCCACATATTCTCTCTTGGGTTGATCTTGTGACAGGGAGTATCATTATTGTATCTTCGTGACATAGTTGATGCTTTCTATTACATCTTTCTACCATTTTCATAATCATCTTGCTTGACTTGTTTCTTTGATCTTGTCTTGTAGGAGGAGGACGATTTGGCTATCTTGGAGAAGGGCGATTTGGTTGGAGCACTTGGATCTCACTCTTGAATATAAACATAGGAGAATGCTATCAACTTGCAAGGTGGCCATAAGCAATTGAGGTAAGATCTACAAGGTATGTGTCTCTTTCATCCATTCTATCTTCATTGGTCATAAAACCCTAATTAAATCAAAACCCCAAATTTTGGTATTTTTTTAGATCTACTTAGATCTACCCTTGCAATTGAAAAGATATTAAGAACCCACCTCTATAGGATCCACCCCTAGTTGGATCTATAGTTTGGTGGTGATTGGCTAAAAATTGACACACCTTTCAATGCAAAAAGCCTTCTTGAACCAAAATCGATTTTCCTAAGAGAAGCTTGTTGGGTAAGATCTAGCACATGGGTAGGTAAGATCCCACTTGATTTGACATCTAGACACTTGATAACCTATACCCATATCCTTGCTTCGGTGAAAACTACCTTGTGGATATCTCTCCATGTTTTGAGGGGTTGAAACCCCCTTTTGATCTTCTTGGTAACTTAAAACTTAGATCTACTAAGATCTACCCATTTGATTCACTTGAAACTTTGAACATGCATAGATCGGGGTACTAGCATCCCGGATCTACTTTTTGGTGGCCATTGGACTTGGTTTGATCCACCAAACCCCTCTTTTGCCTCTCCTTGAGAAAGTCGCACCCCTTGGGAGTTTTGAGTTGGACCACTTCTAGGAAGTGGGTGTTGGATATTTTGGTGGATTTGGAATGCCCATGCCTTGAAACCTAGGTCTAGACTATTCTTTTGTCCCGATCCACCTTGGGGATTGCATTCCTTGTTTTAAGGAATTGTGGTCCACTTTTGGTTATCACCTAAAAACCTATATCTAGCAAGATCCAACCATTGGATCTCATCCAAACCACTTGACTTGGCTTCTAGGTATCCCGATCTACACTTTGACATCCTTCTTGACTCCATTAGCCCATCCAACAAGGCACTAGTCCTTCTCCAAGCAAGGCGCACTTCTTGGGATTAGTGTCAAACCCTAGATCTAGCACATGGGTAATCCTAGAACCAACTCTAACTTGTAGATCTAACCTAGATCTAGCCTATAGTACCATCTTCACACTTAAATTCACCTTGTGGGTCTACCTAGAACCATTTCACACTTCCCAAGAAACTAGACCCACTTGTGTAAACAAATGGTATTATACTTAGTCATCATACCCCATCATGTGGCCTAAACCATA